>JARLTB010000214.1:7045000-7479923 GCA_030141615.1 Unio pictorum
TAGACATATTAACCCAACCAAACAAGAATACACATATACAAGACACACAATGGCATCCAGAATAGATCACTGCTATATGAACACCAACTACAGGCGCATGTTCATTAAAAGTGAAATTCTAACAATAAAACTAGTGGACCATAATGCCATTGGAGTCCATGTAACACCACAAAAAAAAAAAAAAAAAAACAGATGGGGAGAAGCCACATGGAAACTTAACAATACAATACTTGACCTACCTGAATACCAAATTAAAATACAAAACATACTACAAAACACACAACAACACACTCAGTATTATATATGGAACGAGACCAAAACACTCTCTAAAAAATCAGTCAGAAATATTCTAGAATACAAAAACAACAAAATAACTTGGTTGAAAAAAGAATGTAATAAAATAATAACTGACCCCATCTCAAATGAAACTGATATACAAAATGCTCAAACACAACAAGATATCATAAATAAATTTAAACAAAACAGAGAAAACAATAAGAGCGGGACTCTACCAAGATACTAGACATTATAAATAAATTTAAACAAAACAGAAAAAATAAGAGCGGGACTCTACAAAGATACTAGATATTATAAATAAATTTAAACAAAACAGAGAAAACAATAAGAGCGGGACTCTACCAAGATACTAGATATTATAAATAAATTTAAACAAAACAGAAAAAAAAAGAGCGGGACTCTACAAAGATACTAGATATTATAAATAAATTTAAACAAAACAGAGAAAACAATAAGAGCGGGACTCTACCAAGATACTAGATATTATAAATAAATTTAAACAAAACAGGAAAAATAAGAGCGGGACTCTACAAAGATACTAGATATTATAAATAAATTTAAACAAAACAGAGAAATAATAAGAGCGGGACTCTACAAATATACTAGATATTATAAATAAATTTAAACAAATCAGAGAAAAAATAAGAGCGGGACTCTACAAAGATACTAGATATTATAAATAAATTTAAACAAAACAGAGAAAAAATAAGAGCGGGACTCTACCAAGATACTAGATATTATAAATAAATTTAAACAAAACAGAGAAAAAATAAGAGCGGGATTCTATCAAGATACTAGATATTATAAATAAATTTAAACAAAACAGAGAAAAAATAAGAGCGGCACTCTACAAAGATACTAGATATTATAAATAAATTTAAACAAAACAGAGAAACAATAAGAGCGGCACTCTACCAAGACATATACGATATTGGAAAAAATGTATACATAAAAGAGAAGAAATAAGAAAAGGGATGGAAAAAAATATCACAAAACTAATTTATCAAAATCAAGTATGCAACCGAAAAGAAGAAATACTAGAATACACATATAATTACTATTAAAATTTAAATACATCGCAACACATACCTAAACAAAAGAATAAAGAATACACAGAATCGATAACGATACCTAAGATACAAGATATACAGAAAAACCTATGTGACGAACCTATTAGGCACAGGAAATTGACAAAGCAATTAAATAGCTAACACCAAACAAATCACCAGGAATAGATGGAATCCCAGCCGAATTTTATAAAAAAAATTTAAAAAACAAATCACACCAATACTCCTAAACCTATTTCACAAAACACTACTAGCAAAAGAAATGACACCAAACATGAAGACAGGCATGATCACACTAATATACAAAAATAAAGGATTAGCAACCGATATAAAAAATTGGAGACCAATATCATTACTTAATATAGATTACAAATTACTAAGTAAAATATTAACCAATAGATTAAAGGAAACAATGAGCAGCATTATAAATCCCAACCAAACATGTGGAGGAGAAGGGATAAATCTCCAGAACAACATTTTATCAATAAAAACAATAATAGAACACATGGAACAGAACAAAATAAACGGAGCACTAATACAAATAGATGAGGAAAAGGCCTTCGATCGAATAGAAATTAAAAACATATTATCCATCCTAAAAAATTCGGATTCGGATTTTTTTTTTTTCGCAATTGGATAAAAACTCTATACAACAACACACAATCCCTAATCCAAATCAATGGAGCGAATAAGAAACAAATCCCCATACCACGCTCAGTTAGACAGGGATGCCCTCTATCCATATTACTTTACGTACTTGGCATAGAGATACTGAGAAACAAAATCCAATGTGACGAAAACATATCAGGAATCAAAATCCCAAACATGAAGGAAGAGTGCAAAACTTTCCAACATGCAGATGATTGTACACATTTCATAACAACTCAGCAATCATACAAATATCTAATAGACCAATATAACATTTTTGGACTAGCATCAGGATAAAAAATAAACCACGACAAAACTGAAATATTACTAAGAGGAAACTAGTTAGGAAACCAACCTGGCCTCCCTCCCTCACAAGTATTACCCCATGGACAGTTTAGAACCCATATCAAAGTTTTAGATTATAATTTTTGCACAAACAACAAAAACATAATTTTTAACTAACTCATGCAAAAACTAAATAAACACACACACACACACACACACACAAACACACACACACACACACACACACACACACATACATACATACATATATATATATATATATATATATATATATATATATATATATATATATATATATATATATATATATATATATATATATATATGGGATTCCAGAAAACTAAACATACTAGAGAAAGCACCTATTTCAAAAACGTATTTATACAACTCAATTTGGCATGTTTTCGACAATACTGACTTCGGATTCATATACATAAACAAAATTGAATTAAAAAAATAATTAACTTCATATGGAATGGAAAGATCACTAAAATAGCCAAATATACTCTACAAAAAGAAAAGACACAAGGTGGAAGAGGCATACCAAATTTACGAATTTATGCAAATCGACAATTACTTAGAAAGACTAAGAAATTTAACACCCCACCCCACAAACTATTGGCAAGCATTATATCTCTACTGGTTTGGCGTTATGCTACCAAACCGACCAGAAATATACCAAAACAACAGCATTATACAAATTCTGACACCACCAAAACAACATACAGAATAAAAAAAAGTAATACAAACGTTGAGACAGAACAAAGAATTTTAGAGGACACTAAAAGTATTTCATACTAATCTCAGAAAAAAAAAATAACTGATAAACTTTAAAAACAACATTGTACAAAATTATAGGAATACAACCCAGAAGCGTGACCCAAATCATCATACAAAACAAAAAACACGATTCTTATTACCACGACGACATGACAAGGCACACTATTTGGGGGAGCGAGATCACTTCAGCCACTATGTCTAAATGCATTATTCCAGTTATTCTGCAATGCCTTTACCAACAACCTCTGTTCAACTAGAACCACGTATCTAGCAATGATTAAGTTGCATGCCCTTACAGGCAGATATATATAAATGTATGTACTTCCAAATTAATACCAATTGTATTTAATCTTTGAGTAAATAACCTATAACATATACGGGGAAAAAGAATATGCAACTGGAAGGTGAGAAACCCCGTGAGGAGTCGATCACATACAGACAATATATATCTGTCCACACACGGCTATTGACCTATACTTATAACCTATTATACAACTATGCTATTTCTAAGGAAACTAGTTTCATATTATCTCATACTTTGACCTGTAACACTCCTTATAGTCCAGATACGAACTACTAATATCTAGTTTCCATGACAACACTCCTTATAGTCCAGATACGAACTACTAATATCTAGTTTCCATGACAACACTCCTTATAGTCCATATACGAACTACTAATATCTAGTTTCCATGACAACACTCCTTATAGTCCAGATACGAACTACTAATATCTAGTTTCCATGACAACACTCCTTATAGTCCATATACGAACTACTAATATCTAGTTTCCATGACAACACTCCTTATAGTCCAGATACGAACTACTAATATCTAGTTTCCATGCCAACTCTGCTGGAAAGAATATGGATGAAGATTTAGACTCTCCCATCACAATGCCCTGGAAACGGGCACACTGCCCCCACGGAATCATTAACTCCAAACCAAATAAAACGAACCAAAGGACATTGCGCTAGGGAAGACCCGAAGTTAACTGGAGTTTTTACAAACAATGCTACCACAACCTCATCTAACAAGGAAATTTAACCTACTATCAAACAGAAGACTTCAAAAGTATGTACAGACATTTAGACACTAGTTTTAAACAAATGGAGATCATAAAACACTTTTATCCCCATACATACAATCTCTTCATTCTACGACCACAAATAAAATCAGATCAACAATCCATGAGAACGACATTATACAACATATCATTTTGACCGCAACCAGATGGCATCTTTGACCCCAACTGATAAAATGTAACAAAACGGCACTCTGCCTCCAACTAAGAAACTGATACAATTTCTTATACACTACGGGAGTGAAACATACATGAAGATAAAACACAACCTTGACCTATCATACATGTACCCAAATTCTTCCCTAACATTGAAAGAAAGAAGGGTAAATAAAAACCACAACAATAACAATAACGGATTTCTCGAAAAATAAGAAAGTAAAAACAAAAATTGGAAAATATGCCAAGGCATACAGAATAACTGTGATAACACCACACAATATAAAACAAAACTGATGTATACAAACAAGCGATAATACAAATAAAACGATAAATAAGCACAATTCATTAGAAGAAAATACAAATAAAGGAAAAATATAATGTAAATAAATATCAAAACAAATTTAAAAACATGTAATTAAAAAAATAGATATAATAAAAAGACAACTATATCAACACGATCCAGGTAGAGCCGTCTGAACAATAACACTTAAAACACCAACCACAACAACAACAAAAAAAGACACAATCACAACACCAGACAATACGACTCTGGCAAAGTCACTAAAACAGGAAATAACCAAAGAATACGGAAAGGAAACCTACCCTGGGACAAGTGAACTAAGGAGGGGAGTACAATCCTTGTGTGAGGCATATTGAGAAAGGAAACCAAGTGTTTTTTTGTCAGGCGCAGACAAAATCTCTGAATACGAACTATCAGCACAGATAGTAAGTAGGAAGTACACTCGTTAAAGCTTTGGGATAAAGTAACTTGGAAAATATGATAAACCAGACAAAGAATAACCCTTGAAAAACTTCAAAATTCAAAATAAAATAAAATTTAATTTTAAAATAAATAAATAAATAAACAAAATAACAAAACACAATAAAAAAAAAATCATAACATGGGGTGGACAGGGAAACCCTACACCTAACATTTTATAACTAACAGATACCTCAAGTAGCTAACCAGTTATACGTGCTGGGGAGGGACGAAGGGTGTCAAAAAAGAAGCAAATATGAGGAGCTGAGGTATTGAGGTGTAGATCACTCAAGAATAAAAACAACCTTACGGTAGCGACATATTATAAAATGAATTTAAAGCGTGATGAAATTGCACGACTTCTTGCATCACACAAACTCAGCCTACTACAGCAGTATAACAAAAAAGTGTAAAAGTGAAGACATTTAACGTTACAGAAAAATATATATTCTTAAGTTCTCTTTGAATGCAAATCATGATTTGTTTACAGGATACAAAATAAATCGTTGTCGCTTTGAAATAAGAAGAAACAAAAAGTATTATTTTGAAATTATTTATAATATAAACGAGTATAATGTTATAATTATTACAAAACCTTTGAAATTAAAACTTTTAAATCACTTTTTTTTTGAGTGTGTCTTCTAACATCAGCTGGCCTTGAAAGATGCGCATTTTTAAACTTAATTTGTTTGGAGAGAGAGAGAGAGAGAGAGAGAGAGAGAGAGAGAGAGAGAGAGAGAGAGAGAGAATTCCAGTATAAATCGTAAACTTGCGCTTCCTTCAGCAACGCTACATTGTATACAGTTTTACATGCCCACTTTAAAATAAAAATACAAATGAATATTCATATCAGTAATTCTAGCGTTAGACGAAAAATTAGAGTTCTGCGCTGTCTTATTTATTTATTTATTTATTTGCTGTGAGACATTTTGAGATTTGATGCAAGAAATAACTAACTTGTTAGCATATCATAACTGGTATATTAGTCACGATTGTCTTTATATCATACATGTATAACAAGAAATGACTAACTTGCTAGCATATCATAACTGGTATATTAGTCACGATTATTGTTATCCCTTACACATATATGTATAACTCAACTTACAAGGTACATTTCAATAGACAGCCTAACATCGTGGATGACTTTCTTTAAAAAGCTCAGAATATACATTTATTTAAATTTTGCTTTCAACCAGTTAGTAGCTTGCTTTTTGATTATTTATTTGTTGAGACTTTTAAAATTAAAATATGGTACAAGAAAAATCTAACTTGCTATTATTTCAAAACTTACTTATTAGTCCTGAATATCATTCACACCCTACCACTTGAACAATAATTTTTCAGCAACTCACAAAGCAACCGTTTTGTTCAAAGTTGAGATGACTGACTTTAAGAATCTCATTTTCTTTCAATTTCATCTTAACCAATTAGTAGCTTAAAAAATTTGAAATCATAATTTTTATTGAGACTTATTATGTATGAAACTATCACGTTAATCTTTTAGGACAAAAGTTTTAGTAAACGTAATAAGATTGAAATTTTCTCTAAGTTGTATTAAATTTTCATTAAATTATGTTGAAAGTAGTTTTCTACTAAAATATATTGAGATTGGTTTCGTTTATTTCATTATCACAACTATATACTCTTATAATAAGATTACGCCCTTATGAACTAAGGCAAAACTCTCTTGCACAATACATTTCTCTTTATTAATTTTTTTAAAAACATAGAACAGTAAATTTGCATGCTTTTAAATATATAATTTTAGGGTGATTTAATTTTTTTCGGATTGTTAAAGAAAAGAAAATAAACAAAAAAATGTTTTAGCCCATAATAGGAGATACATGACGGTGAGGAAGACCCAGTAAAATTAAAGTAAAAACCACGGGCCAACAGGAATCTACAGACATATGTTATGACAAACCCACAATAGACGAAAATGGAACCCTTGCGGACAGAAGTGTGATGGTGAAAATCTGAACTTAGTTGGAGGAAACAAATGATTAAATATTATGTAGTCTTTTATTCATACACATAAAGTTTCCTCGTGCTATTAAGGTTTTCGTTCAAAGTTAATGTCTAACAAATTAACAATTTTATACGATAAAATACAAGATAAGGTTTGACGATGGCATGTGAAAATCAAAATCTAACAATGCAAATTTTATGTAATTATAATGGTATATACATTTGATTAAATTTATATGTGATTTGATGGAATTGTTCGTTTGTTAGTTTCCAATTTTTTAAATTTTTTATTTGCATAGCATTACATGCTATTTTTATGTAATTCTATTTATTGGATTTGATATTTTTCTAGAAGTTAAGTTCAGTTCTTCGAAAACCTAATGTTAAAACTTGACATTTAAAGCTGACATAGTTCCTGAACTGATTTACAAGTTAAAGTAAACAATACAAAATAAAATTAAGATTCTTTCTATGTGTGGGTTTCATAGAGTGAACTCGAGACTGAACTGGAAGTATACGACTTGAGATGCAAAAGCTTCTACGTTGTTTTTTTTTTCTCTTCGAAATTCTTGTTTTACCAGCAAGTTGACCTTTATCAGGGCGTCTGTTTGGTAAAGTTGCCATGTTTAATATCGATGTATAAAGAAAAAAAAATTAGTTGGGCTTTTAAACACTGAGGCATCAAGATGTTTTTGTGACCAGTTGGAGTTTAATATTCACGTTTTCTTCAAATTATCTGGATTGAAAAAGATTTTTTTTTTCATTGATATTTGTGCTCAAAATTAATTCTTGGACAAAGACAGTTATCGATATGTACAGAATTCAAACCCCGGAATATTATTTTATGTGGTTCAGCAAAGAACTGTAGACACGTCAATAATACACTGACCACAGCACACGCCATCACCTTCCATTTTGGATTTCATCGGAACTTGAACTCAGATTAATTAGAACATATTATTACTAGGACTTCTATTTTTATAATTCTTGGATTATTTTTGGAATTGATTCTTAAAACCTTAAGTTTATTTTCTCATTTTTACCTTGTTTCTCTAATGAAATAAATTATTTGTTAAATTTTACAGATCTTGTTTGTCTTCACTTTTTTCTAGTTACTGTTTATGGGAACCTTAGCACGTAACAATAAACGTGGCTTTTATTTCATCTATTTATGTACACTGGTTTTCCTTGATATTAGTAATAAAAGCGACCGCTTCTATGTTCCAGATGATTAGAGCGTCCGTCTTGGAAGCCGAAGTCGCGAGTTCAATCTCTGGTCGAGTCATACCAAAAACGTTTTGTTTAAAACTGGTACTAGCAGCTGCGTCGCTTGGCGCTCTGCATTAAGAGGTTAGTGTTAGGATAGATCAAAACATTATTATCCACCTTTCGTTTTCTTTTGGCAGCTGCCAGTCAAAAATAAAAGTTGGAGAACAATTTGCTGGTCTAAGTGTTTGGAGGATCGGCCTGGTGTCAAGGTAACGTGACTGATTTCTTGGGTGATGATGCTACATATGTGGACATCACAATAAACTGCCACACTGGACACACACACACACACACACACACACACACACACACACACACAACACTAAAAGCCTATGATGTGGTCTCTGGATTATTTGACCAAACATTTTACAATGTGTCCCAAGACGTACATGTAAGATCAGTCATTACACTTGTAATGCTAGGTTTGACATTAACGCGGTCCGAATACGGTGGCATTAAACAATGTTATTTGTTTATTTATTTATTTGTTTATTTGTTTATTTGTTTATTTATTTATTGGCTACGTGTGATCGTGATGTGCGTTCAAAACGAGTGTTTCTTTATCTCAGCCTAACTCCGTGGCACTTACAATGGCTGATTGATACTTACAATGGCTGTCTGGTATTCAAAATGCATGTTAGAAAGATATTTGATGAAGTGAACTGAGAGAGAGAGAGAGAGAGAGAGAGAGAGAGAGAGAGAGAGAGAGAGAGGTTTTGTCTGTTTTCCCGTTACAGACAGTCATTGATAGGACTAAATTATTTAATGCTATTTATTCACATCTAATATTTCTTAAGATCAAAGATATTAATACCAAAGTGACCTGTTTCATTCAATATAACTCTGGATTATTATATTATTATTATTTCCTTTACAAGGTTTACCAAGAGATACAAGATCAGTCATTGCATTTGTAATGCTAGTTTGTGTTTCCGTCAGTGTGGTGCACAAACGATGGAATAAACAAGGGTTGATTATTTATGTATTTATTGGTTACGCGTGATGCATGTACAAAACAAGTGTTTCATGCATCTCAGGATATAGATTAATTGCCAAAGATATTTTTCATGTTACTTGGGTTATATGCAGCCTACTGTACTATGCAGTTTGTACCTTTTTTCTACAAATTTAGATTTTGTAACTTTAACTTCCGGAAATTATTTACAATTTAATGAAGACTATCAAGCCAACATTTTGAAGTCTGTAATTCTATTTTATAGCATAGATGAAATGTGTTATAATAATTATATTACGTGTTTATAGACATTTTTATCCACAAATTAATTTCTATCACTTTTTCGTTCTAGTATACATTTTTAATTCCTCAGTTTCATTTCACTTGTTTGTCCTGCTGCGTATTTACTGACATTTTTATGTACACAAATTCATTTCAGTCACTTCTTAGACTTATTTTTAGCTTTCTCGACATAAAATAAGACTGCATAATTTGTCTACATCTGTAAATAATTCCATATATTACCTCAAATGCTGCATAAAATTGTTTAAGCAAAAGTATTCGTTACCATGACAACTGTTAAATAAACTGATTTTCTTGTACGTTTTGTCCTGTAGGGTATATGTCTGTGTACTTTAGTGGACGTATCTTTTCAATTAAATATTGACGTAATGGGGACAATTTACACCGTAACACCGTGAGCATCGAACTATACTAAGATTCAGAAGCAGTTATTGATAAGTACGGATTCATCGATCACGGCATAAAAGAAAGTTTGTGTTCATTAAGATGCTAAAATGATATTGTACGTACAGTTGTAAACAACAAACTACACAAATTGAGATCCTGACTTTGTCAGTGAAATCGACGGATGCATGGATCACAGTGCATATAAAAAGTTGGTATTTATAAAGTGTTTAAATGATTTTGGTTTAATATAATTCTGTCACTTTATTGTTTAGTTACTATTCTAAATTTTCCACTAGTAACGAGCATTATATATATATAATGGTAGACGGAAGGGTGTGGGTGTATTTTTTTTTCTTTTCAAAACTCCCAAATAAGAAATGTGTACATGTAAACGTCATCTGTTTTCAACAATTGTGACGTCAATCGCTTTTACTGCAGTAACGTCCGTTGGTTAATAGATACATCGGCCCATTGTCTATCCCTTAGTAAGGCACACAGTGCTTATAATCTCGAATCGTTTCGCATTCTATATTTGACTTCTGTCTAACAAGTGTTTACAAATATACTTATGTTGCAGTGGGGGATCGCTTCAATAATCTGTTACGTCAAAAATAGGACATGCACAAAATAAACTGTAAATACTTTGAAATTAACGAAATGAGAGAGAGTGAGAGAGAGAGAGAGAGAGAGAGAGAGAGAGAGAGAGAGAGAGAGAAGATGGAGGGAGGCATGAAATAAAACTGACGTACTGCCTAAGCAACCAACACGGAGTGAGCGGAAAGTTTGATATACCATATAAGTTAGTAAGAGATCCGAATGAATTAGAAATGTAATACACTTTCATAGAAATCCCTCTCTCTCTCTCTCTCTCTCTCTCTCTCTCTCTCTCTCTCTCTCTCTCTCTCTCTCTCGTTGCTTTCAATTATTTCGTGCCCTAACGTCAAATCACACGCTAATTTGTATTGTTATGTTTTGCATACTAGATGGTATCTTTACATATGGCAATTATTTTATAATTGAATTGTTTTATGTGCGATATTACAATACTATAATTTCCTGTTTTCACATTAGATTTGAGTGTTTTTATTAAACATAATCTTACAAAATCAATATTCCTTGACTTAATTCAAATGCTACCAATTTCATTTAAATAGATTCTGCACCCACCCCCCACCCCCATCCCCGAAGTCATAACGCTAAATAAATATGTCTAGTGAGAGAAAACATACTGACCTGGATTACATCCTCGAATTTGAACTTACACTAAGTATCTTAAAAAAAACTTCGGTCCTTATAACAGTATGTGCGCGTTCTTTCTACGGTGATAAACGGTAAGAAAGATACAAAGTTGCAATACATACCGAGACCAGATGGCTGTACCGTAAATGTCTTGGCTATCAAACACACGTGTACTGTAATTGAGTGAATGCTTTTGTTTCTTCTTAAACGTTTAACAGTTTTAATACAGATCATCTTGCATTACAGTGTTCACACGGCCATTAAAGGTCATTGAGAAATGGATACCCCATATTCATGACCTTGAAAATTCATCAATATTTCACCGAGGACACTTAGTTCATTGAAAGTCGTTAAATTTGAGCGATATTGTTTAAAAATTAAAACGTGACAATTTTGATTTTAAATAATTTGTTTTTTAAAGTTGTGGGACGAATGTCAGATGCTAGCAATTCCACTATTAACGTAATCGACATGAAGTAATCGGATATCACGCAATAGCGCCCTTTTCACATGATGTCATTAACACTCTTTGACATCACTGAGTTTAATTGTCACATTGAGTCCTGGACAAGACGTTATGTCGTATTTAGAACCATGTATGTGATGACGTTTTACAAATGAATGCATAAAATACGGGCTACCTAGACAATCCAAAAAAAAAAAAAAAAAACTAAAAACTGGCTGGCGATAGTGATGGCAATTAAAGCTATGAATTATTCAGATTATTGAAGCTAGCAGTAGAGGGGTCGAACAGACCAACTTTTGGAGGCGTCAATTTGGCAAAGAAAGAAAGCCTTGGTTTACCAAATTTATGCTTCTATAAAGGATTTTGGAGGAAGCCTCAGTTTGCAAAATTGACGCCTCCAAAAGTTGGTCTGTTCGCCCCTCTGCTGCTAAGCTAGAAAAGTGTAGCTCGTATGAAACAGAGTTTTTTTTTTATTTGAGTGGGTCACTCGTGTGATCAGAACCATAGGAATCTGACATTTTATTAATAAAGTATGGCAAAATCTGACAACTTGAAATCCTCTTACCGGTAATATGAATGTGCACAATGAGTGCAAGAATGACCGCAACTATCAACTCGATTAGACGTCTTTTGTCGCTTCGGAATTGCAAGAAAACTGAAAAATTACACGTATCCATTCAAAGACAGTAACGTACCAACACATCACTCTCGGATAGACCATCGCATGAATCCATGACAAACTATGTGGGGCGGTTTATCTCAAATTATTCAACAATCAATGAACCGAAGAGAGCCTTAATCAAGCGAAATAAACCATGGGAATGGATTGAAAAACACGATAAAAAGTTAAAAATAACTCAAAGAGGATTTTGCAAGTGACACAGTAATGGCGTATTTCGATCCTAATAAGGAAACAAAATTAACTCAGAATGGAAAGGTTCCTGCCCACGCCAGTAGAGTACTTTCAGAAAGACGGTATTCACAAACGGAACGTGAAGCACTTGCAATATTAGTAGTATGGAGTTATGAGCGCTTCCATTAGTACCTGTTCAGTCATACGTTTCAGCTAATTAGTGACCACAAGCCACTGAAGTCATTCTCAACAATCCAAAATCACGACACCGTGCAAGAATCGAGAGATGGCGATTGAGATTACAAGCATACAATGGTACTTGTTGATGAGTACCCAAGGTATCCAGTCGTTTAAATTACTAACCCAACAGCTGCGAAAGCTGTCATTCCGCAACTTGACAAAATAGTTTCAACGTTCGGTATACCTTAAGTTGTCAAAACGACAAATGAACACCCATTCAATGAGAAGAAATTACAAAGTTTGCTGAATACATAGGATAAACAAATAGGAAAATCGCACCTTTAAGGCCTCAAGCCAACGGCACAGGAGCTCGATGCGAGCTTGATGTGTGGGGAAAAACCCAATAATCTAAAGAAACAAAATCATACAGAGTGACAAAAATACCTCAGATTACCCCCATGACCCATTCTGACATAGGACCCTCTGTATCATATTCTATAAACAGAAAAGGTTCGTAACTTACAAATACTTGGTTCCACCCATGACCCTCGATTTCATTCTGCTAATTCCGTATTTACAAGCACACGACCATTCTCTATGTCTTGTTTTACTCTTGCGATATTTTTCTATTCATCAAGCCATCATTGCGATTTTCGCGAATTGGTCCTCTTCGGACAAGTGCGAGCTCATGTGACAACCGGAGAAAAGAGCTACATGTACCATACATAATTCTTAATTAAAGTATAGTGGCAAATGCAAAAGAAGTTTGTACTTACCATTAACTCGATTCAACTTTTGGAATCATGTTTCATGGAAGCAGGGGCGTATTAACCATTAAGCAGACTAAGCACGTGCTTAGGGAACCAGGGCCAAAGGGGGCACCACAAAGTTGAGAAAAGGATGAAAAAAAATTAAAACGAATGAAGATTTGTAAAATTAATTGATACAACTAGTGCAAATTGATCATAATGTTCTGTTTCTTGATCATGGCGCACCCTAGGGTTATCTTCCCAGGTGTACCACAAGGGAGAGGGCACCAAGATTTGTCAGAGTGCTTAGGGCATCACTGAGCCCTAATCCGCCCCTGCATGGAAGAATGAGACATGGTCTGCTTCACTACACATACATTGCATACAAGCGACTCTCATGGTCAAAACATGCACACTATGGGGCACACACGTGACACGTCATTAAGATATACGAGTGGTTTTATTCGTATTTTTAATATTATACAGATTATTAATCCCCGATTTGGAACTGGATTAAAATGTTAACCAATTCCATTGAAGTCCATTGAACGTACTGCCCCCTGGATTACAATCTTGGATTTAAGAAGCACTGTTGTCACGTTGGTAGCTGCACACATTCAGTGGCATTTTTCTACAGTGTTATATCATACCAATGATACAATGTTGCAATTGCAATTATCTTCTGAGACCAGATGGTTGTATTGTAAATTCCTTGACTTGGAAGGCACACATATACTGTAAGCTAGTTGATCCACTGTGTGTGTGTGTGTGTGTGTGTGTGTGTGTGTATGTTTATATATTAAAATGTCTGAAATTATATCTGTCTCTCTTTATCGTTAACTTCTTGTTGGTTGGCCAGTCGATTTGCCAGTTCTCTCTCTCTCTCTCTCTCTCTCTCTCTCTCTCTCTCTCTTAATTAATATGTGGTGGTAAAACTGATTGATCGCCCACCAGAGAGACGGAGAAATCTACAACACATAGCTATAATCAGTAGCCCACTCTCGACCTTTTGTCATGGAGTGTTATGGGCAAGCAACTGAGTGGACTCCTGAGCGTCAAACTTGCAATAATAATTGAGCACAGCTGGCTCTTTGCCAAAAAAACGTGAACATGCACATGTACTTATGGTGGTAAGATTCATAATATTTTGTTGATTTCGTTGCCTTTTTTTCAAAGTAAAATAAAAATCAAGAGTGCGCCTGTTACATACGTACAACACAACTAGATCTTGGGGTTTCACATGGAACAACAGTATGATAAACAAGAAAACAAAACTAATTAAACTTGAAGAAGAAGCAAGAAAAAACAAAAATTGAGAAAAATTGTGAAGGATCGTAAATTCCATAATCTTCATTAATATTTTAACATTTCTTCTAAACAAAAGTACCTGTAGACATCGGTACAAATGTTTTCACGCAAAAGTATTTTTCTCCAAAAAGATTAATTTAATTATAAAAATAGTGGTGGTTTCCCTACATATTAGTTTCACCAAATATTGCCTTCACATGCATAAGCAATTCATTCCCACAAAGATGTTAAGGTTTCTGTGAAGCAAAGTACAATTTCACCTAGATAGTGCATAATGCTCTAGGTAAAGTTAGCAATCTTCATCAAAATGTTTATCCTTGATTTGAAGTGCCAAATTTTCGGTCGATTTATCAATAAAATTTAGTTGTGGCCAGTTAGCCATTAGTTAGATTCGTGCAAGAAGGGTGCCTGTATTGTCTAGGTGACCCTTGGACTAATTGAAAAGTTGTTTACACAGAGCTAGGACTGACCGACAGCGACCTTGTAAACTTTAATTTTATCACGAAATTGTCAGAATTGAGAGAATACAGAGATCCTCTTACTTAAAACCAAAGCATGTCATATTGATCATGACGTGAGCGACCTTCAGAGGAAAGCCGGAGAAAATACATTTGATTCTGATTAGTCACGGTTAAATAAGGAGTATGTTTTACACGAGAAATCTTTAGAACATAATATCGCACTAGTTAATTAGACTTTAGTCTTTAAAAATTTCTCTGCAAGAAAGGAAGAAGTGGTAGAATTATTTTGTAAAGGCTTCGAAATGATATTTGAGAGAAATACATTCATACGTTAAGCAGTAGACCAGGAGGAAAACCGCAAAAAAAACAAACAAACACCAAACCAAAGAGAAAATAGCTTTTGGGGAAGACGTGAAGACGGAAATAGAGACCTACACGTTGGAACTAAGAATTGAGAGGTGTATACACGATACAGTGGACAAGTCTGAGTTCAAGCGGAACATCCACGAGGGCAGATTATCTAGAGAGGAATGGACTTCTAGAACAACATTGGATTGAACAATGAACGTGGTTCGAGGATAACAGGTTAAGAAAATCGAACAAAGCATTGACTTCGATTGTGTCACTCGATCCTATGATGATTTTTAACTATCAGTAATAGAACAGCTAATTTGTTTAATTCTATTTCAAATCTATTTGTAGTTCGGTGAAAGTTTATTTCTAAACCGCGTGTATTCATAATGAAATGAAATTTAATTGTGTATGTATGTGATTAAATTATTTATTTATCTTTAAGGGGTCTCGGACTCGTTTTGTTCAATATACCCACTCAGGTAACCATATACATCCTCTTACTCGAACCGGGCAATTATACCGAGGGCGGTCATCTCTTAGATAACGAGTATTAAAGAGGAGTGGGTTATAGTGTTATTATTGTTATTATTATATGTTGTACAATACCCCTTCACAAAGTGGGACGTAACACTCACCCTTTGACAAGTGGGGATTATACAATATTTATACGAATAACGCTCATAACCCGCGGAGAACCTGACACTTGAAAATGTATCATATTTTGAGTGTTAGTAAGGGATGCATAATCTTTAAATTAAAAAAGTGATCACATCTTTTCAAGATTTGGACAACATTGGCTGCAAAAATCTTCCTGCAAAATGACAACATGTTCACAAAAGTGACTTTTCGGGAAAAATATACTTTTTCAAGAAAATGAGAGCATTTTTTACGTAAGTCTCTTGAAAAAGACAAATCACTGTTTCGGAGACATGAACGACCATTAATAACCATTCAATCCCGACTCGATTTATTCGATATACCTAAGCATCGGCCCTACGGTGAAATTAATTACACGATGGTAATAAATCTTTTAAAATATGCATCATACTTCGGCTGTTTGTAAGCCGAAATTCACTAAATACTATTTTTAAAGATAGACACATTACGGCTTAAATTTAATATTCGCAATTCAGTATTTTGTGACAATAAATTATGAACCCTAAAATAACATGATTTTGTCGAAATTATCGAAATGAGATAACATTGGCTCGAGGTAGATGTATATATGAAGACTGGACTACACGACTCAAGGGATGACATTGGGCTGTATGGTGGGGCCATTAATACAGATTTTTTTTCTTCAACCCACGACATAATAATAGTATGTACTTAATCTACGCATATAAACCTAGGGGAACAATAGTCATGTACACCCTCGTTGTGTGAAATGACCCTTCCATGTAAGCCCTCGTTATATAAAGTGAACTAGACATGTAAGCCATCGTTATGTGAAGTAAACTTTCCATGTGAGCCCTCGTTATATGAAGTGAACTAGACATGTAAGCCCTCGTGGTATGAAGTGAACTAGACATGTAAGCCATCGTTATATGAAGTGAACTTTCCATGTAAGCCCTCGTTATATGAAGTGAACTAGGCATGTAAGCCCTCGTTATATGAAGTGAACTAGACATTTAAGCCCTCGTTATATAAAGTGAACTAGACATTTAAGCCCTCGTTATATGAAGTGAACTAGACATGTAAGCCCTCGTTGTCAGAAGTGAACCTTCCATGTAAGCCCTCGTTAGACATGTAAGCCCTCGTTATATGAAGTGAACTGGACATGTAAACCCTCGCGGTAAGAAGTGAACTAGACATGTAAGCCCTCGTTGTGAGAAGTGAACTAGATATGTAAGCCCTCGTTGTGAGAAGTGAACTACACATGTAAACCCTCGTGGTATGAAGTGAACTACACATGTAAACCCTCGTGGTATGAAGTGAACTAGACATGTAAACCCTCGTGGTATGAAGTGAACTAGACATGTAAGCTCTCGTTGTTTGAGGTGAACCTTCCATGTAAGCCTTCGTTATATGAAGTGAACTAGACATGAAGGCACTTATTGTATGGGGTGAACTAGCCAAGAAAGGTATCGTTGTCTGAAGTGATCTAGCCATGAAAGTTCTCGTTGTATGAAGTGAACTAGACATATTAAACCTCGTTGTATGAAGTGATTTAAATATATACGCCCTTGTTGTATGAAGTGATTTAACCATGCAAGCCTTCGTTATATGAAGTGAACTAACCATATGATCCCTCGTTGTATGAAGTTAGCTAGTGATGTTGCCATCGTTGTATAAAGTGGGCTAGCGATGTAGCCATCGTTGTAGAAAGTGAGCTAGCGATGTAGCCATCGTTGTATTAAGTGAGTTAGCAATGTAGCCATCGTTGTATGAAGTGAGCTAGCGATGTAGCCCTCGTTGTATGAAGCACCATTTACTATGTACATCGTATACCCATCTAAAACTAAACTTTTATTTCCAAATACGATTAATCAAATAACTGTACATCACAATATAAGTACAATGCCATAAACAAAAGGAGTGGATACAATACCGCTTTATATAACGATAGTGATATTAATAAGCTAATTAGAGCCAATCTTACCGGGTTCCAATGTCAGAGTCCCAACTTTAATCAGTTTGGAGCTACCTTTTTTGTTCCCTCCAGTGGCCATGTTGTCACTAGAAGAGTTGAAACCATCATATATGTAAAATGTAATGTCTGAAAGCTAGCAAGTAATCGTTATATGTTCAGAGGTTTGAAAAAGACTAACAAATTACGAGAAAGTGAGCTCAAGTAAAAGTATTATTTTAATAAAAGGTCGTTTTAATTACCTGCAAACTTCAATCAGGGCAACAATTAATGAGAAGAAGTTTAGTGGCTGGTGTATATAATTGACATGGACAGGTTTGTGGCTGTTGTATATGCGATATATGGGTAGGTTAGTGCAGGTGCATATACTCTGTACATGTATATGGTAGTGGCTGTTGTATATACTGTACACGGGTACGTTTGTTGTTGGTGTATATATTATGCATTGGTAGACTAATAGGTTAGTGACTGGTGTCTATACTGTACATGGGTAGGTTAGTAGGTTAGTGACTAGTGTCTATACTGTACATGGGTAGGCTAGTAGGTTAGTGACTAGTGTCTATATTGTACATGGGTAGGTTAGTAGGTTAGTGACTGGTGTCTATACTGTACATGGGTAGGTTAGTAGGTTAGTGACTGGTGTCTATATTGTACATGGGTAGGTTAGTAGGTTAGTGACTGGTGTCTATATTGTACATGGGTAGGCTAGTAGGTTAGTGACAGGTGTCTATACTGTACATGGGTAGTCTAGTAGGTTAGTGACAGGTGTCTATACTGTACATGGGTAGGTTAGTAGGTTAGTGACTTGTGTCTATATTGTACATGGGTAGGTTAGTAGGTTAGTGACTGGTGTCTATATTGTACATGGGTAGGCTAGTAGGTTAGTGACAGGTGTCTATACTGTACATGGATAGGCTAGTAGGTTAGTGACAGGTGTCTATACTGTACATGGGTAGGTTAGTAGGTTAGTGACTTGTGTCTGCATTGTACATGGGTAGGTTAGTAGGTTAGTGACTGGTGTCTATATTGTACATGGGTAGTTTAATGGTGGATGTCGATGGTTTCAATAAAGATTGTAATAATTGGAGCAAAAACTGCATAGAAGAGGTTAGTGGCGGCTGTAAATAATGTAGATGGTGAGGTTAGTGGTGGGTGTAAATACTTTAGAAAGGGAGGTTTGTGGTGGGTGTGAATACTATAGATGGGGAGGTTAATAGTGGGTTTAAATACAGTAGGTAGGGAGGCTATTGGTGGGTGTAAATAGTGTACACAATGAGTCGGTAACGAGTGTAATTAACGTATATGGTAATTTATATGGTAATTTAGTAGTGGATGTAATTACTATAGTTTTGGAGCATAACGGTGGATGTAACCGATGTGGATGAAAGGTTTTAATTGCCTGCAGATACTGTGTGGGATGGTGGTAGGTGTAAATATTGTTGAAGGTTAGTTAGTAATTGTTGTACACACTGTATATAGGGATGGTAATGGTGGGTGTACATAAATAAATAATACTATTTCATGTACTGATGTGTGTATATATACAAGTCGGTTAACTGGTACAACTTTATTCCAACAGCATTTCAGGTCATGACTCGACACGAGTCATTTCCAAAAAATTATTGCGATACACGAGTTATTTCCAATAAATAATTGCGTTTTACGTACTGATTCAACTGGAGTTCACACAGTTGTGAACACAATATTATGATCATGTGTATTGTGTATATATACGAGTCTGTGTAAATAAAGAACTAAATATACGAGTCTGTTTAAATAAAGAACTAATAGTATCTCATGTACTGATGTGTGTATATATACGAGTCAGTGTAAATAAAGAACTAAATATACGAGTCTGTGTAAATAAAGAACTAATTGTATTTCATGTACTGATGTGTGTATAAAATACGAATCGGTCAATTGGCACAAGTTTATTCCAACAGCATTTCAGGTCTTGAATCGACACGAGTTATTTCCAATAAATTATAGCGTTTCGCGTACTGACTCAATTGGAATTCATAATATGTACAAAATATTATGACTATGCAATATGTGTAGCACTCAACCAAACACACGAAGTTTTATGCTCGAATACAGTACAATTATATTTACAATATGCTAGCAAATGTCTTAAATAAACAAAATTCATTGAACTTAATAGGCATCCTTTGAAATGACTAGGCATCCTTTGAAATCACTATATATCCTTTGAATGAGTATAAATACATTCAATGACTATAAATCCAATGAAATCACTATAAATCCAATGAAATCACTATATATCCAATGAAAAGACTATAAATCCATTCAATGACTATAAATCCAATCATTGACTATAATGAAATGACTATAAATCCATTCATTGACTATAAATCCATTGAAATGACTATACATCCATTCATTGATTATAAATCCAATGAAATGACTATAAACCCAATGAAATGACTATACATCTCTTGAAATGTTAGTATCCGAAGCTTAGCAGCATTTGTTCTCATAATACCAGATACTAGTACCTGAATAAAAGTCTTCTTGGTATATGCAAATCCAGCCAGTCATTACAATGCATATATTGCATCTTTAGCAACAAAGTAATTGAGAAATTGTGCCCTTGATATGTATAACGCTACCAATTGTATAACCTATGGTAGGCGGAGCTTAATGTGATGGGAATCATTCTATTCAGGAAAGAACAAAAAAAACCTAGATTTGATTGGAGCATTATACATGAGTTGTAGTGTGTCTCAGTCTTAAAAATAGGTTTTTGTCTCATGGCAATAAAGCAAGATTATGTTAATGCATATCTAGATCATATTTTGTATTTCTTATGATTTATTTCAAATGATTTTTGTTCTCTGACTGGACAACTCTTGCTCCTGCTTAGTTACAACAGAGTTATCTCTCTCAAATGTAGCCGGTCAGATTGATACTATAGGATAAAGATAAGTCTGGCTGGGGTCATATGACGTCAACTGAACCTATCTGAATCGCTAATAATGTACTAAGATTAACATTCTGGCCAGGTTTAACTAATTTGGGCAATCCCTAACAACCAATAACGTCTTAACATCATAATTATTGGACACAAGCATACAATTACAAATTTCGTTAGCCAACTAACATTGAAGTTTTCCAAAATTATTCAAACGTGTCGCGAGTAAAAGTTACTCGGTTTATCAGTATCACACACTTTAAATTCATCAATGTATTTGTTTTACCGTGGCAAAAAAAGGGTCGAATTTATGAATTAAAACTTTGAAAGAGCACTATGAAAGCCGGTCTCAAAAAGTCGAATTTGTAACTTGAAGCTTATGAAAGAGCACTATGAAAGGCGGTCTCAAAAAGTCGAATTAAAAACAACAGTCAGCCACTGAAGATATCCAACTCATAACTTCATAGGATAAGTCTTCCGGCAGACTGATCCAATTTCAATTATTCTGTGTGTTTCAATCCCAGGAAACTTTTGTTCACCCTTAAATCGGCATTCTCTCAAGGCTTACGGTCGGTTATTCGCAGATCAAAGAACTTCCTTTCATCTTTTCTTCAATCTTTCTCATATGGCCTGCTACAATCAACGCGACTGCTACAGGTGGCTTCCTCCCCTCTTCCTAACACAGCAGGCGCGGCACGATCTTGATTGCTGGACAGCTCGGAGCCATTGCACAAAGCAACGTAAGGTTTACTCAGAGAATTTTCGTAACTTGTAAATGTAAGAAAATCTTGTACTGTTTCGTAAGTGTGTCTCACAATTATATCTGTAGGAAGAATACGTCTACGAAATGCTAGTTCGTGTGTGTCACAAACATATCCGTAGGAACATTACATGCAAGAATTGCTATTTCGTGTCTTACACAAAGATATCCATAGGAACATCTAAGAAACACTTTACGAAAGTTGCTCCTTTTATGCAACTCCTTTTATGCGAGGTAGAAAGTAAATCGGTAAAATATAATAGGACGCTTACAAATGACGGCGACGAAGATGATGACAGGAACAACAATTATACTACAAATACCACCTCCTCCCCAAATATTGTGCCAATTAATGTTTGAACTATTGATCATTTTGAATGAAATATATAATACTAATAATAATAATGAGGACTTTCTATAGTGTTTTATCTTTAGAAGCTCTAAGACCTATACAACATATATACAACATCTATAATGACATAACTACAAAAGAATACTAAAAATCCCGTGAAATTAGAAAACAAAAAATTGCTGACAATATCTCTGATTTTAAACATTATTTTTTCTTTAAATTTGTTCTTGCTGTCAAAAAAGGTGAGTTTTAAGAGCATTTCATGAACAAGGTCATTGTGTCTTTGTGTCTTATTTCAGTGGGCAGTTCGTTGCTGAGGACTTTCTATAGCGTTTTATCTTTACAAGCTCTAAGACATATACAACATATATCCAACATCTATGATGACATAACTACAAAACAAATACAAAAAAATGCTGGGCCCTGGTATGCAAAAGAACGTTGTCCATAAGACTTCATTTTCATAGTGGGAATAATGAGTATACGATTGTCAGAAGAGAAGTTTAAGTATCTTGCTGGTGTGTACACATGGGTGAGGCTAGATAGGTATGTTGCACTAGAGTCCGTCAGTGAAACGTAGCACAGAGAAACAAAATTTTTTGATTCTGGATCGAATGAATAGCCAGTATAGGGCACAGACTAGCGGGAAGGTGTGCTCTGATCGTGGTACTCTAAAAATGATCCGAGAAGCTGTATTTTGAATTTTTGAAGTTTCTGGAGTAGACATTGAGGCAAGCCAAACATAACTGAGTTACAATAGTTAAGTCTTGAAAGTACTAATGAACACAAAATTAGTGTTGTGGTAACAGCTGAAAGATATGTGTGAATGGAGCTGATTTTCTTTTTAAACTTGCATGCGTGTATGTGTGTGTGTGCATGCCCGTCTGTATAACAATGGCTAAATAATTTTGCCGCCATCACGCGCTGTTATAGTTGACACTATCAGAGAGGCAGCGCCCAATGCCCTACAAGTGTGTGTGTGTGTGTGTGTGTGTGTGTGTGTGTGTGTTGATTAGGATTTTTAAAGTAGCTTTAACAATTTTTCAGTCATATTATCATAAAAGCAGATCCTTTAAAGAAATTCACGTCTTTAGACAACATCAAAAGCTTTAACTAAGGTGGATTTGTACAAAATAAATACAAATACGTGTTTTAAGTTTACACATCCATGTTTACATACATAAAGATCCTCCCCCTCAATGTTGCACCGTGGACAGTGGCATTATCGGCATACTGGGAAAACGTAAATGTGTGTCGGAATGTGTGTGTGTGTGTGTGTGTGTGTGTGTGTGTGTGAGAGAGAGAGAGAGAGAGAGAGAGAGAGAGAGAGAGAGAGAGAGAGAGAGAGAGAGAGAGAGAGAGAAAGAGAGAGAGATGGGAAACTTGGCCATTTAGTTATTATTATTAGTAAATCAGATGCTTGAATTAAATGACAGGTGACTTTTACCTCATACTCAGTACATGAATTGATTTTGGAAATAACTCCCATTAGGTCAGTCAGTACATGAAATAATATTGGAACAACTCCCATTAAGACAATACATGAATTGATTTTGGAAATAAATCTCATTAAGTCTGTACATGAAATAATATTGGAATAACTCCCATTAAGTCAGTACATGAAATAATATTGGAATAACTCCCATTAAGTCAGTACATGAAATAATATTGGAATAACTCCCATTAAGTCAGTACATGAAATAATATTGGAATAACTCCTATTAAGTCAGTACATGAAATAATATTGGAATAACTCCTATTAAGTCAGTACATGAAATAATATTGGAATAACCCCCGTTAAGACAATACAAGAAATAACATTGGAAATAACTCCTATTAAGTCAATACAAGAAATAATATTGGAATTAACTCCCATTAAGACAGTACATGAAATAATATTGGAAATAACTCCCATTAAGTCAGTACATGAAATGCTTTTGGAAACAACGTTGTGATCATTGAATTAGTGTGAACTTTACTTGGACTGAGTTCATTGAAAACGTAGAGAGTTGTGCAGTTAATAGTACATTAGTAATTAAATTTAGGATTTTACAGTTTTTCACAGGTTTCTGAATGGAATTGTTTTCATTAGCGTTTAGTGGGCTGAGTGAGTCAGTAAGAGTTATTTGTAATAACATGTCATGTACGGACTCGCACAATTCACAAAATTATGAATACAAGTGATATGAATTTACAATTGTGTGGTACAATACCAAACACATGAAGTTTGATACTAGTAAATAATAAATGTATACTTACAGAATGTGTATGAATCCTTTAAATTGAAAATAAATCCCTTAAAATGCAAGTCCCCAAAGTTGAGCAGTGTATTCTCTCCTAGTACCCGACACTCGTGTCTCAAACAAAGTCTTGTTGGTAGATACAAAACCAGCCAATCATTACAAAGAATGAATGACCTACTTAACAACCAGGTAAAGGTTTAATAGTCGACCTTACCTTTTAGGTTTGTTGTATACAACATATGTAGTAACATTTGGAGAACATTCAAATTACGTTTCTGTAATACACACACCTCTGTCAATGGGTTTACTTGTGTACACAATATAGCTGATAGGATAAAAGTTACAAAAAATAGATCAGTTCAAATCCTAAAGGAAAATTCAAGAACGGGCAGGGATGCGAGTAATGTTGTCTCAATGCAAGAACCTAAGTCAATTTTCTCTCTCTCTCTCTCTCTCTCTCTCTCTCTCTCTCCAGTTGTCCAAACTGCTTAGGTATGGGAGATAAATGATGAAAATTTACAGGTAGAGAAAACTTTGTGGGATACTTATTTCTAGGTTACATTTCACTCAGCCGAATTCCAATTCAAATCCACCCATGGTAATCAGTGTACTCAAGAAGTTAGGTCGTGTATGACCATCTGAATTTGTACGACTGCACAATGTAGGTATACATCTACTTCTGAGTATTGGTCGTAGCGGAAACAGGAGCATCCACGTGACAAGTTTTTACCCCTGTTTCACAAGAACACTTATTTCGGGGATTATTTTATTAGGGTGTCCTACAAACTTCGTTGAAGAGGAAGTGAGCTTTTAACCATTTAAAGAATGTACAGCATGGTAATCAATTTAGATGTCTGGGCAAAGACATGAAACTGAGCTATGTCGTCTTGTTCCCTACAAACAATTGTGTGTAAGCCAGATATTGAAATTTGGATCATGCTATAGCCAGGTATGAATGTTTCTACTGTGTACAATTGTAGAATGTATTGTACTTAGTGTACATATAGAAATAACAATAAAGTTAGATCTGTGTCACTCGTTATCTTTTTGTGGTCCTAGTTAGGTTTATCGGTGGATGAATCGTGCGACTGTACAATGGCTAAAAAGGATATGTTTAGTCCAATTGTTGTTTAAATTGGTATATATGTATTTCCATGAGATTATTTTGAATCGTGGCTGAATTCCAGGAGATTTGTGAATCTTACTGACAGTGTAGCATATTTTTAACGTATTTGAAAACTTGAGATTGTTTGAATCCCATGTCCAGTCTATACGTGAAACTATATGAATATATTAGTGTGTACTATTATTTGAAACTGAGATTTATTGAAGCTATATATCAGAGAGATATATTATTGGTTTATTTTCAATATGTGAGTGTTGGTACAGAGTGATTGGATTAATTATATATATTGTGTGTGAGAGAATCATTGTACCTTTACATCATTTATTTTTCTTTAGTAATTAAAATAATACATTTTCATCTGTCATACATTGTGTTGAGTTATTCATTTAATCCAATACCCACTCGGTTACAATTCTGCGACAATGTTACGTGGAAGAAGTTTGGATAACGACAAAATTGTAATAAAATGGCGACTGTTTCACCAATAATGGTATGACTACCTCAAGCGTTACCGTTTCCCATCTGCCTAGGGACGCTTAGAAGACCAAACGTTTTGCCATTCAGACATAACGTATTTTGCTTCATGTGTTCAATCACATCACATATTAACAGTAAGGTGGTCAACAAGGGGACTTCACATCAGAGAGGTATTTTATTGGTTTATTTTCAATGTGTGAACGTTAGAGTGATTGTATCAATTGTATGTTCAGAGCGTGTGAGAATCATTGTCTTTTTACGTCATACATTTTTCTAATTAAGGTAATACATTTTCATCTTTCACACATTGTGCTGAGTTATTTATTTAACTCGGTTACAATTCTGCGACAATGTTTACGTGGAAGAAGTTTGGATAACGAATAACGACAAAATTGTAATAAAATGGCGACTGTTTCACCAATGAAGGTATGACTACCTAAAGCGTTACCGTGTCCCATCTGCCTGGAGAAGCTTAGAAGACCAAACGTTTTGTCATTCAGACATATGTATTTTGCTTCATGTGTTCAATCACATATTGACAGTAAGGTGGTCAACAATGGGACTTAACATGCATGCTTTTTTTGCCCGGTATGTAGGCTAGATACAATACTACTTGATATCACAATAAGTGTCGAACAGAATGATTCCCTATCAACAGTATTGTATCTTTTGAATTGGATGTAACAGGGCAAAATGCATGGCGACAAAACATGTGACATATGTCAAAAATGAAAACTACAAACAACAGCATTATGATTTTGTTAGAACTGTAAAAGATTCATATGTAAGCAGCTTCGTCACGATGTTATAGATCTAAATTCTAAAAATAAATCTTATCTTACGATCCCCAATTCATTAGTTATATAAATATATCCTAGGCATCTCAAGAAAAGCATCGAATTATTTTGCAGGGATCACAGTTCCCTATGCTGTAATACATGTGGATTTCTTGAAGATTGGAAATGCGAAAGAATCATCACAACTGAGGACATGTTTAAAACGTTTGATATTGGAACAAAATCAAGAGATTTGGAAGGGAACCTAGGTAACATTGGAAGTCACCTGAAGCAAATGACAAGCCAGGTATTGTCGATTCGACGAGGACCATTATAGTCATCAGATGGTTAGAGGGGCTGGTTCTGTTATGTGCGTGTGCAGGTTGCGGATGAGGCCAATCATAGCAAGGAATGTTCGTTTGCATAAGGGATAGAAAATGAATGGGACATCTTAAGTAGGGTTGATGGAACGAGCTTTTCTGGCTTGCCTCTCCAGCTTTACAGCTGTTGTCCTGATAGATTTAGACAACTTACATGGAGCCTTTGTGAATGGAGAACACGAAGTAACTCGATCGTTTGCTGTTTTCTCCCATGAATCGGGGTTTCTGTTGAATGCTTTTAATGCAGCTTTATTTGAAGCGTTTCTTGTGACCTCCATGAGACCGCTGTTTTTACTGTAGCTCGTCACAGAAGTCGCTTCGGCAGTCGGTCGTCTGGCATGCGTACAACATGTCCCGCCTAGCATAGCGTTAGTCAGCATGACGGAGAACAAGAGACTAAACAGTGTCGGTACCAGAATACAACCCTGGTTGACGCCAATGATTACTGGGAATGGCTCAGACGTCTCTAAATTGTTCTGGACTCGTGCCTGCATGGAGATACATGTTCTGGGGCATTTGTAACTGGTCATTACATTCCACGAGCCTCCGCTGCTGACACAACCAAAAACCTTTGTCAAGTTGACGTAGTTTCAGAAAAGGTCGGTGTTTTGCTTTTAACATTTATATTGTAGCTGACGTACAGCAAACACAATGTCGATGATCTCACGTGCTTTTCGGAAGCCATACTGGCTTTCTGGCAGTAGTCTCTGGTCAAGGTGCGTAGTGACCAGGTTCAGTAGGATTCTGGTGAGAATCCTTCCTGCAATTGAGAGTAAATGATATACCCCGGTGGTTGTCACTGGCCTGGCGGTTCCCTTTACTCTTATACAATTGTATTATGGAAGAGTTATTGAACTTCTGGGTTAACCTTTCTTGCTACCACATCAGTAAAAAACAGTTGATACAGACTTTTGATCCGGGCTGTGCACCGTTTCTTTTATATCTCAGTTGGGATGGAGTCTGAACCAGGTGCTTTGCCACTAGAGAGCAGACATATCGCTTTCTGTGTCTCGAGCAAGATTGGAGGGTCATCCAGTGCTTCGGCGGTGGGGAATATGGGAGACGATTGATGGCTTCATCTTTGATGGATGAAGTACGATTCGCGACGCTGTCAAATTGTTCAGTCTATCGATGAATACTCTTTTCTTTGATCCTGATGATATAGGTTTATACACTTCTTTCAGTGGATGTCGTGTTAGTCTGCTTAGCACTGGATATCATCAGCAATGTGTTTCGCATCTGCCGAAGTTTCTGCTGTGTATATTTTTGTACGCATCGTTGCTAGAGATGGGTTTAAGATTGTTTAGGTTGGTTTAACAAGAGATGATGTTTCTCATCCAGCAACTGCTTGATCTCAGCCTTGATGTTTTCTTGTTGAGTGTACCAAAATGTCCGAAGCTGTGCTATATACTGTGCTATATACCAGCTCACAGAATGCTAGTGAATAACCTCCCTCGATATTGTGACCCAGTGTGAGTTAAATATAGAATATCAACAGAGAACTGGGCAAAGATTATTGGGAAGAAATACTGCAATACGAGCCGCCTTAAACTTACACAAAGAAAATAACAAATATAAGTAAATTAATAGTATTAATTTTAACTCAACTTAAATAATATGAATATGATTTTTTAAGTGTCTAATTTGGATTTATTTCATCTTCATAACGGGTGTTGATAAAAGTAAAATGTACGCGATGAATGGCATCACCTTCCTCTCGACTGCGAACAAAGGTTTCCTATTTCGTCGAGTCTTATTATACCGACCTCCCCGTTCTTTCTGGACTTCATTGATTTTACCATGATCTTGCCACTTCTCCATTTTTCTGTTCTTCACTCGTCACTTCTCTTTTTTTACCTCAGACTCCGTCCTCGGACTGTCGAGTGTCCATTTCCCTCGGAAAACTGTTTCCTTAATGACGTCAACTTTAGTAAAGTCCAAATGTAGAGTTCCAAATGAATTTCGGAGTGTTCTAGATGGTTAGCCTCGGAAGCGGGAGGTCGTGAGCTCGATCCCGGACTGAGTCATATAAAAGACTTACAAAAATGGTACTATCAGCTGCCGCGCTTGACGCTGTGGCAGCATGTTACGCCCAGTCACATCGTCCTGACACCAGTCCAACCAGTCATAACACTAACTTTTTGATTCTGAGAACTTAGCTTGACGATTTAATTACCATTTGTATAAGTCTTTGGTACAGCTCAGCTAGGGTTAGAATCCGTCATCCCCAGCATCGGAGGCGAACGTTCTACCCACTAGGACACCTAACAAAATGGTGTGACGTGCCTTTATTTCACATTAGTTTGTGTACTGAGCTAAATTAAAGGTAGTTTAGTTCTGATCAATAGTTAAATGAGTCGTCGGTTGGCCTTAGAAGCAGAGGCGTAGCTATGGGAGGGCAGGGGGGTACATATGTCCCCGGGCGCCAAGGTACAGGGGCGCCAAAATGAGGCTTACAACGTTACATTATAATAAGAAAACAAGGGTAATAAATCGGGCACAAGATCGCTGGGGCGCCAATTTTATAATTCGTCCCCGGGCGCAAAATATCATCGCTACGCCTCTGCTTAGAAGCACTCATAGTACAAAGTAGTGATACAATATATTAATATTTGCGTGTTTATCATATCCGATGCCCACAAGACATCTGTTTTTGCTGGTTCCTCTCGACGAAATGCATCAGGAGTTTCTTTGTGGATGGCAGGGTTCCCACACTACTGGGAAATCGTGAAATAGTCGGGAAAAATGATAATTTTATCCCCGACCGTGAAAAAATTGTGATGATTAAAGTCGGGGAAAACACAGAGAATTTTCCGCCACCACTTCAAGCCCGAAACAGTGACGTAATTGAGTAGTAAGTAAACTTGGTGGTGGGTTAAATTTATTGAGTTCTAACCAGAACAAATGCTCATTGGATTAGATTCCTCTAGTAAATTTTCATTTTCAAAGTCAGGTCGATATCCGTATCTTTCCTTACATAGAAGGTATGAAAGCCAGTTTAGCATCACAAGAGGCCAACATGGTGGTAGCAAAACGTACCCGCTTACCGGATGGCCAAGCCAATTTTAACCATAGTTAAATCGAGTGGATACATGCATGACTTCGATATAAAAATTACTTTTTTCTCAGAAATTGTGATTATTAAAATCGTTATGTCTTTAACCTGCTGAAAGACAAGATGAAACTACAGCGTTGATAAAATGTGACCTGGTACTCGTGATTTGAGTTGCTTGAGTACACAAAACTAATGGTGGCGGTAAATTCCAAATTTTCTATATGTAGTTACAATGACCCCAAATCCCAACCTAAATGTCCAAATATGAAACTTGGGGGTGGGGATATTAAGAGGAAACTCGGATTAGACAAGGGACTTTTAAATGTTTTAAGCCAAATTTGTAGTCCAAATTGTTTAGCTGAATTATATGTTATAAAACGACACGAACCCCAATATCTATATATGTTTGGGAATGGGTTAACGAATTACAAGAAGATAGGTTGATTTTACAGTACAATCATCCCTTGTTTATACAACATAATATAATTTTGAAGATTCTTTTGTCAAACTTTAAATCCACCATTTTGAAAATATTTTTAAAGGATATATTTTGACAAGATCGTCTTAGGAAATTAGGTTGTTTGCAAAATTAATTTCATCCTGTATTGGCACAGATATATACAGAGTTAAACTCTTCTCGTTACAACACAAGATTCTAATTATTTGCTTTGATTGTTTTTTAATATTGTAATAGGAAATGTTACTTCCTATGATATGCACACACACACACACACACACACACACTATATATATATATATATATATATATATATATATATATATATATATATATATATATATATATATATATATATATATATATATATATATATATATATATATTATTTTAGAATTAAAGGTGTGAAAGAAAACAAAACAATTAAAACAATTTATTTTCATTATGTTGTTCCCACTTAGCAACATAATGCAGATCAGCAAGATAAAGTTTGAACTTTTATTATGTACATTGAAATGAATTTACATGCAAATCTATAGGAATATAATAAAACTGAGTTCCTGTGATAGATTTTGTGGTTTTGTACCTGAACATCTTTTCTGACATTAGAGAGCAATTGTCATATGTATACCTTTGTGGAAAAAAATCATCTTGGAATAAACCTGGAAATGACCTGAAAATTTATCTTCAGAATAGCGTGGAAACCATGGAGTGGTCATTATCACAATTAGATAAAATATCAAAGATGAAGTAAATTCCCAAACGTAAACGTAGTCACAAATTCAACTGCATGTGCAAAATTTGTGGGGGATTGCGTGTTCATTCCTGGTACCCATCAGACACCGCTTATTTCGTTGCTACGTCTCTACGAAATGCGTCAGTACTTCCTTATTGAATGGACTTTATCTGCTAGATATAAAGTATCAAAGAAGAATCCATTTCAGAAATCTTTACAGGATATATAATCGTCTTACGACATGCGTAAGTACCGAGCCTCCTTTCTCTAGCAGCTAATTTCTCAAATGGGCTTTCATTCTGTTGGAACTGGTCCATACTTATGTACGATATAATGGACGCTGAAATAAAATGTCTCAAGGATGAACTACAATTAGTACAATCTAGTGATACAGTCTATTAACATTTGCGTCTTGTTCATACCGTGCACCCATTGGTCACCCCTTATTTTCCTGTTTCCTTCTGACGAAATACATCATGACTTTCGTCGTAGCTGGTGACTTTCACATTAAAATATGATGCAGTTCCCCAAACGTAAAAGTAAGTTATAATAATAGGACTTGTGTTTTACTCGACCTTCTTATTGTGTCGTGAATTTCTCGAATTTAACACGACGAATTTTACTTTGAGTCTTCCTACTGTTAGAACGGATCTCTAGCTAGATAATGTCCTTGAGACCATGAAATCAAACGGGCATCTAATTAGATAATATCCTAGAGACCTTGAAATCAAACGTGTCTCTAGCTAGATAATGTCCTAGAGACCATGAAATCAAACGTGTCTCTAGCTAGATAATGTCTTACATATCTCGAAATCAAACGGGTCTAAAGCTAGATAAGGTCACAGAGACCTTGAAATCAAACGGGTCTCTAGCTAGATAATGTCCTAGATACCTTGAAATCAAACGGGTCTCTAGCTAGATAATGTCCCAGAGACCTTGAACTCAAACGGGTCTCTAACTAGATAATTTTCTAGAGACCATGAAATCAAACTGTTCTCTATCTAGAAAGTGTCCTAGAGACCTTGAAATCAAACGGGTCTCTAGCTAGATAATGTTCTAAAAATCTAGCAAAACGGGTGTCTAGCTAGGTAATATCCTAAAAACTTTGAAATCAAACGGGTCTCTAGTTGGATAATATTCTAGAGACCATGAAATCAAACGGGTCTCTAGCTAAGATAAATGTCCTAGAGACCTTGAAATCAAAATTGTCTATGCACAGGTTCTATTTATACACACTATTGATGCAAGCTATTAAAATGTCTTTTTCAAATTTTGGTACTCATAGGAAGCCTTTCATTTCGCTGACTCCACTCGATGAAATTCGCCACGACTTCCTTCGTGGATGCACTCTATCCCGTAGAGATAAATTATTAAAGAAGGGTTCATGTTAAAACTCTGAAGAGGCACATAGTAGCCAAATGTATACATAAGATATCTTTTTACGTCATGTTTTGTACTCGATCTCTATTTCTCTATCCTCGAATTTCTCGAAATCAGCTCTACGAACATTTTGTCATGTTAGGGCGTGGCCCTATTTAAATACTTTATAAGAGGGGATGAAATCAATATCATCAACGTAAGGGGTTAATAATTACAGACTATCGATATAATCTATTAACATTTACGTGTTTTTCATATCTGGTACCCATTGAGTGCCTCTTATTTCCCTCTTTCCTCTTCACGAAATTCGCCATGACTTCTTGCGTGGATGGACTCATTCTTCCTAGAGAAAAAGATGTCAACGGACGATCTATGTCAATCTTTATAAATAGATGACGTAATGGCCAAAATACATATGTACAGTCAAATCTTCTTACTATATGCGTATTACTCAACAACTTGTATCCTGCCGCGACTTTCTCGAAATCGGCTTGACGTATGTTTGTAAAAGAAATTCCTACTCTAAGCATAGGTGCCTTACTAGATACTGCATTGAAATCAATATAATATATTTTTGAGGTTAAATTAGTAAACACTCTTGGTAAACATCTATTAACTTTTGATTGTTTTACATAACCGGTATTTGCAGGGGCTCCGAGTGTCTGAGTGGTCTAAAAAGCTCTCTGTTGCGGATCACTGCTATCTCACTTCTGTCTGTATGGGTTCGAGTCTCAGATTCGGCCAATGTGGGAATGTCAGAAAGCTTACCAGTAGCATCTAGTGTTTCGGTGGTTATTTACGGGGGTTTTCCCAGGTTCTCCCTCAACCATTAATATTGACCACCACGAATAGCCTATCGTGTGCTGAAATATGGCTTGCGTGGATGGACTCATTCCTCCTTCGAGTCTCAGATTTGGCCAATGTGGGTATGTGAGAAAGATTACCAGTAGCTTCTCGTGTTTCGGTGGTTATTTTCTGGGGTTTTCCCGGGTTCTCCCTCAACCATTAATACCGACCACCATGTATAGCCTATCGTGTGCTGAAATATGGCGTTAAACCCTACAGCAACATAACCAGTACCCATCGGACACCCCTTATATCTCATTTTCTTCTTCACGAAATTTTTCTGGACGTCCTTTGTAGTTTGTCTCTGTCCCTTAAGATAAATTATCAAAGAAGGTTCCATGTCGAAACACAGTTAACAGGGGAATTACTGTCCACATGTATACGTGAGACACAATCCCTATGCAATATGTTTTGTACCCGACCTACTTCATCTAGCCGCGAATTCCTCGAAATCGGCTAAACGAAACCTTTTCAAACTTTTGAAACTCTTAGATTGTGTACGTAGTTAGAGAATTTGCAAGAGACGTTGTAATCAAAGAACTCCATGTAGAATTTCAATAAGTACGAATTATCGATATAACTGAACTGATACATATTTGCGTGGGTTGTTTTTACCCGGTACCCATATGTAGCGACTTATATTGTTGTTTTAATATATACAAACGTCATCAGGACTTCAAGATGTTAACGATTGGTTAAATACTATAAAGAGCGACGTAATGGCCCAAATATAAACGTCAGATCCACGGCTAAATAGCGTGAAGGAATTTTTATTTTAAAAGAAATTGACAATGTTGAAAGATGAGTTGGCCACTGTGCGAGAGATGTGGAAATCAAATCCAGCAAAGTAAGCGTTCGATTAGTCCAAGATATTTCGACAATCTATAAACATGTGCATGTTTCTCGTACCCGGTAAGCAGAGGACACTCATTAATTCCCGGTTTCATCTAGACGAAATTTGTTAGGATTTCTTTCGTTTATAAACCCTATCCCTCGTGAGATAAACGGTCACGGAATGGTCTATCAAAACATTACATAGAGGGTGGAGGAGTGGAAGGAGTTAATGGTCCAAATATAGACTTTCGATATAATCTTCTTATGGAATGAGTTGTACTCGACCACCTTTATTTTCCACGACTTTCACGAAATCGGTTCGACGAATTTTGTTAAACATTTTTCTTCCTGTTAGAATGGGTGCTTAACCAGATACTTTCCAACGGGTATTCACAACAAAGTCGTCTAAGTAAAGATTAAATTAGTACAAACTATTGATTAATTTAATTAACATTTCCATGTTTTTCATATCCGGAACACATCGCGCTTCCCCATTGTATCACGTCTGTTAAATTCATCGGGACTTCCTTCTTGGGTGGACTCTATCGATAGGATGGGGATGTAATGGCCCAGATGTATAAATAAGATATAATCTTTTCTTACGGTATGTGTCGTACGCAACCTCCTTCATCCTGAAGCAGATTTCTCGAAATCGACTTCCGAAATTTGTAAAGACTAATTTCGTGGCTCGACACTATCCTCTAGTCATAAAATGTAAAAGAATTAGTATTGTCAAATCTCTTTCTATACGATAAACAACTGTATAACTATCATATAATCTTCTTTATATACTATAAGCAATGGTCCAACTGTATAACTATCATATCATCTTCTTTATATACTATAAGCAATGGTCCAACTGTATAACTATCATATAAACTTCTTTATATACGATAAGCAATGGTCCAAGTGTATAAAAATCATATCATCTTCTTTATATACTATAAGCAATGGTCCAACTGTATAACTATCGTATCTTCTTTATGTACGATAAGCAATGGTCTAACTGTATAACTATCATATCATCTTCTTTATATACCATAAGCAATGGTCCAACTGTATAACTATCATATCATCTTCTTTATATACCATACGCAATGGTCCAACTGTATAACTATCATATCATCTTCTTTATATACTATAAGCAATGGTCCAACTGTATAACTATCATATAAACTTCTTTATATACGATAAGCAATGGTCCAACTGTATAACTATCATATCATCTTCTTTATATACTATAAGCAATGGTCCAACTGTATAACTATCGTATCTTCTTTATGTACGATAAGCAATGGTCTAACTGTATAACTATCATATCATCTTCTTTATATACCATAAGCAATGGTCCAACTGTATAACTATCATATCATCTTATTTATATACTATAAGCAATGGTCCAACTGTATAACTATCGTATCTTCTTTATGTACGATAAGCAATGGTCTAACTGTATAACTATCATATCATCTTCTTTATATACCATAAGCAATGGTCCAACTGTATAACTATCATATCATCTTCTTTATATACCATACGCAATGGTCCAACTGTATAACTATCATATCATCTTCTTTATGTACGATAAGCAATGGTCCAACTGTATAACTATCATATCATCTTCTTTATATACCATAAGCAATGGTCCAACTGTATAACTATCATATCATCTTCTTTATATACCATACGCAATGGTCCAACTGTATAACTATCATATCATCTTCTTTATGTACGATAAGCAATGGTCCAACTGTATAACTATCATATCATCTTCTTTATATACCATAAGCAATGGTCCAACTGTATAACTATCATATCATCTTCTTTATATACCATACGCAATGGTCCAACTGTATAACTATCATATCATCTTCTTTATGTACGATAAGCAATGGTCCAACTGTATAACTATCATATCATCTTCTTTATATACCATAAGCAATGGTCCAACTGTATAACTATCATATCATCTTCTTTATGTACGATAAGCAATGGTCCAACTGTATAACTATCATATCATCTTCTTTATGTACGATAAGCAATGGTCCAACTGTATAACTATCATATCATCTTCTTTATGTACGATAAGCAATGGTCCAACTGTATAACTATCATATCATCTTCTTTATATACCATAAGCAATGGTCCAACTGTATAACTATCATATCATCTTCTTTATATACCATACGCAATGGTCCAACTGTATAACTATCATATCATCTTCTTTATGTACGATAAGCAATGGTCCAACTGTATAACTATCATATCATCTTCTTTATATACCATAAGCAATGGTCCAACTGTATAACTATCATATCATCTTCTTTATATACCATACGCAATGGTCCAACTGTATAACTATCATATCATCTTCTTTATGTACGATAAGCAATGGTCCAACTGTATAACTATCATATCATCTTCTTTATATACCATAAGCAATGGTCCAACTGTATAACTATCATATCATCTTCTTTATGTACGATAAGCAATGGTCCAACTGTATAACTATCATATCATCTTCTTTATGTACGATAAGCAATGGTCCAACTGTATAACTATCATATCATCTTCTTTATGTACGATAAGCAATGGTCCAACTGTATAACTATCATATCATCTTCTTTATATACCATAAGCAATGGTCCAACTGTATAACTATCATATCATCTTCTTTATATACCATACGCAATGGTCCAACTGTATAACTATCATATCATCTTCTTTATGTACGATAAGCAATGGTCTAACTGTATAACTATCATATCATCTTCTTTATATACCATAAGCAATGGTCCAACTGTATAACTATCATATCATCTTCTTTATATACCATACGCAATGGTCCAACTGTATAACTATCATATCATCTTCTTTATGTACGATAAGCAATGGTCCAACTGTATAACTATCATATCATCTTCTTTATATACCATAAGCAATGGTCCAACTGTATAACTATCATATCATCTTCTTTATGTACGATAAGCAATGGTCCAACTGTATAACTATCATATCATCTTCTTTATGTACGATAAGCAATGGTCCAACTGTATAACTATCATATCATCTTCTTTATATACGATAAGCTATGGTCTAACTGTATAACTATCATATCATCTTCTTTATGTACGATAAGCAATGGTCTAACTGTATAACTATCATATCATCTTCTTTATATACCATAAGCAATGGTCCAACTGTATAACTATCATATCATCTTCTTTATATACCATACGCAATGGTCCAACTGTATAACTATCATATCATCTTCTTTATGTACGATAAGCAATGGTCCAACTGTATAACTATCATATCATCTTCTTTATATACCATAAGCAATGGTCCAACTGTATAACTATCATATCATCTTCTTTATGTACGATAAGCAATGGTCCAACTGTATAACTATCATATCATCTTCTTTATGTACGATAAGCAATGGTCCAACTGTATACCTATCATATCATCTTCTTTATATACGATAAGTAATGGTCCAACTGCATGACTATCATATCATCTTTTTTTGCTATAAGCAATGGTCCAACTGTATAACTATCATATTACCTTCTTGGGGCATGTGCTTTACCCACCCTCCACTCCCCGTTATGTAACCCCAGTTTCTGGAAAACGTTTACAAGTATGCTATGTTACCAGTGGCAAGGACTTAAGACAACAGTCAAGGTCATATGAAGGTTTATTAAAGTCGTAAATACACCATTTAATTATCCCATACGTACATGAGGATCACACCATATAAATCTATAATTTCACCCTTATATGGGTTTTGCCGTTTTGAGAATTGCTTGATTTATTAGCAAATGTTTTGAATCTGGAAAAAATAATATTTCATGCCATGCACCACTGATTACTTATTCCTTGCTAACTCGGGAATAAGAGATAAGTAACCAACTTGATTTTACTCTATTAAATTTGATCTGACTTGTGCATGATATAAAACAAAACTTTCGATGTATTTGTATCATGTTTTAACTATTGTTTATTTTGAGATTTTTCACTAATCATTATTAATGTCACAGGTTGGTATATTTGTTATGATTTCGAATAAATCAATATCTATATAAATTGTACTGTCATCGCTGAACGATAATTAAATAATAGATACCAGTACAAGTCAACGCAATGGAAATTTAGGTCACATGATAACAGCCTAGTGACTTAGGTATTATTAAGCCATTTATCTGTGTATTGCGATTTCTCAACAGTTATGATTCATGTATCGGAAAAGGATTGTCGTTATACTGATAAAAGGCGTCTTCATTGGTTTTGAAGAATACTGTTCAGTATGGACGTACTTTTCTTCAACGCAAGACTGACGATTCTATTCATCCTGTTGTTAAAGAATGTTTGCCCTGAAACTCTTCGGACATGTAAGTAAATTTCAGTGTATGTGAATATAGATAAAGGGATGCTCGTTATAGGGAAACAAAAAAAACATTACTTCTTTATTAAACGGGCTACTGGTGTCAAAGTGGGCAACATGGATAACATGGGTAACATGGGCAACATTTGTAATATGGGCAACATGGGTAGTAGAGGGGGTCAAAGGTTAATTTGTAACGTGTTCATGCCAATGTGTGCAACATGGGTAGTAGAGGGGTCAAAGGTTAGTTTTTAACGTGTTCATTCTGTTGGAAGGAAATATTAATTTGTCTGCACTTTAAATGAAATGCCGTATTACATCATAAATCTCACACGATTAGTGTGTAGGTTTGTAATATGTCGGTTGTACATTGGAAGGAGAGGTAATTAGTTTGAATTTGTCGACTACGAAAATGTGATTTTCTCTGAACTCAAAAGGAAATGACGTATTTTGCTTTACTTAATGAAATGTATATCCCTGTACATGAAATACCCTTTTTTCAAACAAATTACCATCATCATATACCTAGCATATCAATATCCAGTTGCCTATTCTCCACCATCGAGTTGTCCAAGATCCAACATCCAGTTATATATTGTACACTGACCAAACTCTTTACCATGAACACAGACCACAAACCGGTAATGTAATATACAAAACCCAGTTATCTTATATCTAGTCATCTAATATCAGCACACTAATATACTATTACAATACAGTTATTTTGCTTTACCGAGCGATGTTAAATTTAGGCGAGATTTTGCTAGAAATCATAAGTTGTAATTCCAAAGACCTCTTTTCAACTACTAGAAGGCCTGTACAATTCGCCTATAATATTGCCGATCTTATTCCATATTATCCACCGACCAATTATACATTACCAATTCACCGTAATCTAATAGGGACACTCAATGTACCCTATGATTCCTTTTCTTAATAAAGGTAAAATATATTTCATCTTCTATGGTATTCATACCCTCCCAAGTTCTTCTATTTAAATCTAACTATCATCCCATGCACACAACATATCACTTTTAAACCTTCAATAAATAAAACAATAATAATAAAACATTTGTAAGCCCTTTACAGACAGTATGTATAAACAAAAACGTATTCGCAGTCTAACCTGAATCGGTCTGTTCACAGCATAGTGATTCCGTATTGGAGGGTTATGTGAGTGGCTGTTAAGTTTTACCCCAGCACAAGAAAAATGAGTGGCTGTTAAGTTTTACCCCAGCATAAAAAATACACATCTGACACGGATGACGTTTACAATAAAATTTGTTATAATTATATCCAACAATGTTCCAATTAAATCTACATAAAGTCAATAATGCAAATGATTTAGATTTAGGACATCAACTGAAATAGATACTAAATCCTGACATTTGTTTACAATTGTATTTCCAGTTCATTCAAACTAACACATTTTCGAAACAATATTTCCTGATTTACAGCTCTGAGTTTCTTCCATATTCTAATGGAAACTTTAACATTATTATAACAAACATTAGACAACCACCCACTAACAAGCAATTCTTCTACACGCGAAATATATTATGACCGAACAAATACATATTTTTCTTAAAATACTATTGATAAAACAGTTTTTTTTTTAGAAATTAATGTTTGAAATTACGATTCTTTATATTTATCGATAATGAATGACTTCGGAATAAATTGCAGAATAAATTCTAATCGCAGTTGAGCTAAATAAATTAATACCAAAATAAAAAGCTAAATAAATTAATACCAAAATCAAAAGCTAAATAAATTAATACCAAAATCAAAAGCTAAATAAATTAATACCAAAATCAAAAGCTAAAGAAATTAATACCAAAATCAAAAGCATGAAGATCATGATCAATAAATAAAATATCCCCCGTATTCTTAAATAGGTCAAGCCTTCTCATGTCCATCTAGAACGTGTATCATAGTTTGATAAATAAATTATTTATATATTCTGAAGTCTGACTGTCACAATATAGTACGTCCCTCCCTCCAATTATTTTACTGGCACTTGATGACTATTTCAGACTTGGTGATTCAGGGTAGCTGCTAACATTATCAGTGTTGATTATCAATGGATAATTATTTTGTCAACAGACAGACTCCAATACAACGAAAATAATCATAATAAAGCTAGAATGAGGCACATGACCCTAACAGACATCGTGATACCAGCCACAGCTGAAATTGAGTTTGGAGGATATCCATGCACATAAAGCTTGGCAACCGAAACTTCAAGCACCATGTTAGCTGACGGTACTGAATAATGACCAGTAGCGTAACAGCATCTAAGGTCAAGGTTACAGTTTGTTTTCTTTAATGAGCTATTCACTCTCATCTGCAAGCTTCTTGATCTGAAGACCAAACTTGACAGGTTACCTTGAAAATCTGACTCCGCATCTGTGACCGTTCTGCAACAACAACAGGCGAATGGTCTGAGGTGGTTTGCTCTCCCTTATCTGTTGTTGTTGTTGTTTTAGGGTTTAACGCCATTTTTCAGCACACAATAGGCTATACATGGCGGCCAGTAGTATTGTGGAGGAAGAACCCGGGAAAACCCCCGGATGGAACCACCGACCCACGAGAAGCTACTGGAAAGCTTTCTCACATAACTACATTAGCCGAATCATCTACTCAAATCCATGCAGACAGAGACGAGATGACAGTGATCCGCAACGGTGAGCGCTTTAGACCACTCGGCCATTCGGTCACTCGGGCCCCTTCCCTTATCCGTGTTCCTGTTGTGGGGTGACTCTCTGCTAGTTTTATTCTTCTGTTTTTATTTAACAGGTGCGTTGATTCCACCACCGCTCTGCACAGCTTTTCATTTTGAATATAACCGCTGCAGTGGCCTAGCGATCAGAGCGTCCGCCGTGGGAGCGGGTGGTCGTGGGGTCGATCCCCGGCCGAGTCATATCAAAGACTTACAAAAATGGTACAAACAGCTGCCTCGCTTGGCGCCTAGCATTAAGAGGTTAGTCTTAGGACTGGTCGGCCTGGTGTCAGAATAATGTGACTGGGTGCGAAATCATGCATGTGTGCGGCATGATGCCACTGTGCTAGACATCACTATAAATTGCTTCAATGCAGACATCGCAGCGATATGACTGAACAATTGTTAAAGCTGTGTTGCAAATCCTAATCAAACAAACAAAAAAATCATTTTTAATATTTAGCAAGGCCAGCGCGCCGAAAGTATTGGCGAAACGCAGAACTGCGTCTTGAAGCCTTGTGGTAGAATGCCAGTCATCTCGACTTGTGAGAACATACATTAAATCTGTATATTAATAGGAATGCGGATTTACATTTGAAATTATTATTATTAGTTCCGTAACCGATTCCGCCATCTTTCATTCCAATAAAAACCGTTGTAATCTAGTTATAAAGCAGAGAATATTGAGACAATAATTAATTGGTTGAAATCTAATGACGTAGTCACTTAGAAATGCTCCAATTCAGCACTCTTACTTTTTATGGAGTGACACCAATAACGATGCAACGTTTTAAAAATAATGATGACCTGGAGGAAGAGCAACAATCTCTTACCAAACAATGTCTTACCAAACAATGTCTTACCAAAGATTTATAAATGTTCAACAATAATTGGATAATGGCTTCCCCCATACCTAACTCTTAAAGATATGTGATAGCATGTTGAAATAAAGAATAATTACGCCTGGATTACTTACGCGTGTCCCTTTAAATACGAATATCACCAGGAAGTCAAGGCTATGTATGCAACTGCAATTTGGTGAGTTGCAAACATTGTCCATCTAAGATTTATGTATTTGAATATAATATGTTAATGATTTTGGTCCATTTTAACAGCATACCCAGACAAGCCCACTACGTATATTAATTTTGAAATAGCAACACAAACACAAATAATAGCTTAATCTGGCCACAGCTCAAGAAGCGAAGTAATTCTCACCATACATCCATTGAACTGAGCTCAGACTCCTACACTAAGGTAACCGGACATACCAGTGTCCCTTTGGTAATCATAGAGTTAAGGGAGGTAATCAATATGGATAATTATTTCAAACTGTATCCTAATAACGGCAGCTAAAACAACCCTTATGAAATATATCAAGTTCCTAAAGCATATTTGAGACTATATTCATGTACATCAATCACATGAACATCGACGAGGTCATGTAAACTTAACCCTTAATGCGAGACTGCGCCGTAACATTCTGCAGGTCAAGGTTATAGTCTACGTCTTGACCTGTATGAAAGGTGACTGAAATGGTAGAAAACAGGGTTTCCTAAATTCTGTATGATAGGTGGACGGTTGAGAGCTTTGTGTAAGGCTCTCACGGCATCTTTCCTGAAACTGCTTAAAATTATTCGGGACCTCTAAAGCGACAAGGTCACAATCTGTACATTGCACTCTCGTAATAAAGATTCAACAACTGCCAATGTTTTGCATGTAAGCCAACTTGTGCTCTTCAAAACACGCAACACAATGCTGCATGTATTACGCGCTCTTTATGAGCGCTCGAAGGCATACACGGGTCGGCTGATTATGACTTTTTCCATTCATATATTTGTATCGATAGACGCTCTTGCAAACCAGATCAATGTCCTGCTCCATGTACCTACCATGGGAAGGTTCGTGGCCATGTCATGTCTGGTATTTATAAACCAGCACATATTGCTAAACGGACGCTTACATTTTGCTTAAAACGGGGAGATCCTACCAGCGTCCATGCTAAGGTGACTGTATCAGTTATTTCAAAACAAAACGCAGTTTGAAGTCTTAGATCTTGTATGCAGTAATTGTATTGCTATACTCTGCAATGAAACAGAACTGGTCGCTAACACTGTCATCTATCAATACCTCGCCACAGAGGAAGTAGATATTATCTTGTGACATTATGCAAAGCGTTGCATCCTTATCCATCTGTCCCTGTCGCAGTACAATGCTTTCTTTTTGGGATGGCCGTCACTGCGGACGACTATTATTATCAGGATTGTTGGCAGTAGCCGTACTTTGTCATGTTCAGTACAAACAGGGAGACGCATCTTATGGTAGGGATAATGACAGGCATCGTGAGGGTTTCCAATAGGTCGGCGTGCCTAAAGACGGGAAGTGTTTTGGTCGGCGTGCCTAAAGAAGTCAAGGTACCAGATGCAGACGTGCTTTTCTCCTTCTATCTGCTAAGCGTATATACTAGGCGGACTTTTATAGTTATTATTTCGCTGTGAATCCACGCGGACGTATTCTTTAATGACAGGTACTATACGGACATTAGCTTGGGCAACTATCTGATTAATTTCTATCAGACGGAAACATTGCTGCGTCAGTGGGCCATCGCCTTTATCATGTTTGTAAACCATTCTTCTTGGTACTGATTTTGCTGAGCTGCCTTTAATAAGATGCTGCCTATAAGACTATTAATTTTCCTGACATCGAGATGTCGTTATACCCTAGACACTAAATCATTACAGAATGCAAGAATAGTGGCTTCGAACACGTATTATTTCCGGCACATTTGGGGAATAGTGTTTCACAATCTTTTAAAAGACGTCGGGCAGTTGGACACCGTCTGTCCGGCTTCTCAGTTGAAATGTGGCAGGAACTGGTCCTGGGGCCAAAGCAGGAGACTCGTATTAGCGCTTTGAAGTAGCGGGTTGATAAGTCATAGTAACCTGCATATTATTCATATTATTTCGTTTGGTCCCTCTGCCCACGGTTAATCAACTCAGTTAATCGTATCATAGCAGATATCGTATATGGAAACTGGAGATTCGACACCATCACTCCACCCCACCCCAGCTGCTGCAATGCCTTTTCAAACTGCCGGTGGGGGTTTCTGGATATAATAGTATAATAGAGTATGCTACATACAATAGTCTGCCAATAGACAACAAAGATTTCATCTGGAATGAATGCTCCTTCCACACAATTGGCATTAAATTGGTATAACTCTTTGTTGGCTAATTAGGCCTAATTCCGTACACTATTTTTGTGGTCGAAATCTTTCGAACCATTGACATCAGTATGTCCTATCATTATTTTTATTCAGGTACAACAATGGCGAGTTTGAAACATGAATAACGGACAGGAATAAAACGAGCTGGCGTTGCCCATTGTCGGATGCCAATAAAAGCTTCATTTCAGCTTGGTTGGAGCATCAGTACCACAAAAACTCCATCAGACCATTGTCAAAACTTCTAAATCACATCTGCTATTTGAACTCTGAAATAAATAGTCATTTTATAGCATACTAGAGAACAGGTCGCAAACATTTTTATTACACAGAGGCTCAAAGTGTTTTTAAGTTATAGGTGGCGCTCTTACTTTTCGAAACGCTACTGCCATGACATATTGATTTCTACCGCTTTCGTGCAGACCGTTTGATTGTGTTTTCACATCACCTTCAAGCGATTCGCAGTAATAGGTGAAATATATACTGCTTTGTGCATGACCCTTCATTATTATTATAAAACATTTCATTTCATCAAAAATGACCGAATGGCAATTCAAAACGACACTGACATGGGGTCACATGTTGTGTGGCGGCAGTGGCCTTGTTTATGCGTCAGTGAAGACTGGGTTGTCAGTGATCTGTGATAAATTGCGACTGGATGGTGTTTATCACTGTGAGATATAACTACCAATAGGTATCATGTTGTTTCTTTGATGTTCATTTAGTTTCAGAAGTTATAGCAGTACCAGGACTTGTGCTCCATTCACATACAAGTCCTCCCTAAGCAGCGACTGTTTGCCTCATTTGCATATCAATGGTTCAAAATGGACTTTGAAATGTGAAATTTTTATGGTATAATTTAAAGTTCAAAATGTGTGACGAGAATTGGGTGCTGACGATAGCTGGCATGACCTGTGTCGGTCACAGTATTGTACTGTCCTAGTGTTTGGACACTCCAGAGAGCTGTCCTACATAACTCGTTCCCATTCGAAATGCAAATGTGTTTCTCACTGGTTGTTTGAACCGTAAGATTACAATTTGAGAAAAGGAAAAAATCTGAAATTTTTTTAATTTATTATCTGAAGAAAACAAATAATAATTATCTTGAAATGTAAGAAAACTAAACTTCTGATTAGAAAGAATATTCGGGACTCCTCACCAGGAAAGTAACTGGTCGGTCTCTAAGCTGGAATCGTGGTCTGAGGGAAAGCAATGTGTATTCCCTACCGTACCTGTTTGAAACCAGAATCTAATATTTTAATTTATATTAGTACCAAAAAAAAATATGAACTTTATGATAGTACCAAGGATGATACCAGAGAAAATATATCAATTTGTTTTTCATAACTAAAACTTGTTTTTCACTTCCAAAGGAACAAAATGGTAGATGTCTATGGTCCCATCTTTGAAGATTGAAAAGATCAAAATAGTAGATCTATATGGCCCCATCTATTACATTTGAAGGGATCAAAATGGTAGATATCTAAGGTCCGATCTATTAAGTTTGCAAGAATTAAAATGGTAGATATCTAAGGTCCGATCTATTAAGTTTGAAAGAATCAAAATGGTTGATCTCTATGGTCCGATCTATTAAGTTTGAAAGGATCAAACTTGGAGATATCTAAGATCAGATCAATTAAGTTTCTTCCCATTGAAATATTCCTATGGATTTATTGACTAAAGAAAGAAATATATAGTACTGTAATAGTAAAAAGATTTATATAAATAAATACCTATTTAAACTTCGTCGATATGTTTTCTTATCTTGCCGTTATAATTTTTAATATTCATTAGTGCATATTGGTACACAAAATAATTGTCTCACTATTATTATTATTATTATTATTATTATATTATTATTATTATTATTATTATTATTATTATTATTATTATTATTATTATTCAATGCCTGAAATATTTCAGACCGCATGGAGGAATACTGTCAGCAAGAAATATCGATGATACTGGACAGCGTCTATACAGGCAAACTGATTTTCAATTCTGACGGGATGTCGAACTGTACCGTTACTATAGAGTCCTGGTATTCCGTCCCGTATATACAGTTCTACTTTGAAGATTTTGACGTTGGATCTGACGACTGTCTCACAGACAAATTAATGATGAAAGACGGCAATAGCGTGTACGCACCTGAAATACCAGGTAAAATACATCTATTTTTCAATATATAAACCACCACCATTTACCCAAGATTTTTTTGTTTATTGTTTTTTTTTTTTGGTTTTGCATTCTAACACATTGGAGCCTAAATCTTCAACTCTAGCTAATAGTTGAAACCTTGTGTCTTTGTTCAGAAGAAAACCTGCTCAATAATCTTAAGTATTTTCGTTTAAATTCTTTATTACTGAATTTCAAATGTCGCGTCTGAGTGTTATTTTCTTTTTGTTTGCTATTGAACTTAAACAATTAACAATTCCTTTAAAATTATCCTTAATCCTATTTAGAGTATACCAACGCTATGGCTTTTAACTGAATAACAGAAAAGATTGAAAACCAATAAGCATCAGAAGATTCAACGAACACTTTATTTACTTTGTGTATACTCTAGTTATTCTATTTTATTGTAAGATTTTACGCCATTTTTAGCACACGATAGGCTATACGTGGCGGCCAGTATTTAATGGTGGAGGAAACACACGGGGAAAACCCCGGAAAGAACCACCGACCCACGAGAAGCTACTGTCAAGCTTACTCACTTGCCCACATTGGCCGAATCTGAGACTCGAACCCACGCAGACAGGTTAGATGGCAGTGATCCAAAACGTAAGCGCTTTAGACCACTCGGCCACTCGGAGTCGCTCTGGTTTTAAACTATGTAACAGAAATAAGCAAAACCATCAAATTCTCTAAAACAATAATAAATAATTTAACTCTCCAGGTAGAAAAAAAGAAAACTTCAGGGGCACTTAAAAATTAAAATAAATTTAAAATGTTCTACTAAGATCCTAAATAATCAAGTGTTCCGAATGAATTTTATATCCTTGAAAGTGCTGATATACCAACAGTAATGAAACCTAATAATTGCATTGTCCAGAACTTCATTGAATAAACTCATAATAATCCTAGAATAATAATTTAGTCACTAGTCATGCAGCACTTTGTAATTCCATGGAAAAATCTAATTAAATAGTTTGCTCTCAAGTTATATCTAAACACAACTTTGAATATATCTGCAGAATTATATTGAAACACGAACGTAGGAAATAGGAATCAAAAATTCATTCATCAACTCTCGTATACACAAATACATCTCAACATCACAATTTTTTCCTACATTAATTACGGTCACTGAATGCATGTATAATTATAGGAACAAGTGATGAACTAACATAAACTTCAAAGTTTTGCAAAACCAATCTTAATGCCAAGAACTCCTACCTGATTGAGGAATAATTTCTCTGGTGCTTGGATTTCATTCAGAAAACTATTAGCTTGACTTGTGGTAGAACGTTTTTGATGATTCTGGATTTAATTCATGATTCTGAATTTAATTCATCATCCTGTCGCTTGGTTTATAAGACCATAGACTCGTAACAAATATATGAAACTCTTTAAATGTGAAACAATTACTTTCTAAAATATATACTCCAAATATATTGAGCTGAGGTCGTTTGGTCTTCATCGTTTTCTAGATTCAAACATTCAATTTGAATATTTTTCTTGACTCCATCTACGAGAAAAATGAAGTTTTATAGGAAAAATGAAGTTACGTTGATATATTTTAGTACGACAATTATTAATATTGTCAAAATAACGCACGAACTATATAAGGGCATCGATTTATATAGGCGATATTTTATTATATTCTCAAGCGACAGTACTTCATGCATCGGAAGTCGGTCTAACATTTTGGTAGATCCACATTACTAGCAATGCCACCAGTCTTGACATGGTAGTATAACTTGTTGCTATGCATTTTTTTTCCCGGATGTTTCGTGTATGGACGGCCAATTCATAATTGGAACTTTAATACCGTTATAAAATTTAAATTTTCCTTTTGTCAATCTATTTTAGTCAAAAGTTGAATACAAGAGAAGAAAAATGCTGACACTGATATAGTTATACTTCATTCCCGCCTGATATGGTGCCTCTCCATATTTAACTATAAATATTTGTGTATTTTATGGGGTTTTTGGTTAGATGTTTAATAAAATACGTAAGCCATATTGGATTTTAATGTTATGTTTCTGTTTTAATACCAAGCGCTAATCATATTGGGTATTAATGTTATTATGTTTCTGTTTTAATACCAGGCGCTAATCATATTGGGTTTTAATGTCGTTATGTTTAGGTGTTTAATAAAATTTCCAAACGATATAGATTTGTAATGTAATGCCTGATAAATTCATGTTGATGTACATGCGTTAATGTGAATGTTTTTCTTTTTAATTGATCATAGCACTCTCTACCACTTCCCGTTATACTTTTTTTGTGGCATTTTATTTTATATATCATTTGGAACGTACGTATGCATTTGGATTTATAGGCTTTGTCTCGTTAAGGTTTAGAATCCAAGCATTGTGGAAGTGAGAAACCGGCTGATGTTTACAACACGTTCACCAGATACCTTAGAATAGAATACCAAACAAGACTAGACTTTCCCAGATCAGTCTCTTTCTCTATTGTATTCAATGCTTTTGATGTGGGTAAGTACGCTAGATGTGTTTTACTATTTCATTTAAACCGATATTAGTTTTCATCTGAGTGATTTATTTTTTTCGGATATTAATGGTCTTATGAATAAAAGTCACATCACTGGCACGCAGAAATTTCCTTTTTAGACAAACAAAGAAGAACGTGTTTTTCCCGACATTGCTAACATACGTCAAATGTATGTTGCGCTGGCTTCATCTTAGTAGAAAACGTTCTATCTAAACACGTGAGATACGACTGAGTTCCAGTTGTACAGCGGAGACTCGTTAATCCATACTTTCTTTATCCGGCATCATCGCTTTCCGGAGATAGTTTAACAGGAATTGAGTAACTAAACGTTTTTTCCTCCCTTAACTGAGAAATCATCGTTAAGAATCCGTATATCAAAATCGGGAACCAATGCGTACAATTACCGTAAAGTATGCCTCGATAATTCGGAAATAATCTATTCAAAAATACAGAATGTTCTAAGAATCTTAAATGAAACTAAAGTCAATTGGATAACATAGATCCACCGGCGCAGATTTGGAGGAGTTTCAATTTATCAGTATTTGATTCTAGCAGCACGTTAAATTTATAAATTGATCACATGACCGTGAGTATGGAAAAACATTAAGTTTCTTTAAACTTTCTCATATATTCAGTATTTAACAGTTTAACATAACATATTGGCTAATAAATTATCTTTAAGTTTCTTTCAAGTTTCTCATATCTATTCAACAGTCAACAGTTTGTCAATGACTGATTAAAAAAAAGTTGATTTAAGTTCTGGACGGAACACATCCTTATTTCAGAATAATTGGCTCATTAGTATGTATAACAATTATATAACATGGCGTATAATACGGACTACATTTCATTAGTTTACCATAACGCATTTAACTTCTAGGAATCAGTTTGTATTCGTTGTTCGTTGTACATTTTACATTGCAACACTAACAAGAAAATAAAGACAAGCAGAGATACCGGCCGATATACAAAAATGACGATTTGCAAGCATAAGGAAAATCACCCAAAAGCTACCATTCAAGATGTCCACTGGCATGCATGTACTAGGGCATTTAATAAAGTGGCATGTACAGGATATAATGATGTCGTAAAATTAAAATGTGCATGTTTCAATAATCCGGGAAACCGTTAGTCCCGACTAATTTAAAGGTAACGAAGGGTCCTGATCAATGGGGTTCCACTGTACATGTATTCATTATTATATGGAATACTTTTTACCACTCTTACCAAAACTATCTCTCCTAGCAAAGAAACCATCAACAGAGCACGACCTTGCTAACAAACAAAAATGGTCAAGCAGAGGCAAAATGGGGGCTTCCATTATGACTTGTGTCTACAATCTTTCTTTTCTCGAATTAGGGATATTCATGGATTACACTATGGTTAGAAATGGGTCATCTATAATGTATTACCATGTCTATCTTTCTCATACTACCTCGCTGTCTATACAAAAACGCCTTTCAAATAGGTCCCATTGCTCCTAAACCTAGCTTATATCACTTGAGTTATCGCCCTTTCAGTCTTTGGCCGTTGTGTCCATAATCAATAATACATTTTTGATCGCAGGACAAATTAAAAAGTCAAACGTAAAATGGGAAATCTTTTAATATCTCCCGATCTGCAGTAATTCATTTTACGGCATTGATATTGACAACGTCTTCCTAAAAATAAATTGAGCGTTTATTTTTTACTTAGATTTTACATCGCTTTTATGTATTAGAAGTTTGAAAACTTTTCTTTATTTTAGGGATATGTGAATCCTGGGAGACTCGATGTTCCAATGGTCACTGTATTCGGGATGAGATGAACTGTAATGGATACAATCCGTGTGGAGACCACTCTGATTGCAAGATGCCAGTAGGCAGTATTGTAGGCATTGTTATAGGCAGCCTTGCAGGATTGGCAATCCTCATGACCGTCATTGTTGTGTTGATATGCCGTCATCGTCGACCTAAGGTAAATTAATGTCCTGCAGCTTCTTCAAAAAGGGAATTCTTGACTTTTAGACCCATGGCCACGGTTAGTGGATGTGTGTCGTGGATGTCTTAACGTCTCTTTACAATTTTCCAGAAATATTGCTATGATAGTCCTATAATATTCGATGGTACGTACACACAGTCCTACACTGATCTAATCGTAAGTATGTCTGCACAGTCCTAAACTTTCGGAGAGTCCTATACTATCAAATAGTACGTATACACAGCCCTACACTGATCTGACAGTACATATACACTGTCATACACTATCTGAGAGTTCGGATTCACGGTCCTATACTATCTGATGGTACGTTTACACAGTCCTACACTTATCTGATAGTACGTTTACACAGTACTACACTTATCTGATAGTACGTGTACACATTCATACACTTATATGATAGTACGTTTACACAGTTCTACACTTATTTGATAGTACGTTTACACAGTCCTACACTTACATGATAGTACGTTTACACAGTCCTACACTTTTCTGATAGTACGTTTACACAGTCCTACACTGATATGATAGTACGTTTACACTGCAATATGCTATGGGATAGTAAGTTTACAGTCCTACACTGATCTGATGGTAAAGATAAAGAATAACAGCAAAAAGGCATTCCAAATTGTGAAAGACCTCACCAGACAAAAGCAGTCAAGAATCAGTACCATTCAAGACGAAAATAGAAAATGCCTCACGGAAGCAAGTGACAATGCAGAAAGATGGACTGGGTATTGTAAAGAACTATACAGCCATCCGTCCACAGGAGACCCAGAAGTGCTTGAAGTTCCAAACTCCACAAATGTTACTGACTTCCCCATTCTCAAAGAAGAGGTGGAGTCAGCAATAAGATCACTGAAGAATAGGAAGGCAGCTGGAGTATACAACATCCCAGCTGAACTTATAAAGAATGGTGGTGAAACAGCGATAGAGCTTCTAACAAAAAGAGCAACAAGATCTGGCAGACAGGCGAAGGGCCACCGCAGTGGACCCAGTCACTGATTATAATACTCCCCAAAAAAGGCAATCTCCAGCTGTGCCAAATAACAGAACTATCAGTTTGATCAGCCGTGCTAGTAAGGTGATGCTGAAGATTATCTTGAACAGACTAAACCCACAAGCAGAAGAAATAATCGCCGAAGAACATATATGGTTTTTAAGTGGAAGAAGCACAAGAGAACAAATATTCAATCTTAGGGTTCTGTGTGAGAAGTGCTCACAACATCAACAAGACATCTATCATACTTACATAGATTTCAAAAAGGCTTTTGACAGAGTGTAGCATGAGGCATTGTGGGCCACAATGAATAAGTTCAACATGGGTCAAAAGTTGACCAACACCATCAAACAGCTGTACGCCAAGGCTGCCAATGCAATAACTGCTCAAAGTTTTGTAAGGGACTGGTTTAAGACAACAGCTGGAGTACGGTAAGACTGTCTCCTGTCACCCACACTTTTCTACATCTACTTAGAGCGCATCATGTGCGAAGTGCTGGAACACCACTGTGAGACAGTCAGCATTGGAGGACGTAACATCACCAACCTCCACTTTGCAGACGACATTGATGGGCTGGCAGGCAGTGAAGAACCTGGATGAAACATCTTCCAAATCTGACATGGAGATAAGTGCCGAGAAGACAAATCTGATGACAAATAGTGGCAAACAAATCTCAACGAAAATTAAAGTCAGAGGACAGGATCAGGAAACAGTGGGCCAATTCAAATATCTTGGTTCCATAATCACAGAAGAGGGATCAGTAGCATAAATTTTGTCACGATCAGCACAAACAACGGCTGCTGTGTCAAAGCTAAGATCCATCTGGAGAAAAAATATATGTCTGAAAACTAAAATCAGACTATTGAGATCACTAGTCATCTCAGTCATTCTGTATTCAAGTGAGGCCTGGACCCTGACACCAGAATTGCAACTTAGAATCCAGGTACTTGAAATGAGATGCTATATAACCATCCTTGGCATCCCTTACATGGACAACATCACAAATGAAGAAGTGCGTAACACCATCAGGCACAAACTACGTCATTATGAAAACCTCCTCACCACTGTCAAAATGAGAGAGAGCTGAGATGGCATGGCCATGTCAATAGAGCCAACAGTCTATCCACAGCAGTACTGCAGGGTAGTGTCCAAGATGGTAGAAGGAGAGGTAGACAGAGAAAAAAGTGGAGTGACAACATCACTGAATGGACCAGGAAAAGTTTTGCGGAGACACAGGCACATGATCGAGTCATGTTGTGGGAACTGTTCAGATGTTCAGCAGCACAGTGCCTCAACGACCACACTAGGTCAAGAGACTGATGATGATGATGATGAGCGCATATGCCAAAACAAATTTACTTTTGGTAAATTTAAGTTGTAACATACGTTTTGCATCAGTTTCTGCACGCGAATATTATGTTCTCAGAAATTCTCTGAATTATCTGAGTTTCATTCTACTTTTTTTGTACAATCAACAAATTCCCTGTTTTATATAAAATGAATGCAACCTATTATGGTTGCTAGTATAGATTTATCTACGGACAACGATGGGTGTTTCTGATTGGTAGAATGAAGTAATCTTGTTATGGTTAGAGTTTGGAATTAAATTCCCTAATCCGTAATCCATTCATTATTTCAGTTCCGCAACGTACCTTTCCAAGGTCCAGTGCCTACTATTGCCACCAGCTACGTCAATTCTTCATCCGCATCACAACCAGGTATGATTCCGTCCTATTTCAACCCGTGGTACAGTACTGGTCAGCAGCAGGTATTACCTGATACCACCGCGTATGGAAATAGTTCAGTTCCTTTCAAGCCGCAAGCCCAGATTGCATCACAATCCGAAAAGTAAATGGATCTACTAACCATTTGTTACACGAAATCCATGGGTGCTGGAAAGTTTTGTAGATAAAAGCGTTTTAAGACAATTTCGAATCAAAAGACAATTGTCATATCAAAGAATATAACCTTTACTGTTTTTAATACAAAATAGATTCTGGAAGAGTTAATTTTTCAATTTGATTTGTATACATGAAGATGATGTTGATATGATTATTAGTTATTCAGGTTTCAATTTTTCAATAGTGGCTGTAACAAGATAGCTGGATGGGATTTCGGATTTACAATGCAACACAACCGATGGTGATACAAATACAATGTTTAATGACAAATGATTTGAATGAGAAATTATATTAATATGTGCGTGCATATGCTAAAAATATTTAATCATTTAAGATAAAGCGCACGGACTTAAATCACAATACAAATTAATGACCTTACTCCGTACAAAGACAAGGGTTAATAATTCACAGTGATTTCACCACAAAAAGAATGATGTGGTTTACTCAGACAGTAAAAAGTCAGTATATATTCAGCTCGACGACTGTAATGAATCTGCTTCACGGGTCGTAAGGTTGACTTATTTGGTTAGCAATGCAACTGATGCCACGTCGACTCAAATCACAACGAAGACTCTGATCACTCCGATCACTCTGATCACTCCGATCACTCTGATCAGCTCTAGAGGTGATCACTCTGGTCAGATATCACTCTGGTAACTAACTCTGGACAACTGAAAATATATTTAACACAGTGTAATATGCATGACACGGGTATATACGATAAAATGTAATGGTATTATATACGGTAAGCTATACAGATTGCATTATCATCACAATAATTACAAAACAGTATACAAGTTCAGATGTGAACCTAATAGTACCCTATAAGAATCCTACTGTACTAAACGTTTTTTAAATTGTATTGGCAATAAAAATCTCTTGCTAAGTCAAAAAGAACAATAGAATATATTGCATTATACCAAGTCTAACCCTATGTAGAACTTTTATAAGACTGACCGGAACCATTATAGCAAGTTGATTACTGAAATTGACTGTTATTTCTTGTTTGATTAACTTAAATACTTGAGATTGTAGAAAAAATTAGACAATAAAGAATTATACAGTCATGTGTTTTGGTAACAGTATGTCACTGAGATAGCAACCTGATTTTGCAATTCACTGTACGGTATGCTATTGTTAAAGAAGGTACATCCACATAATATACAACTGACATACGTAATGTGATCTTGCAATTTACTGTACCGTACTGTAATTTATCTTCATCGAATTTCATGTAATCGTCTGGTAGAAATACCGATTCGTCAAACATTAGAATTAAGTTCAACCATTAATTGATATAGCTACCGAAACTATGAATCTATCCATCCATACATTCACCTTTCTATCTATCTATCTATCTCTCTCTCTCTCTCTCTCTCTCTCTCTCTCTCTCTCTCTCTCTCTATATATATATATATATATATATATATATATATATATATATACTGAGATCGCAACCTTATTTTGCACTTCACTGTACCGTATGCGTAACTTAGTTTACTTCACAACAAGCATACACACAATGGTTCTTATCTATGGACTAACAGAAAGAACGATCTCAAGATAAATTATACTTTATATCGGCATCGATTTTCAAGTCTGGTAGAAATAGTGATTGGTCCAACAATGAAATTAAGTTCAACCATTAATTGATATAACTACCGAAACTATATATCCATCCATCCAATCACCTATCTATCTATCTATCTATCTATCTATCTATCTATCTATCTATCTATCTATCTATCTATCTATCTATCTATCTATCTATCTATCTATCTATCTATCTATGTATCTATCTATGTATATATCTATCTATCTATCTATCTATCTATCTATCTATCTATCTATCTATCTAAATATGGGTCCATATATAAATATTCAACAACTTGATGACACACCTGTCTGATGTACGAGATAATAAAATACTGGGATGTTAGTGACGTGTGTTGCATTCATATACTATTCGGATGTTAGTGACACGTATTGCATTCATACACTATTGGGATATTAGCGACACGAGTTGTATTAATATTCTGTTGGAATGCTATTGACACGTGTTGCATTCATCCAATATTAGGAAGTTATTGACACGTGCTGTATTCATACACTATTCTGATGTTAGTGACACGTGTTCCATTCAATCACTATTGGGATGATACTGACACGTGTTGCATTCATGTTGTCAAAATATTCGATAATTCCATAACTATTTTAGAAATACATGTTGGAATTTATCATCTTTCAGTATGTGTAGGACGGGTCCAGTCCGCTGTTTCCTGTAGTAATATATGTTTATGTAAATACGGGTCCAGTCCGCTGTTTCCTGTAGTAATATATGTTTATGTAAATACGGGTCCAGTCCGCTGTTTCCTGTAGTAATACAGTATATGTTTAATGCAAATACGGGTCCAGTCCGCTATTTGCTGTTTTAATATATGTTTACTGCAAATATGGGCCCAGTCTGTTATTTGCTGTAGTAATATTTGTTTAATGTAAATACGGGCCCAGTCTGTTATTTGCTGTATTAATATATGTTTAATGTAAATGTTCTAAACCTGCATACATTTTGTCTTTGGGAAGACCAATCTGCAATAAGATGTTGGAATTTACGGTGTGTACGTTATTCGTATTGTTTGATTGTACCTGTTCAGTCTGTGATTTTTCTAATTGTATACATGTTTATTCATAGGTGTTGAAACTGTTGAAAGCAATACCTGGATCAATGTATATATTACTAGGTTTGCAATACACCTGGGCAAACGTTAACCAACAATACCTAAGTCTTTCTTAAATTAAAATCTTATTTGTAGAGAAATGATGTTAATTTCACCACAATGAATCTTAAGTCTAGACAATATCAATTTTGATTTTTCAAGAGAGAGAGAGAGAGAGAGAGAGAGAGAGAGAGAGAGAGAGAGAGAGAGAGAGAGAGAGAGAGAGAGAGAGAGAGGGAGGGAGGGAGGGAGGGAGAGAGAGAATTATAAATATACACTTGTCAGAACAGAAAGTGCTATCCCTGGCTTCAATAGAAGAATGCTTGATAATAGTAAGCAGAAAAGGTTAATACAAATAATAGTATCATACAGGTTAGAGAATTTAGAATTCATTCTCTACGGAGACTCGAACCCAGGTCCAAGGGTAAAGGGCATCCATCGTCGTCCTGGGGTGTATATGCTATGCATGAGTGCATATAATACTTTTTGCTGGTGATGTATGCTCAGTCGTGATGGCATATGATTTGGTGTGTGCAGGAAAGGCGATGGGTGCCGTTTACCTGCTGATCTGCGTTCGAATCTCTGTAGAGTACGAATGAAATATTCTCTAATATATATGATAGTATTATTTGTGTGTATCTGACGATCTCTGCCTACATGGTACGTTGTATACGTTTTACAATCAAACGTTGATCGTTTCCGATATTCGATATTTTTTCACTTGTAGTACTCGTTTCCATATGATTTGTATATGGCACAAGTATTCTCGATTATGCTGGATAACGGGCTATGAAAAATGTATTAATAGAAAGGACGTTGATAAATTATCTGACCTACATACACCTGTAGATGAAACACGGCCTGCAGACTCTTAATGCGTTATCAAAGAGTACAAAGTTTCAAGTACGCGTTATCGCTTATTTGATTTTCCTGTAATTTTTTTCATTTTAATAAGAACATATTCCTTAGTGTACATTTTCCCACAATTTTTCAGTCACGTCGTAAGTGTAATATTACATCATACTATTTATCCATCTATCCATCCATCCATATCTCTCTCTCTCTCTCTCTCTCTCTCTCTCTCTCTCTCTCTCTCTCTCTCTCTCTCTCTCAACAACTGACTGAGTAATCATTATTGCGGTATTATTACTAATACATGTCTCTCTCACTTGCATATACTAACACAGCAATTATTATTGCGGTATTATTAATAATACGTGTCTCTCTCACTTGCATATACTAACACAGCAATTATTATTGCGGTATTATTACTAATACATGTCTCTCTCACTTGCATATACTAACAAAGCAATTATTATTGCGGTATTATTAATAATACGTGTCTCTCTCACTTGCATATACTAACACAGCAATTATTATTGCGGTATTATTAATAATACGTGTCTCTCTCACTTGCAGATACTAACACAGCAATTATTATTGCGGTATTATTAATAATACGTGTCTCTCTCACTTGCATATACTAACAAAGCAATTATTATTGCGGTATTATTACTAATACATGTCTCTCTCACTTGCATATACTAACAAAGCAATTATTATTGCGGTATTATTAATAATACATGTCTCTCTCACTTATATATACTAACAAAGCAATTATTATTGCGGTATTATTAATAATACGTGTCTCTCTCACTTGCATATACTAACAAAGCAATTATTATTGCGGTATTATTAATAATACATGTCTCTCTCACTTGCATATACTAACAAAGCAATTATTATTGCGGTATTATTACTAATACATGTCTCTCTCACTTGCATATACTAACAAAGCAATTATTATTGCGGTATTATTAATAATACGTGTCTCTCTCACTTGCATATACTAACAAAGCATATTATTGCGGTATTATTAATAATACGTGTTTCTGACAGATAAGCCCACTAAAACCTTACATTTTACTTGCCTTACTACGGCGAATTAAATGTACCATAAACGTTATCCCTTCATATTTCTCATACACTGTGCTATATTTCTGGTATTTTAATGAGGATAAACGTGCTCTTTATAAAGCTTGTATGTTTTGCATTATAGAATTTCAAGTAATATAATTATGCATGTATATTTTGGTTCACGGGTACAAACTTCCAAATAGGGTACAATAATAAACGCTTTCGTATAGGGTAGAAGGATACACGCTTCCATAGAGGATACAAGCGTACAATCTTCCATATAAGTTAGAAGGGTACGTTTCCATATAGGGTACAAGGGTAAACGCTTCCATATAAACTAGAAGAGCAAACGCTTTCATTTACAGGGTACAAGGGTAAACGCTTCCATATAAACTAGAAGAGTAAACGCGTCCATATAGGGTACAAGGTTACACGCTTCCATACAGTTTAGAAAGGTAAACGCTTTCATATATAGGGTACAAGGCTAAACGCTTCCATACAGGGTACAAGGGTAAATGCTTCCTTATAGGGTACAAGGGTAAACGGTTCCATATTGAGTACAAGGATACACTCTTTCATACAGTTTAGAAGGGTAAACGCTTTCATATATAGGGTACACTTGTAAACGTTTCTATACAGAGCACAATGGTAAACACGTCCATATTGGATACAAGGGTAAACGCTTCCATGCAGGGTACAAGGGTAAATGTTTCCTTATAGGGTACAAGGGTAAACGCTTCCATATTGGGTACTAGGGTAAACGCTTCCATATTGGGTACTAGGGTAAACGCTTCCATATTGGGAACAAATGTAAACGCTTCCATATTGGGAACAAATGTAAACGCTTCCATATTGGGTACAAGGGTAAATATTTCCTTATAGGGTACAAGAAACAATTTTCATGTTCAAAATCATTATTGATTATTTCCTGCCTAATATAAAATTCATGCAAAATACAGATTGACAATATGTTGTTACGTGCTTAGGCTCGAATAAACAGTAGCATAGAAAGAGTGAAAATAACAAGCTTGTAAAAACTTAATAAACAATTTATTGAGCACAAATATTTTCCAGATAAGAAAAAATAAACTTACGGTTTTAAGAATTAATTCCAAAATGAATCCAAAAATAATTCAAAATATAATCCACTAGTGAAATTGCAAAAGTCCTGGTAATTAAATGTCCTAATAAAAAATTCCCAGTTCGAATCTTAGTGAAGTATCCAAGATGGAAGACGATGTCACGTGATGAAGTCAGTTCTGGTCTTATCAAATTCGATGAGCACAAACATCATATTTACAAATATACCTATATCTTTAACATCAAAAAGTATTAGCTGGGGAAAAGAGCAATATAATATCCTTCATTTACGAAATCATACAGTCCAACGTACACAGATTACAACTTGCTATCATTCCTGCGTCCTCGTTGATTCAAATTTGTTCAATACCAGACTATATTTGATAATATTATTTAAGGAAAATACTACGCTATCCTATCCAGCCGGTAACTTGTAAAATAAACCTCGTTCTCGAAACTTAAGATGAGTTTTAGACAGTGACAAGTAAGATTTAGTTTCGCCGTAAAATGGACTTCATTTAAAACAATTATCGATGCAGTATACATTTTATTACATGCTTGGAGACATGTCGATGTCAATTTAAAAAGTACAACTGGATTATAGATTACAATTATCTGCGTAATCTCGGCGTTCATGAAACAAAACGTTAATAATATTGGACCATATCCATCTTACTTATGACCTTTAAAAATCTTGATATTTAAGCACACAAGTCATTATAGTAAACAAACGCATACAATATGATGTAAAAACAAAATCAGTTCAGACCGTCTTTTTATGTATAGCACACACTGGACTGTACTAGTCATCTAACATTAGTGTGCAATTTTAATAAGTCTTTCGCATAATTTAATATCATTTATATATCCACTTTTGCGTCTTTGGGAATTTTTCGTATTTGGAAGTTTGCTTACAACATTCATCAAATACACATTTTACGAAAACTTATGTTCTACATTTCATGTTTTTGTGTAATGGCAAGATTTCATTCTTTGTATACAGATTCAATATAAATAAAGAGAACAACTACTTCTATGCCATAAATCTTAATGATATTCAAGCTGAGCCATAACGTAATTTTTCAAACAAGTTGTGACCTTCATGGCTCCCCATACAAATCTTACAGGTGAGGATCATAACCAGGAAGATATTGATTAATCTCACGAGAATTCAGCATAAGGTACAAATGTTATTGACTATGCATCTAAAGTACGACAATCGCGTTGATAACATCGGTTTAACGCATATTTAACTGGAAATCTAATTGGAAGCTTGGATTGCTAAAATGAAATGGCAACCGCTTCATATCCACAAGGACAGTTATTTCATCTTATAGAGTGTACAATATGCCTGGATACATTCAAAAAGCCCACAGTTCTGCCCTGCGGACATACGTATTGTGCTTCATGTCTTCAATCACATATCAACAGCAAGCTGATGCAAAATGGTAAACGACAGGCAAGCTTTCCCTGTCCTGTGTGTAGGGCAAGCACAGCTCCACCTGATCCTACAATGGACACTGATAAATGGGCAGAATTATTTCCCGTGAACAGTATGGCGGCCTCTCTGTTGGAGTTTAAAATGGAAAAAAGCTGTGATCTGTGCGTAAAGAGAAAAAAAGAAACACCGGCAGTATCTTATTGTCGAGAGTGTAAGATATCAATGTGTGTTCTGTGTCAAGAGTACCACGATGACATTTCAGCGTGTAATAAAGGAAATATTCTGAACTTAAATTCTGGAATCCAGTCGAATGACATACCACCAAACCTAGCTTTCATAGAAATATGCTCCAAGCATTTAAACGAACGTATTAAATTCTTTTGCAAGGACCATAATACAATGTGTTGCAGCACTTGTGGGTTTCTAGAACATCGAAAATGCGAGACAATCGTCACGCTTGATGAAATGAAAACAACTTTTGGTATATCCGTTAAGTCTAAAGAAGCAGAAACAAATTTAAAAAAGTGTCACAGCAATTTGAAACAAGTAACCTCAGCTGTTACAGGAAATACAGATACGCTTAATAAGGATAAGGCAGCCATTACAAAACAGATTCGTTCCCTAATAACTCAACTTAATAACAAGCTTCGTTGGTTAGAAATTGATTTAGATTATATCATGGATTCCAGACAGAAGTCAGTGAAATTTAACATACAGTTCCAAAAGACCAAAGCAGATAGTCTTATTACCGCTATTGAAACTGATCTAATTCAGCTTGACCTTGTAATAACCCACGGGTCAGAGGTCAAAAAGATGATCATGCTTCACAAACTAAATCAGAATCAAGAGAGATATTTCCATACAGTAGCAGAGTTTCAAAAAGACTTTAGATGTGTTAAGATGACAGTTAATGTTGATAAGACCTTCCAGGAAATGATAAATAAATATTGTAAGCTTGGGAAATTTAATATGACCCGAACTAAAGTGAACCTTTCCTCACTTTCAACTGGAAAAGCCCCGGTCTGAAAGCAACAGACATTAATAGTTATTTAAAATAGTATGTTTTATATCAAAACATCTGGATACAAAAGACGTGGCAGATAAAATGTTCAAAATCTGCCTGATTCAAGATTTGATATGTTTTACAGAGGTTTGTTGATCTCTTGACACCATTGAGAAATCCAAATAGAGTCAGATGTATTGTGGTATGACGGCATCGAAAACTCAACTTATTATTTCCGCGTGTACAGATAAACACGACGTTTATTGATACCGGACAAAACGGCGTAGAGATAAGACATATCAATCACAACAACTTCGAAAGGCAGACAAATCATTCATCCGTCACTTGTCAATGCTTAAACAACCAGAAGAACTACAATTGTATTTCACCAATCCGGAAGGAAACTTCTTGAACAGAGTTTCTCAGCAAGTTGATTTGGGTACTGACAAGGAAATAAATAAACATCAAGATTGCAGCAGATGGATATTGTATGGAGACAATTAATATAAATAGCTCAACCGGGTGATAGTCCATTAACAGTTAGATTCTTGTACACGTCCGGATTCTTCGTAACATAAAACTAATTAATTTGTCATTAAAACATTCTTTTAATATACAACGAATATGACAATTGTTGTAAAATGGAATATGACTATTATGGTTTTGTAATGAATCAATCATCTATTATTCTTCGAATTAAGAAACATATTTTAAAAAATGTACAATATAGTGGGCAGGAAGTATTAAACATGCATTTTGGAGAAATCATAGAATGGGCACGAGTTTGACAAAACAGGAACGTCATTATGAAAGTATCAGCAAATACGCTATTTATTGTACTTGATCTTTTAAATAGCGAAAGGACGTAATTTTATATGGACAATTACCTGTTTTGGAAACGGACTTGTTTTATAAGAGTTATTCATATATTTCCGTGTCAGTGTCCATACTGTGAACTGCGGAATTTGATCATTACTTAAAAGGAATATGATATAGTTGTTATATCGCTAATGAACTGTATAAGATTAAATCAGTTTAATTAATTTGTAATAGATGATTAACAGGACCGTTAAACAGAGTTTAAAAGAAATCTTTATTCATTCAAATTATCCAAACATAACATACATTTCTCAATTGATTAAACCTAATTAGTTTAAATTTAATTCCATGGAATGGCTGACAGTACAATCAACAACAAGGGATTTATAATTGATTCAACTTAATTTGTTTAAATTTAATTGAATGGCGGACAGTACAACAAGGAATCATCACCCATAATATCAAAATTACAGTAAAACAAAGTAACGAAACGAAATTACATCCACTGGTAGACGCGATCAATGCAAATGAAATAAGCAAGTTAATTCAAAACGTTTTCAATAGTCAGAAAGAGATATCGACATTGTTAAGCGTAATAATTTGAATAAGTCAGAACTAACATAATTATAAGTTATAGTGAAGCAGTGACGAATTGAAATATTTAAAGTATACTTTGCATAGAATGGTATTTCTGTGATAAATGTAGTAGAGGGACTATACTATACTGTGTATTGAAAAGTTCCATGCATAAAAAATATTTGGTCTTTTCTGAAATACATCTTTGAATATTTGGCTCCAAGATGTGTGTACAAAATATCCTTCAAGGACAACGTCTTATTCATCGTCCACTATTTCACACATAGATTAGCGTTAATTCACAGAGTATGTTATAAATTGGTCTCACCTATCTACTGCGATCAACTTCGATTCATATGATAGGGTAATCAAAAACTATCAAATGAATTGCTATATTTCCAAAAAATAGAAAAGACAAAAGTAAGGCGGTGTTTTGATAATTTTGTTTTGAAGTGTTTTTATCCATTTGTTATTTACACAATCTTTGGTTTTTAAATCATTGAATATAAAATCAATCTGCCTTACTTACTGCCTTACTTGTAGAAATACATGGATGTAGAAATACATCGATTTCACGCTGACATGTAATTACTTTTAACTCTTTTTCCTTTCCTTTACTCTATTTTATCTCTGATATTTGTTTTTTTTAATCCACTAATTAGTTTCTTTTACAACTACTACTGTTGATCAATCCCAAGCAATATTATGATGTACATGTATACCAGCACAATCTCACGACAATTGCTCCGCATATTCGTGTAGTTTATAAACTGCATCCTTGTTCGAGTGGCTTTCGACGGTTGTTAAAACAAGCATTGTGAGAGTCGTTGGCATTTGTCAATTATGTGTCATATGTGTGTTATCATCGCAAGGTTATGATTTAGGCAAATCCACTTCGCTGAACAATGAATGCATAAGATTGTTGTTAATAAGTAAAGAAAAATGTATGTAATATAAATATAATGATTCTCACACGCTCTCAACATACAATTGATCCAATCACTCTTTACTAACATTCACACATTGAAGAAAAAAACAATAATATTATGTCTATCTGATATATAGCTTCAAGAAACCTCAGTTTCAAATAATAGTACACACTAATATATTCACATAATTTCACGTATAGACTATGGTTGAGATTCAAAAGACGAACTCGCAAATGAACGTTGACGTCAAGGCGCTTTATTAATTTTATTTTGATATATTTTGTATATTCATTGTGCATCGTCCTTTGTAAATTCATTATAATCACTTGTGTGTCTGATTAATATGGAAGAGTATAATTTTAATTGCATAAATCTATTTACCTTATAAAGGAAGATGTTATGTATATCTAAAAAGTTTAATTCCTGGTATATGATTTTATTTAACATGTATAGTGTTTATTCATTGCTGTAAATTGAATCACATATCCTTATTTTGTATTTGTTTTGTGTATGTGACATGAATCTGTTAAAAATAGTAGTGCACAGGATCTATACATAGATGCCAACGTTGACAATTAATAAATATTATCTTAATGATATCTAATTTTCCAATTGGCCTAATTGGCTGATGAATTTCTAGCTGATTTTAGATTCTCTAGCTGATTTTAGATTCCTGCGGCTATGTGAGAAAACAGTTTTTGGAAAAGATCCATGTATTCCTTATTCCCTATAGAAAATTTCTGTTCAGTAAATACTGGATCTTTAGTTTGTTCCATAGAAGTTAACTAAAAACTGGCTTTGTTCAATAAGACAATAGGTGAGATTATTTTAATGCAACACTTGCCCTGATGTAAAACAAAAAGCAATATACCAATGATCATCTCTGAAGTCCAGCTTTTCCAAAAGCTATGGGTGAGGTTATCACTGGACAAGGACATTTTAAACAGAACTATACAAGAATTATCATCAACTTGGGAATAATCACTGAATAATACAGCACCGAATCTTCTCCATGAAAAAAGAAAGAAACAAAAAGAAAGAAAAATGTCAGTTTGTTGCCTTCTGTAGAATTCAATCCTTGTGTTAATAAAACAACCATTTCAACTTCTGTATTTTATTCCTAATTTATATAACAGTAACCATATTTGATTACAAACCAGCATCATTCATATCTAATTAGGTCAAATTAAGTTAATAATTTTTAAGGTAGATATTTTTTTCCCTTAAATTTACTTATGTTTCAGATACATGTATTTCTGTTGCACATTTTAAAATATTGTGCTGCATTTTTGTCGTCTTTCTTTCTTTTGTAAAAGCAACCTTATTGGATGTGTGATTGGCATCATTTGATCAAATGCTTAAGGTTTGTATGCTAGGATGCATTCTCTGCCAATATTGGTCAAACTGCAATCATACTGTGTGGTCTAAAGCACTCACCCTTCACAGACCACTGCAATCTCACCTGTCTGCATGGGTTTGAGTCTTGGGATCAGCCAATGTAGGTACGTGAGAAAGCTTGCAGGTAGCTTCTCATGGCTTGGTGGTTCTTTCAGGGGGTTTTCCCTGGTTCGTCCTCCACCAATAATACTGTCTGCCATGTATAACCTATCTTGTGCTGAAAAATGGTGTTAAACCCTATAACAACAACAATTTTCTGCCAAATCTGGATGAAGTAAGTCCAGTAATATTTAAGTACAATTTTAAAGCGGATGTGACTGGCTAAAATGCTTGACTCAAATGGGACTCAAACCCAGGACTTCAGTTTTAATCTATATGGGCATTCTAACACTTGGCTATCCAAGTCAATGTTCCCAATCCAATTCAACTTCCAGTTAAATGCACCCTTCTTTGATAGGTACATATGTGGAATGTCTGCAGTGTCAAATGCAACACAGAAAAATGTAAAGATGCACTGGGACTCAGGACTTACTAACACAATGCCTACTCTATTACAGCTGACATGTCTAGCCATTAAGCAGCAACTGTTGCTAGAAATTCAAGAACTCATCATAGCCAGTTAATTTGAAAATAAAAAAGAGGGGTGGTGAGCATCTGAAAGATTTGCAATTAGTATGTATGGATGTATGAACAGAACAAAATAACATATTATAACTTTAAAACAAAAGAGAGTAAAACATCTACAATCCTTATATTTTCAGACATGGGCAATAAACAAAACAAGGAATGGCTGCCAAATGATGAAACTATTTTTAAACTATTCAATTATATATATATATATATACATATATATATATATATATATATATATATATATATATATATATATATATATATATATATATATATATATATATATATATATATATATATATATATATTAGATGAACACTGTACAAATGTGTCTAATTTCTGTCAAGGAAAGCAGTCACATCAAAAAGTTGGTTCCTGTATGTGATCTGAACAATTTTCCTCCATTTCTGACAGGGAATTGCTTCCTCTTCACAGTTATTTTTTTTAAAAATGGCATTTTGCGTAGTTTAAATGTCTTTAAAGCAATAGTTGTCAATCAATTGATATAATCTGAGCATACATTACTATTTTCATGTAAAAAGAATAAACATTTCACATGTTTTTATGATGTATTGTCACATCCAAGAGAGGAACAAATCGATAAAAGGGAACCACAACCAAATAATTTCCTGTTTGTGGAGGAAAAACCATGCTGCCATGTTAAAAACCATGCTGCCATGTTATTGCAGTATATGTCTTTGAAATTTCCCAGTACTTACACTTCTTGAGGGTCAAGGTCTATGGCAGTTAATCTACCATTGACATGATTCTGCACACACATCATTGGGTCTAAACCTCTCCATTATGAGCTAGAAAATCAAGGTCTATGCTGGTCTGAATATTTCATTCAAACATCACACAATCGAAGATCGAGGTATATGCTGGTCATGATAATCCTGATATGATTTCATCTGGACATCATAGACAATGAACTGAAGTCTTATAAAGAGCCAAAAGATCAGATCAAGGTATTGGTCTACCGATATGATTTCATCTGGACATCCTAGACAATGAAATCATGTCTTATAAAGAGCCAAAAGATCAGATCAAGGTATTGGTCTACTGAGATGATTTCATCTGGACATCATAGACAATGAACTGATGAACCAGACGATTAGCTCAATGTCTATGATGGTGAACCAGACGATTAGCTCAATGTCTATGATGGTGAACCTGACGATTAGCTCAATGTCTATGATGGTGAACCCGACGATTAGCTCAATTAGCTCAATGTCTATGATGGTGAACCAGACGATTAGCTCAATGTCTATGATGGTGAACCAGACGATTAGCTCAATGTCTATGATGGTGAACCCGACGATTAGCTCAATGTCTATGATGGTGAACCCGACGATTAGCTCAATTAGCTCAATGTCTATGATGGTGAACCAGACGATTAGCTCAATGTCTATGATGGTGAACCAGACGATTAGCTCAATGTCTATGATGGTGAACCAGAAGATCAGATCAAGGTTTATTATAGCTGCTTTATTACAAACATCATAGACCCTGAACTGATGTTTCATAATGAACCAGAAAGTCAAGGCCAATGCATTGATTCTACCAAGGGCACTGTTTCCATACAAGCAACATAGACCTAATCTTCTCGCATATTAATCAATGACAGATGGGTTTATGATGTTCACATTTGGATGCACAAAAAACAAAAGTAATTACAGTAATAAAAAATAAATTTGAAAGAAATGTAATTACAGTAATAATAATAATAAGAAGAATAAGAATCAGAATGTGACATAAATGAAGGCAATTACATTACTGATAATGTGACAATAATGAAAGCAATAATATAATAATAATAATAATAATAATAATAATATTAATAATACAGAAATGAAATCAAACTCTTGACTACTCATCAAATGTAATGGTAAGAGTTGGACTAGATAATATGATATGTCTTGTATATCATTAAAGAAAGAAATAAAGGATATGATGTGAAGAAATATTTACATATTATGGTAAAATCCTTGACAAAAAAGGTAGGTAACTGTGAATGATTTTATCATTAATCTCTTCCATCTACAACTTTTCATAACTGAATCAAGTGAACATGATCTGAACAAATAATGATAGCAATGAAACAGAACATTTGTTTCTGACATTTACTGTTCTCAGCTGTGTCGATATATATATATATATATATATATATATATATATATATATATATATATATATATATATATATATATACTGATTTAATAACAAACAATATCTTAATTTTGTATTACTGCAATAAAAACTATATTAATTTGATATATATTACTTTATGTTTACTACAATGAAATCTGAATTTGTAAGCTGACCATTCCATAATTATTACATGAAACAAACAATATTAGATAATAATTATCTGGGGAGATTCAAAATTGAAAAAGGAGATTTTGCTATCTCCCCTTTTAAACAGTCGGAAATTACCGATGGGTCATCAAAATTATTTCAAGATACACACACAACATAAAGGAATAGCAAATAAGTCCCAAATCTAGTCCCAACTCTATTTCAAGATACACGAACAATTCAAACAAGTCCTTTGAAGGGACTGACACTATACTGGGCTGAAGGAATTTCCGGGAATTCAAGATAAGTCCATTTCTCCTTATTAACTGCTGAGTATTGAAATCATAGCTGATATATGTTAGTTATATGATTTTCAAATTATTATCCATGGTGGGCATACTACTTCATTTAGAAGTAAAAGACAAAACGACTTTCAAGTCAGCCACGGTAACTGCCATAATGGTTGTACTATTTACACAACTTTCATTCAGGACCAAATAAGAATAATTTTATGTTTATTAGTGTTGATATAGCCATCACTTAGGGAGTAGGGATAACTATTTTCAAGATAGCCATCCAGCATGTTGGCCATTCTGAGGGTCAGTTGCTTTCTTTTATAAACAACCAGACACCATAGTAACTCTTGTCATGAAAACGTCGTGTCCAAGTGAATTTCCATTTAAGAGTAGTAAAAAACAATATTTTTCAGATGGCCACATGTCAATAGATCTATCCTGTAAGATTAACCAAAATATTATTAGATGTCTTTCTGAGAAATCCTGCTGCTAGTGACCATTTTCAAAATGGCCACTACGTGCATTTACAAAAATCAGATTTATTTAGAACCTCGTAAGAAGAATTTTGGTTTAAATTTAAAATTATGAACCTTGTAAGAAGAATTTTGGTTTAAATTTAAAATTATGAACCTTGCAAGATGAATTTTAGTTTAAAAATCATGTGAATAAGACTTTCCAATCAAAAACACAAAACTAAAACACTTTTAACCACTGTGCAATACTGTCTGGATTGTTCTGCAACCAAACATGTCAAAGTCTGACAATAAGGCAAATTTGAAAAATTGCTTTAACAGCAAAAACACATTCATATACATTCAAACATAACATTTTACTGGTTTACCTCAAGTGATATTTACTTAACCATGATAAGGTGTCTTCTGACAAAAAATTTTATGGTACAAAAATTGTCATGAAAACGTCGTATAAAATGTTTTTGTACATTCCAAACTATTCTTCACTTTTTGTGCAATATATTCTGTTTCCTTGGTGATGAAGACAGTTTCTTAGATGCAATGCCAAATGTAATTCAAAATCAGTGTTGGCAGCACATGCACAGAGTAAAAAATTCTAGTTTGTTTGATTGATTAGGAATTTTAACGTAGCTTTAACAACTTCTCAGTCATATCGCTACAATGTCTGCACTGAGGCAGTATATAGTGATGTCTAGCACTGGGGCATCATGCCACAGACATGTAGCATGATGTCCCACCCAGTCACATTATCCTGACACTAGGACGACGAGTCCCAACACTAAACTCTAAATGCATAATGTAAACTACCCTTATACGAACGGCCAACTGAAAAAATCAGCTATATTTCAACTAATATTGCAACCAGCAGTACCGGACTGTTTCGGCAACTGCCGATATCACAACTAACACTGAATGGGAAATCTGTTATTTTATTACAGTTTTTTTTTGCATGTGGCAAAAATCTGCGAATTGCTTAAAAAGTCGTGACATTCATGCAAAAATCGTGAGGGTTGTCAACTATGTGTGACAACTCTAAAGATAGTGAAAAGTAGTGGTAAAAATTACATTTGGTAGATATTTTTTTTAGAACTTTTTTAAACTTCTTTTTAGAGTAAGTGACATATGCTGCAAGAATTAAACAATAAAACATTGCAGAAAAGTTAACAAATAAAACATGAAACTGTCTACTGAAAATAGGGATTTTGTTACCTTATTTTATTATGTGCTAATCTACAAGACCTTAATTCATGACTGTGCACACCAAATAAATTATTACCCTTAAAAAAATGGCAAAACTGCATAATTACGATCATATATACATTTAATTTTCTATTCCCTGCTTTCAATTTAGACCTTTTCAAACTTCATGGACAGTTAATGTCCAAATCAAATAAGGCACCATTTTAAGTGAAATACTGAAATTAACTTATTAGAAAATAAAAGTATTTTCAAACTCTTAAGTTACAAGAGACCCATGATGATCAAGATCGCTCACTTGCCTGACGCTTATATAGCAGCCAAATACAGAATCAGTTGGCCAATAGTGTGCATCTGTCAACTGCTTTCTGTACCAAGTTATTCTAATGCATTTAAATTTATTTGTATTTAGATAATTTGTATTTAGATAACGATGTTTTGTTTAGATAACGTTTAAAGCAATTTAATGGCAGAAATCTTTCTGTTTAAGTTTATCAAACTGTGTTTAGGAGTTTTTGAGAAGCAGTAATTTAAAGCTTAATATAGTCTCATTTACAGATATGATCCATTTTTGACGGCACATTGTAGTCATTTAAAGAAATGATGAAAAGTCAAAACTGTTTAGTTTCTTATTAAAGTTTGCCATATCTGATTGTGGATAGGCACATTTGCAAAACCTTGATAGGACTTCATGCAACAATACTTTCTGTGACTTCTTTTTAGAGGTCTTCCTATTGTAGTTGCATACTGGACAACGGATCAGCATCCACTTAACAAATCAGCAAGTTCATTCGCTCCTTGTAAAATATGTGCAAAATCGGTAACATTTTAAGTAGCACTATGAATGGAAAACGAATTTCATGGTGATGAACAAGAAACAATAATGATATAAGCTGTCTTATCCTGAAGACCAGGTGAGATGATAAGGAGGAAACAGACCACAGGTTTTTGGTGGGCCATAAATGAGATGAGGAAAAACCAGACCACAGATTTTTGGTGGTCAATAAGTGACATGAGGAAAAAACCAGACCACAGGTTTTTGGTGGGCCATAGGTGAGATAATGATGAAGAAACAGACCATAGGGTTTTGGTAGGACATAGCAGAGGTTTTATTGACGTACAGTGAGGTGAGATGAAGATGGTAGAAGTTCTAAGATAAATATTTTCCAGTTTGGTTACCTCTTCTGTTTAATGTAGCATCATAACTATAATACCTTCTAGGCTTGAAGACCTGTCTGGCTGATATATACATTAACTGTTGCATAAATAGCATATACAGGTAGTCATGAAAACAAGAACCTTCCAATTCATTTACAAAGTCTAAAAAGCTACACAAGTTAATTCATAAGCAATTGCATCAAAACTTCATATTTGTAACAAAGTCAGCATTAGGGTTCAAGTTCATTTTCCAAGTATTTCTAATAATGTCAAACTATAAGGTAAATGTCCATTTTTATTACAAGCTATGTGGAGTTCAAAGGTCTCCTGTCTTTAAAAGACTGTATGCCACTTATACAGCATTAGTATTCAAATAAGCAACATATACAACACTGTATGATCTCTGACCAAAACTGAGTGACTAATAAGAGAACCACACTAATCAAATATATATAATCCCTCCTTCAGCATAATTACTTTTCAATATTTGTATCATTAGCTCTTATATAACATGATCTGTTCCACATTGAAGTTTAGACAAGACTTGCCTCTGTAAAAATATTACAATAACAAAAAAAATTAAATAGTTTTTAGGTATTGCACAGAATACTTTTAAAAATAAAGGTAGAATGACCCATCATGATCGTGTACTGACATTTCAAGATATTAATGGCTGTCAGTTGGGACTTGAAATATTGTACTCAAACTCAACCCATATCCCCCAGATGACAATTAACGACTATGTTGGACATCCAGCACCAACTTTTTTCTGCTTAATAAATACCTTCAAGAATGGTGGTTGGTATAAATGTAGCTGGGAATAAAGTCTTCAAGGAAATGGGATAACAAAGGAGCCATACATTTTTGCACAGAGACGTACAGCATAAGATGTACATTTTACTTCATAATTATAACATATTTTTCCAATAATTTCACCTCTTTCGTAAGTAATACAAAGTTTTAGTGCCAAAATAAAGAAATTTCATTTCATAACTTGGAAAGACTTGTGTTCTTTAAGAATAAAAAATATCCCGTTTACTCAGCTCCTTAACGTCCTTTTTATTAGTAATGTAATTATTACTTAACCATCAACAATAAAGCCATTAAGTCATCTTTGTTTTTGTCCTCGCTGCTTCCTTCGAACAATTTGTTATTCAATCCAAGGTAATAGCTAACAAATGTTGCTCAGTCTACTGGCATACTCAAGCAAGCACCAAACTATGCAGATGTCTTACAAATGTTTTTCACCATAATTTATAAATCAATTAGTTTACGTACCCGTGCAATCAACTTTCATATACACATTCTCTAACAAGTTAACTGCCCGAATCGCAAAAGAACCAGTAATGTTGTAGGGACATGAGGATATCACTTCGTCCACGGATGTATAATAAAATAGCACACAAGACATTTATATATGTCTTTGACTTCCTAGTGGAAAGCAGATATCCCCATACTGCCTAAGTTTAGCATTTCATTTATCTGTTCATGAGGTGAGATCTTTGCAGTAGTCATCTTGAAGTGACCTGATAAGACTAGCGAATCAGGCAAAATACATAACTTTAATAGTGTCAGGATGCACAGTGACTGCAGGAGCCATCGCTTTGGCGTTCTATCTTCGCTGTTGTCAGAGTGGCGACTTCCCTCCCCACTAAAAATGACATAAAAAATGAAATGTTCAGATTCAGAATCCATCAGATTTGGAAAAACTACGCCTTTATTTCTGAACAAGCGATTTTATAAAACTTAACCTACATATTATAATTATAACATCAAACTTCATTTCACATCCACACATTCTTTCAATAATTTTGTTTGAGATGTTGTATCCCTTTGCTAAAGTTCAACTATTTATCATGATATATGTGTATCAACATCTCTGTAACTTTAGTTATGTTGATATAATAAACGGTTTTGCAGAACCCTATAAACTATCCATCTGGTGATTTCTGGCATGGTTGGTATTTGAGTCAGCTAGCACAATCCCCATTATCTTAGACTTGTTCATGTCCTATAGTTACCAAACGTTTTGGATAACCAGAATTGTTCATGTCCTATAGTTAACAAACTTTTTGGATGGGTTGTAAATATGACAAGGTAAGAAAATCCTATACTTTTTTAGGTCAAATGTCAAGATCACTCTGAAATAAATACATGGTGTCAACACAATAATTGGGATTGACATCACATACTCGGAAGAAACGTTATGGCTGGCTGGCACTTTTGGTGAAGAAAAAGAATTCTTTGATTTTAATGTCACTGACTGATAGAAGAAAATTGGTTTCTGCAACAAAATTTAATTATCATCAAAAATCCCTTAACAAGAATTGTGTGATAATTTAAATCATGAGTGAGGAATGATTCAATTGATTTTTGGATGAGTTGCATATTGTGTCAAGAAGAGGTTAACTGATTGTAAAAAAAAAACCATACATGACATCTTGGACAAGAAAGGAGTCAATTGATTTGCAGATAATGTGTCTCTTGGATCAGGAAAGAGTCAATTGATTTGTGAATAACTTGCATCTTGCCTAAGGAAGTAGTCAATTGAGTTCTGGATAACATACATATGTGTTGAAGACGGAATCTGTCGATTTGTGGATGAATTGCATCTTGGGCAGGAAAGAAGTCAATTGATTTTTGAATGACTTGCATATTGGATGAAGAATGAGGCAGTTGGATCATGGATAACTTGCATCTTGGGCAAAGAAGTAGTCAGTTGATATTTGTGGATAACTTGCATCTTGGCTCAAGAAGTAGTTAATTGAGTTCTGTATATATAATAACAAAGGGGACATTCTTTTCCCCTGCCTCATCCACCTTGGAAGACCTAATGGAAGACGAGGTCTATTAATATAACCAATAACTAGTTTTCTTTTCATATTTCACTAAAATGTGTCTACATAGGAGCACAATACATGGTGCAGCAATAAGATTTAAATAATCTAATTTATATATTCAATGAACAATTCTTGATTTGATGTAGAAGAATGTTTGTTCGAGTACACAGAGATTAGTAATGTCTCATCATATTTTCATTATCCGACATATTGGATTTCAAAACATGACCCGAATACATGTAAATGTTGACATAGGTAAGAGCATTGCCATTAAGATGTACAGGGGAAAGAGATGGTAATTTGAAAGAAGATGGCTGAAACACCATGCATACTGTTTTTTTGTATTATACATTATATCATTCTCAAATGCGTAATGTTCACATATCTTTAATAATTTCCTGAAACCTGTTATAGAAGGACTTATCAATGACATATCAGCAAAACTAAAATTTTCAAAATATATATATATTTACAAAGGGGACATAATTCCCCACTGCATCACCTCATTGGTTACTTATATATATATATATATATATATATATATATATATATATATATATATATATATATATATATATATATATATATATATATATATATAACAGCCGTAGATATAGGTTGAAAAGAACTTTCCTACGTAATAATGATCCGGTAATCGTAATAACTTGACAGCAACTATTCCAGGCCGAATCTGCAGTCTCTGACAGTAGTTGCCAAATGTTCCCAATTCACAATGCTTGATATGTAAATGCACTATTGATTTTGTCTTGACTTCTATGTTATACCTATGTTATACCTATGTTATACCTGTGTTATACCTATCCATCGGTAATGTCTTATACTACACATAGTCTTCTCAAGATTGTCATGACTTCTATGTTATACCTATCCATCGGTAATGTATTATACTGCACATAGTCTTCTCAAGATTGTCATGACTTCTATGTTATACCTATCCATCGGTAATGTATTATACTACACATAGTCTTCTCAAGATTGTCGGAATACGCATTAACAGAAATGGAAATATGGTACGCAAAGTGAATACTTAGAACTAGAAATCATTATCTTAAGAGTCACGGTATGGATTCAGAACATTTCAAGTTTTCCTTCATAACATCATTCAGTTTTGTGTAGTTTGCATTTCACTTTGCTTGATTAATTTATGAGATTCTGCCAAACTTTAAGGGCAACAAACAAATATTTTAATTCTTTGTTTTATTCGAATATTGATAAAAAGTACATGTATTCTGATTATTGATCGATTAATCGTTTTGGTTGTATATTGTTCGTTTCATTTCTAGTCATTATCTTATACAAAATTACTTGGCTTCTATTTACAAGTTAAATTAGTTTTCGGTCTAGGTTAGCAGTGAGAAAAGAGACATGAAAACATTGGTACCAGTTTTTCTGGTAGGTTTTGAACAGTTTCCAAGGAAAAGGATACGCTTGAGCCATCAACTACCGTCACTTGGTCTTAAAAGTTCGTTTTCTTGAATTTATGTAGAAGAATGTTTGTTCGAGTAATGCAAATAAGAAAAAGCACACGCCTGATGCATCTAGCTACCGTCAATTGGTCTTAAAAGTTCGTATCAAGATACAGTTCCTCGATACTCAAAGTACGTACCAAGTTTTCGTTGTTTTCTCATCTGAAGAATCTTTCTACATCTGATAGCTGTAAATCCAACGATGAAAGATGTTATTTATGTTCTTTATTCTACAAAGTCTAGTATTGCATTCGGTTGTTTTTGCAATAAACCCATACGGCTCTTTCATGAAAAATTAGCTCTACCTTCTCCCGAATGATATTACAACTCAAATCTCCCTGGCAACGTTCCCAGCATTCTCAGCCCTGATAAGCCTAAACATACTGACTGCAGTTAGAACATGCGATGGTAGGATATCATCTAACCTTATAGAATCAGGTCTAACAATAATTCTGCGTATACTTAGTCATGAAGATTATGGCTGGAATTGGATCTCTGAAAATTTGCGTTTCGATAGCTGTCATTATTATGGGAGTTATTATCGTCGTCAGCATTGGATTTGTTCATCAAAACGTAAAGCGGGTAGAAAAAATGATAACTTCTAAGATGAGTGATGTAGATGAAAATAATGAAATGGCGAATATTAATTCGGGGAGTAGGTTTGAAGACGGACAAGTAATACCTGATAGTGATACGCGTGATTACAGAATGAAGAACTTGAAGGGATTAGAAAACAGTAATAGGATCACAGTACTTGAGGATATCGTACAAACATTACTGAAAGAACAGGCAAAATGGATGAAAGGCGATGATAAGAAGTCTAAGCATGATGAGAAATCTGCTCGAAATACGATAGTTAAACGGGCAGTGGACGATAGTAAACTGGATGACCGCAACAATACCAAGGAAACAACCCCAAATGGAGGCCACCTACCCACTGACACTGGTAGTGCTGTGTATATTCGCTGGGGAAGGAGCGTGTGTCCTAAGGAGACCGAGTTAGTGTATGATGGTGTGACAGCAGGATCACACTTTGACCTTCAAGGCGCAGCATCCAACACCCTCTGTCTTTCAAAAGATCCTGTATGGGGAAACTATGCTGAACACACCAGTAATTATTCGATGATATTTGGAGCAGAATACAAACTTTATTCTAGCGAGCACCAGACTTTATTTAAACTTCAAAATGCAGAAAAGCTTCACGATCACAATGCCCATTTTGTGCTTTCTGTAGGAGCCAGACTCGAGCAAGCGTATTCATGCTCCCTGGACGTAACCGTTGTTACCAAGGTTGGCACACAGAATACCATGGCTATTTGATAGGTCCTTACCAACATTCTAAGAGTCCATCTGATTATATATGCATGGATGAAGCTCCAGAGGCGGACCCTGCTGGCTATAGAGGCGAAGGTGGAAAGTTGTTGATTCCTGTAGAAGCGGTATGTGGTTCTCTACCGTGTCCACCGTATGTTGCTGGCCGAGAACTTACCTGTGCGGTCTGCAGCAAATAGTGTGCATACCTGTCTTTGTGGCCAAGAACTTACGTGTGCTGTCTACAGCAAATAGTGTGCATACCTGTCTTTGTGGCCAAGAACTTACCTGTGCGGTCTGCAGCAAATAGTGTGCATACCTATCTTTGTGACCAAGAACTTACCTGTGCTGTCTGCAGCAAAAAGTGTGCATACCTGTCTTTCTGACCGAGAATTTACCTGTGCTGTCTGCAGTAAATAGTGTGCATAATTGTCACTCAGTTTAACGTTATCCACAAAGGTCAAGCTCTGTGATATATGTAGATGTAAATACGTGTATTTGAAATATATTCCTTTCATATTCAAATTAGTGGATTACAATCATTTGTGGACGATAGTGGTAATTTTACTGTTTTAAATTGCCCGGATTAATGTTTTTTTTATTTCAGATATTTCGATGGCAGAAAAAACAATACATTTCTACTGATCTATGTATAAATAAAGCTATTTGTTGGCAATTTAAATATATATATATATATATATATATATATATATATATATATATATATATATATATATATATATATATATATATATATATATATATATATATATATACATATATCACGATCATTATATTTATGTTTGATTTCCATGAATGCATATTTAGCATGATTAATACTGTAAATACAAATCAAGCAAATTCCATTCATATAGCTTTATAATGATTAATACTGTATCAAATAAATTTCGAGTTTTCCTTAAATGTTGATTTAGAATGATTAGTACTGTGAAAAGAAATCAGGTAAATTTCGTGTTTTCCATTAATACAGATTTCGAATGATTAATACTGTAAATACAAATCAAGCAAATTTCATGTTTTCCATAAATGTAGAATTAGAATGATTACTACTGTAAACACAAATGCAGTAGTTTAAAAAAAATGAAAATATGTCGTATGGAACGAACATTTTTTTTCGTGAAGGATCTAAATTTTATTGATTATTCAAGATGACTAATTTAACTTTGGTGCCCATAAAATGTGTAGTCATATCATTATTGATGGTGTAAAGCGCTTAGAGCTTCGTAAGAATAGGAGCTATACAAAGTCCTCATTATCATTATCATTATTATTATTATTATTATTATTATTATTATTATTATTATTATAAAAGGTCTTATCTCTTCAATGCTTTCTAGAAAAATAAAACATTGGAAAATGTACTTCTGATTACTTTTATAAAACTAAACTCTGTGTTCTCTTACAGATAGATTTAGATAAATCCTAACTTTTATAGGCTGATCATTTCCATCGATGCCATCTGAAGAGGTAAAACTAAATTAATACCATAGATGGTTGGTTGGAATACAGAAATCAATAAATAACATTAGGTATTAAATTAAAACCATAGATGGTTGGTTGGAATACAGAAATCAATAAATAACATTAGGTATTAAATTAATACCGTAGATGGTTGGTTGGAATACAGAAATCAATAAATTACATTAGGTATTAAATTAATACCGTAGATGGTTGTGTAACAGAATTGTTACCGAGTGGATGGTGGATTAAATGAACAACACAAACACAATATGTGAAAGATAATGTAAATTTATGAAATAAATTATTAATGAAAAATAATGATGTATCAACACAATAACTCATGCGTTCCACCCACTATCACACTTCACAACCATTCACAATTCAAAAATAAATTAAATATTAATACAAAATAAACACAGATCCAAGGAACCTCCTGGACTAAACACAGATCCAAGGAATTTGCTGGACTACACAAATGTTTCAAATAAAATGGAACCTTTACAAACGTTATATTATCGCACATATCAATTGCGATAACAAATACAAACATCAAACTATACTATCGCACGTATGGATTGCGACAACAAGTATGTATTTTATCAAGTTGCTAACTGTTATTGAGATTCATGTAATCCCTTTAAATACTACTGTGATTCAAAGTAACTATGTGTAAACATAACAATGTATTCAACTGTAACTACAATTGCAACACACACATGTGTCTCGACCCTGTACAACCGTACGATTCACCAACTGTTGAATTGCCGCCCAGCTTCTCTAAATACCTAGGGTTGACCCAATACTTTTATCGGCCACTTGCCCTTCACGGATCCACTACAGTTACACGTACAGACAGCATACAGAATCTACTAGAACCACCGGTCCCAAATACTTAGATGCAACCCCGGACGTTTACACCTCTAGGCAGCTTCGACACTCGGACATTTAAGACTTCTAGATTTCCGGATATTTACACATCTCGACAGATGTAGACGGACAGACAATCCGACAGACAGACAGTCAGATACCTCAATTTGATCGCACAATTAAACAGCACAATCACGGCACAATCAATCACATTCAGCTACAATTCAGAGACATTCAGAGACGTTCAGCTACAATTCAGAGACGTTCAGAGACGTTCAGCTACAATTCAGAGACATTCAGAGAGGTTCAGCTACAATTCAGCTACAATAAAGAAATCAAACTAATAATATTTGTTTCTAAAACAATCTAAAATTTAGATTACGCTATTGCATTTAAAGTCTAATAGTGACTAGTAATTCCAAATATTCAACGGTTTAAATCTACATTGTAATAAAGGCATCATTATATGAAATGATAAACTGAATAAAATTCACAATAAAACGAAAAATAAATTTAACACTCACCCCTTTGGCTGGAGAAAGAATGACGAGCTATCTCTCCTTTGATCAGATACTTTTGGACTCGTAATCTTATCAGAAATATTCTGTCTTATATATCCTCAAATAGGTGAGTAGAATTCACAGCAAAATTCCCGTGCACCCCGTGATTCTAATGTTCCTGACTTCAAGTGATTTGTAGTCAGGCACATGTAAATCACCACATGTCACTTACCTTGAAAAACACTTATTCACCCCAGGTAACGCATGTACGACGAAACAAAAAAATGGTGAGATTAGTTTGTAATTCAAGAAGAAATAAATTCAATTCTCGCCAAATTCTGTGACAGGTTGTTTGGAATACAGAAATCAATAAAGAACATTAGGTATTAAATCAATACCGTAGATGGTTGGCTGGAATTCAGAAATCAATAAAGAACATTAGGTATTAAATTAATACCGTAGATGGTCGGTTGGAATACAGAAATCAATAAAGAACATTAGGTATTGAATCAATACCGTAGATGGTTGGTTGGAATACAGAAATCAATAAAGAACATTAGGTATTAAATGAATACAGTAGATGGTTGGCTGGAATTCAGAAATCAATAAAGAACATTAGGTATTAAATTAATACCGTAGATGGTCGGTTGGAATACAGAAATCAATAAAGAACATTAGGTATTGAATCAATACCGTAGATGGTTGGTTGGAATACAGAAATCAATAAAGAACATTAGGTATTAAATGAATACAGTAGATGGTTGGTTGGAATACAGAAATCATTAAAGAACATTAGTTATTAAATTAATATCGTAGATGGTTGGTTGGAATACAGAAATCAATAAAGAACTTTAGGTATTAAATTAATACCGTAGATGGTTGGTTGGAATACAGAAATCAATAAAGAACATTAGGTATTAAATGAATACCGTAGATGGTTGGTTGGAATACAGAAATCAATAAAGAACATTAGGTATTAAATTAATACCGTAGATGGTTGGTTGGAATACAGAAATCAATAAAGAACATTAGTTATTAAATTAATCCCATAGATGGTTGGTTGGAATACAGAAATCAATAAATAACATGAGGTATTAGATGGTTGGTTGGAATACAGAAATCAATAAATAACATGAGGTATTAGATGGTTGGTTGGAATACAGAAATCAATAAATAGCATGAGGTATTAGATGGTTGGTTGGAATACAGAAATCAATAAAGAACATTAGGTTTTAAATTAATACCGTAGATGGTTGGTTGGAATACAGAAATCAATAAAGAAAATTAGGTATTGCAAGTGGCCACCCATGCATTGATAAAGAACGCAAAGACAAATACTATTAATTTCACAGCCTTTTTTGGTTATATTATTTTGCTGGTTTGACGCGGTTAATTTTGTAGGCAGCAATAATTAAAACATCAAATTTCAAAAAACTTTGTTATTATTCAATATTTTCTTCCAACAATGTTCCCATTCACACACACACACACACACATGGACAGACAGACATACGGACAGACGGGCAGGCGGGCGTACGGATGTAATTAGATAGATAGATAGATAGATAGATAGATAGATAGATAGATAGATAGATAGATAGATAGATAGATAGATAGATAGATAGATAGATAGATTGGTAAATAGATAGAAATTGGAAGGTTCATAAGGGTGGGAAGAGGCACAGCCATACATTACAGATTTCCCAATTTGAAGAAGAAAAACAAGCATGTTATAATATTTTCTTTAGCTTTTTAGAAATAATATTTTTACATTGCACTAGAAAGACACACCTTCAGTCAGATATTTTTCAGTATGTGTTAAGACTGGATATATAGCTAGCTGGATTGAAAATTATCTCTTTATTAATAATATTGACAATGATGAGGAATTATTAATTTTATTACTTGAAATTTATTCGGAAAATGACCACTGGAACAACTTAAGACAACCATCAGTCAAGGGAAACAACTTATGCTAAGATTGAAACCAATACACACAAGAGTTGTATCTTTCTGCGATTGAATGCTGAATGTTAACTGGAGGCATACAAAGTTCTCCTGATGAATTCCTATAAGTTCATGTCATTGAGAGTTTTAGTCTTTGAAAATGTGATATTTTAGGATAAATACATTTTAACAATGATTCAGATTACCAGGATACATCCTAAACTTGAGATATAGTTCAACTGTAATGTATGATTCAGATTACCAGGATACATCCTAAACTTGTGATATAGTTTACCTGTAATGTATGATTCAGATTACGAGGATACATCCTAAACTTGTGATATAGTTCAGTTGTAATGTATGAAACAAAATTTCAGAATATTACTGAGTTATAAAATAATATTTTTTTTGTGAACAGTATTCTAGTTCAGATTCTCACAGTAATCTCCATGAACTTCTGTACATTTTTCGGTCGGATTATCGATTAAATACCATGTTGTAATCCCTTTCGGTCGGATTATCCATTAAATACCATGTTGTAATCACTTTTTAATATCTTGCTCACAGAGTAACAATTGATTGGAAAACTGCACCTCAACTTCATGGCAGCTTGATTGTGGTCGTCCTTCAGCGATGTTTTAATAACGCGATCCAGACAAATATTATTTGGAGATAACCAGGGTTTTATAGAGGAGGAAACAATGTCAGGGATGTTGAAATAATACTTATTATATTTTTTTGCTTCATTCGGACCTTAGTACTCGTAAGACACGAGAAGCTATCAGCTAAAAGGACTGATTTCATATAGAAATTTGTTTGGAAAGGCTAAGACCAGAGGTTAGTTTCAGCAATACATGTCCAGTACAAAATGAAACTCAACCACACCGAACTGGTTGTATTGTTATCAGAGTTAAATCACTGGTTCATATTTCGTGTTCATGGTATCTTCACTCTCTTTCTCCCTTTCGATATCCTAGATTTTCTCTAATAAATTTGCAAGTGATCGAGGAGAAGTTTAAATAATTATATTACCCAAACATAACATGCGAGGGAAACTAACATACTATTATGTACGCAAAGAACTTGCAACCTAATAAGTGATGGAAAAGAGAACTATCATAATAAAACTGCCTTTAAATCACATAATGTAGAAATAAAATTGCAAACGTATGAGAGTACATAAGGACAAAGTTTCGAGTTATTCCCAATAAAGTGGATGTCAGACCTAGGCCATTGATTGTCATTTTGCCTGAAAGTCTTTTCTGTCAGTTATGAATAACTTGAATAGATTAGAAGTAATCTGGTATAGCTCAAACACTAAATTCATTGTAAAGTGTCACATTATAACATTGTCTCTGTAAAGTGTCCCATTATAACACTGTCTCTATAAAGTGTCCCATTATAACACTGTCCCTGTAAAGTGTCCCATTATAACACTGTCCCTGTAAAGTGTACAATTATAACACTGTCTCTGTAAAGTGTCCCATTATAACACTGTCCCTGTAAAGTGTCCCATTATAACACTGTCCCTGTAAAGTGTCAGATTTTAGCACTGTCCCTTAACGTGTCCCATAATAACGCTGTCCCTGGAAAGTGTCCCATTATAATACTATCTCTGTAAAGAGTCCCATTATAACAATGTCCCTGTAAAGTGTCCCATTATAACATATAACACTGTCCCTTAATGTGTCCCATTATTACACTGGCCCTGTCAAGTACCCCTTTATAACACTTTCCCTGTAAAGTGTCTCAATATAACATTGTCCATGAAAAAGCACAGATGCGGCCATTGTTACTATCTTCAGACATATGCTGGTACCTGGTACATACAGTACACATTATGTAACTTCTATTGTAAATGAACCACAAACACTGTACTGTAATCAGGGTTTTCTTTAATTAAAATTAGGTTTCATTCTTACAAATATTATTAAATAGCTTTTAAAATAGTGGCCATATCAAAAATAACTAAAACTTTCATTCTTACAAATATTATTAAATAGCTTTTAAAATAGTGGCCATATCAAAAATAACTAAAACTTTCATTCTTACAAATATTATTAAATAGCTTTTAAAATAGTGGCCATATCAAAAATGACTAAAACTTTAGATAAAATTATATTATGATGGAAGTATTATGAAGATAGAAATACTTTCCGTTAGAGTTGTTTATTTATTGTCATTTCTTTTTTTTCTTTGTATATTTCGAACAGGTTTGCTAATAATATACCATACACAGAGGATGATATTTAATTATCATAGGAACGTGCTATGTTCTCTTTTGAGTGACAACATTTTAAGAGTTATCGCTGGTAATGTATGATTAGGTTGTATACGTTTTAATACGAGTCTGCACGTTTAAAATGCGCGCGCACGCGTATAATAATGATAATAATAATAATAATAATAATGAGGACTTTGTATAGCGCCTAATCTTTCGAAGCTCTAAGCGCTTTACACCATCAATAATGATATGACTACACTACAGAAAAACAAATGACAAAAACAATGAAATTGGAAAACATAAAAACATGCTGAAAACATATAAGAGCATGATTAGGTCGCTAAGTTTGTCCCTGCAGTCTAAACAGGTTAGTCTTGAGAGCACTCTTAAATGGAACCACTGTGTCTTTGTGTCTAATTACAATGGGCAATTCGTTCCTCATCGCCGGGCCTTGGTATGCAAAAGAACGTTGTCCATATGACATCGTTTTCATAGTGGGAACAATCAGTATACGATTGTCAGAAGAGGAGTGCAAATATATCTTGCTGGTCTATACACATAGGTGTGGCCGGATAGGTATGTTGGACTGGAGTCAGTAAAACGTAGCACAGAGAACAAATTTTGTGTTTGATTCTGTATCGATTGGATAGCCAGTGTAGTGTACAGAGCTGCTCTGATCGATGTACTCTAAAGATGATATGAGCAGCTGTGTTGTGAACTGGTTGAGGTTTCTGGAGTAGATATTGTGACGAACCAGATATAATTGAGTTACAGTAGTCCAGTCTTGAAAGTACTAATGAACATACAAGTGTTTTAGTGACATCAACTAAAAGATATTTGTGAATAGAACTGATGCATCCCAGCTCAAGATATGCAGCCTTGCATATGTTCATGACATGTTGGTGCAACGTGAAAGTACTGTCTAGAGTAACACCTAGGTTCTGTACTGACTGTGACAATTTAATGTTGGTGTTACTTATATTTATTTCTGAGGTAAAGGATGGGAATGGGAAAGTCTTTGTTTTGTGATCAGAATGACCTCAGTTTTAGCATGATTCATCATCAGCTTGTTACATGTTATCCATGATTTCACATCATAAATGCACCTCTCTACTCCATGGATGGTAGCATCAACTTCAGTTGGGTGACTAGACTTGTATATTCGGGTGTCATCAGCGTACAATTGGTGAGACACTGCGCGATGATCTATGACACTTGAGAGCGGCTGAGTGGATAGAAGAAATATAACATGGTCCAAGAACAGACCACTGTATAACACCACAACATAGATCAACTGGGCTAGAATTTTATTCCATTTGCAGATGCAATTTGTGTCCTGTTGACCATGTAGGACTTTAGCCACTGTACGACTGTATTCGGAATGCCAAACACATGCTGGAGACGGTGAAGTATGGTCTATTGTGTCAAATACTACAGATACATCCAGGAGAGTGAGTACTGTAATCTTTACACTGTCCAAAGCAGAGAGAATGTCACTAAATACTTTCAGAAGAGTAGTTTCCGTTCTGTGGCAAGGGCTTTATGCAGACTGTACATTGCTAAAACGAATGTTTGAATTCAAATGAGATACAAGATGGATTAGAACAATTTTTTTATAAGAGTTTTTATATGAACGGGAGATTAGAAACTGGGCGGTAGTTTTTTAAAAATCGTTATGATAAATTGTTGGTTTCCTCAGCAAAGTCTTTACGATGACAGTTTTTGAAAAATGATGGGAATTCCCCCCGATGAGATAGATATATTAATAACATAAATTAGTGAAGGCAATATTGTGTCTAAGCATTCAAAAAGAAGTAATGCTGGAATTTGATCCAGTTCCCAAGACTTTGGTGCAAACTTCATCACGATTGTCGCTACTAAATCAATAGAGACATGTTCAAATGGTCCTAAAGGTTGTCGCTGAAATTCTGTACGATAACTGTATGGTGACGAGTCAATTGAAATTGTGTTGTCAAGCGAATCTCTAATAGTGTGTAATTTGTTACGGAAGAAATTTGCAAATAGGTCCGGAAAGTCTACTGGAGAGAATGTATTGGGTAGTGGTGTTTCTGAATAGTGAGTCTGGTGGAAAGCCAAAGCATCTCCGCATTTCGGCAATGTCTTTTTGCAGTGCGAAGCTGGTCCACAACACTGCTATACCATGGAGAACACATTTTTGTTATTAACACTCTGCATATGGTGGCTGGGATATATTTTGAACGAAACCAGTTATCTAGTTGTTCTGCTGTAGGATGTAAGTTGTTAGATTTTCTTGGATGGCATGCAAAAATTTGATTCTATTTATCATACGGAGGCTCCTTTTGGTAGCAAATAATAGTGGAGGATTAGGGACTGATACATTGAGATGGCGTATAATGCAGAGGTCATATGATGCAAGTTCGTGGGATACAATGGTGGAGTGCATAATGTTATCATCAGGTCTATGAAGAAACCAGTCTAAACTAACATGTGACCAAGTTTATGGGTGGGTTGGTTAACTGACTGTTTAAGGTTGAAAACATGAATGGACTAGAGGAGTTTTGATGTGTATGGGTTTGTCTGTCTGCTTTCCTATAAATATATTTAGGTAAATCATAACTTCTATCGGATGATCATTTCCAACTATGCGTTTGAAAAAATTAAAACGGTACATGGTTGGTTGGAATAGAAAAAGCAATAAAGAACATTAGATGCGACCATGTATTGGTAAATAACGCAAAGTTAAATACTGTTAATTTAACAGGATTTTTAGTTTTATTGTTTTTTGCAACTGCAAGAAGAAGTTGCTTTTATTCAATATTTTCTGTCAAAAATTTTCGCTTCACACACACACACACAGACACAACCCCCACACACAGACAGACAGACAGACAGACAGATAGATAGATAGATAGATAGATAGATAGCTAGATAGATAGATAGTTAGATTAAATTGGCAAATATATAGAAAAGGGAAGGTTCATAAAGAATGGAAGAAGCACAGCCATACATTAAAAATTTCCCGATTTGAAGAAAAACTAAATATAATACGTTCTTTATTTTTATAGAAATAATATTTTTACATTGCACTAGAAAGACACACTTTCAGTCAGATATTTCTTAGTATATGTTAAGACTGGATATATAGCTAGCTTGATTGAAAATTATCTCTTTATTAATAATATTGACAATGATGAGGAATGAATAATTTTACTAGTTGAAATTTATTCGGAAAATGACCACTGGAACAAGTTAAGACAACCATTAGTCTAGGGAAATAACTTATTTTGTGACTGAAACCAAAACTCAAAAGAGTTGTGTCTCTTGATGCTTAATGACTCCACTTGAAATATGAATGATAGCTGGATGCATACAATGTTCTCCTGACGAGTTCACATAAGTTCAGGTCATTGAGGGTTTCGGTCTTTGAAAATGTGACATTTTAAGCAGGGCCGGTGCAAGGCATTTTGGTTCCCTAGGCGAGATCAGATTTCTGGCACCCCTACAAACTCACGCCCTACCCCACCCGTCCATCATTAAATAAAACCCAATTTGCAAGGTCTTAAATTAATATTATCATAAAGACTCACAAACATACAAAAATAACATGAGTGGATACAGTAATACATAAAATGATAAAAAGTGATGTTCAAAACTTGGCTTTCCTTGGTTTTTTTTTATTTCTTGGCAAACTCGCAGACCATCTCTTTAATGTCGAGAGAAGATGTTAAATCTGTTTCAATATAAATTGTTGCCAAGCCAACCAGTCTTTCTTGGCAATTGTTGCACTACGATAAATTTTTTTTTATTAGTTTTAATTTTGAAAACCTTCTTTCTCCACTGTCCACTGAAACTGGCAAGGTCAATACAATTTTGAGTGCCACTGAAAGAGTGGGAACAATTTATATCAATTAATGCTGCAATATAAATTGCAGGACCTCTTGGGGGGTCATAGTCTGGGGAAGCCTCCTGGCAATGGCTTGCCGATCAACGCACAGTTCCACTCCATCTAAATCCTTGCTGTCTCCATGAGTAAGAGACTCCTACAGAGACTTTCACTCACTAAGGATATCCTCTGTTGGTCTGTCAGAAATCTTGAATATATCATACAGGAACCCAAACAATGTGATGTGCTTTTTTAAATCTGATTGAACATTTATGTTATAGATTCGGCTACCACATCTAGAACAGCATAATAAAAGTTGACATTATAGCTCTCCTTGCAATCCTGTACGCCTGTACGGCCTCATCCTGTGCTTCATAATTAAAGACTTCTCTTTTTCAATTGTCGATTTGCTTCAAAAGTGTATTCAATCTGCAACTTTTTATCAATTTGATTTGCATCCGCCAATATTTTATGGAAGCTTTTTTCACTTCGGAGAGTAATTATGTACTTTTTGGTGTTTTCCAGCTGTTTAATTCCCAATCTCAAGAAAGTTGATGCTGCTGTAGAACTTGGCTGGTTTCATTGACCTTAATCAAAATGTTGTACCAGGTAAGAAGCGATACTACAAATGGAAATTCTGCTCTGTTATTGGCCAGTGTTTATGCTTCAGATCTCGTCATATCTCCAGCCAACCCTTTCTGACTCGTATCTTCATTTATCTCAATCAGAGCATCGTATACTTTGTCAAGGTTGTAGCTCAGCGGTTTCAGAGCATCAATTCTACTTTCCCATCTTGTTTCAGTGAGTGGTTTTAATGTCAGATCAATGGAATCAGTGATGTAACTTTTGTGTACTCCCCAACGCCGAGTAGATGCTGAAAAAAAATGGATATTTGCTTCACCAAAACAAAGAAATTCACAGGTTCCAGGCAACCGTTTGCTGCATCATTTACAACTAGATTCAGGGAGTGGGAGTGGGCACTGCAATGCACACAGAAGGCACGTGGATTTATGTTCGGTATCCTCTTCTACACTCCAGTTTCCTTGCCTTTCATGTTACTGCCATTGTCATACCCTTGTCCTCGCATATTTGCAACACCCAATGCCATATTTTTAGGCCGCTCAAACAGAACTTCAGTCCTGAATGCACCCGTGGTCTCTTGTAACGGGATGAAAGCAAGAACATGCTGAGTATCGCTGCGGTTTCACTTAGATGAACAAAACGAATGATCACGGTCATCTGTTCAGTGTGTCTGACATCTGGGGTACAGTCATGGGTAACTGAATAGTATTTTACTGACTTGGCTGCTTTTATAATCTGATGTTTTATTGTAGAAGCTAAAGTTTGTATTAATTCACTCTGGATGTCTTTGACGAGATAATGTACGTAATTTACAGCTACTTTCTTCTACAGACTAGATGCTAGCCTTCTTGCTGAATAGCTTACAGCAAAAGCAGAATGCTACATCTCTTGATATACAACACATCAATCCCAGGCGGTACATCTCTCCATTTGCTAGCCTTCTTTTGTAATGGAGCTGACAAAATCTTCTTTAGTGTGAATCTTTTGGAAAGTCACGGGCATAAAACTGCTGAGGTCCCGTTTGCACTGGAAGTGCAGTAATGTTTCCAATATTATCAGAGGGCCATGTGACAGGGTCACTGTAATCCAACTCAGGTTCAACTTGTTGCAAGACTTGAACTGTATTGTCTTGATTATCACTTATCTTCGTCTGGTGTTTGCCTTTACTTGGAAGTGGTACTGCGTTTTTTCATCTTGCTCATCCAGACATTTTTCTGCTTCAATATATTTCGTCTGTGGCTTGTCTTGTAATTCAGTAAATGATTTTGCTTCTTTAGGTATTTTACGAAAGACCCCTTTTCTTTTGCTTGCTCTTTGGCCTTTTCAGCCCTTCTCTTACGGTGTTGAGCCCCTGACGGTTTTCTTTATTATCCATAACTGTAAAAAGTAATAACATTGGGTGTAGAACGACTGACAACCAGTTTATATGGAATATAGTTTATTTGTCAACTTATCCAGAAAACAGTTAAAAATAAAATATTTTACGCAATTATAATATAAATAAAAGTATAGTATAGAAAATGTAAAATGGTATTAAAATTACCTCCTGCAATCTCGAACAATAGAAAGTTCTTGGTAACACAATTGGTAATACAAACTAGACTGATCTACTGAAGTTTACGCAACAAATTGCAAAATATATACTAACTTAATATGAATCATCAGATCATACACAGAAAGCAGCATGATGACTTTAAAATAAGTTGTAAGGATGACATGATGACTTTAAAATAAGTTGCAAGGATGACATGATGACTTTAAAATAATTTGTAAGGATGACATGATGACTTTAAAATAAGTTGCAAGGGTGACATGATGACTTTAAAATAAGTTGTAAGGATGACATGATGACTTTAAAATAAGTTGTAAGGATGACATGATGACTTTAAAATAAGTTGTAAGGATGACATGATGACTTTAAAATAAGTTGTAAGGATGAGATGATGACTTTAAAATAAGTTGTAAGGATGACATGATGACTTTAAAATAAGTTGCAAGGATGACATGATGACTTTAAAATAATTTAAAATAAGTTGTAAGGATGACATGATGACTTTAAAATAAGTTGTAAGGATGACATGATGACTTTAAAATAAGTTGTAAGGATGACATGATGACTTTAAAATAAGTTGTAAGGATGACATGATGACTTTAAAATAAGTTGGAAGGATGAGATGATGACTTTAAAATAAGTTGTAAGGATGACATGATGACTTTAAAATAAGTTGTAATGATGACATGATGACTTTAAAATAAGTTGTAAGGATGACATGATGACTTTAAAATAAGTTGCAAGGATGACGTGATGACTTTAAAATGAGTTGTAAGGATGACATGATGACTTTAAAATAAGTTGCAAGGATGACGTGATGACTTTAAAATAAGTTGTAAGGATGACATGATGACTTTAAAATGAGTTGTAAGGATGACATGATGACTTTAAAATGAGTTGTAAGGATGACGTGATGACTTTAAAATAAGTTGCAAGGATGACATGATGACTTTAAAATAAGTTGTAAGGATGACATGATGACTTTAAAATAAGTTGTAAGGATGACATGATGACTTTAAAATAAGTTGGAAGGATGAGATGATGACTTTAAAATAAGTTGTAAGGATGACATGATGACTTTAAAATAAGTTGTAATGATGACATGATGACTTTAAAATAAGTTGTAAGGATGACATGATGACTTTAAAATAAGTTGCAAGGATGACGTGATGACTTTAAAATGAGTTGTAAGGATGACATGATGACTTTAAAATAAGTTGCAAGGATGACGTGATGACTTTAAAATAAGTTGTAAGGATGACATGATGACTTTAAAATGAGTTGTAAGGATGACATGATGACTTTAAAATGAGTTGTAAGGATGACATGATGACTTTAAAATAAGTTGCAAGGATGACATGATGACTTTAAAATAAGTTGTAAGGATGACATGATGACTTTAAAATAAGTTGTAATGATGACATCGTCTAATTTTATGATGAAGTTAAAATATTGTTATGCTGAATTTTATATGAGGTGATATGATGATGTGATGTGTTGTTAGAGCTGTCAGTGACCTGAATTCTCCTATTTTATGCTTATGTTGTCATTCACACTCCCACCTAGATTTGTCTTGGAAATTTACAGACTTAGTCAAATAACGTTATAAGTTTAAAATTGGGTCTTTCCAAAACTACTGCTTCTCATACTTTGGCTAGTTGATTATGGTTCACAATCATTATCGCAGCAGACCTAATTTTACCATTCACTGAAGGAAATATTTGCTCTACTATTCCAATAGGCCAATACAGTCTATGCGTTCACGAATAATTACTAACACTACAACATCAGATCAGGGCAAACTTCAATTCATTTTTTTGTGTGGCTAGGCTGCAAGTACTTTTGCCATGCAAAACAAAACTCATTGGCTAGGCGTTGCGCCTTTTTCCATCTCTTTCTTAAACAACTACGGGCCGTACCAAAGCTATATAATGCACTCGCAGTCACACCCCTTTACAAAATCCAATTCCGGTATACCGTAAATAAAAGGCCAATATGAAAAGAACGAGCAGACAATTACATCACGCCAGTCAGTACGTCCAACTGAGCTAAAAATAGTCGGATTGCCGATTCACTCATAGCCTTTGGCACCGACGACCACAATGTTGAAATTCAGATAGTAGGTATCACGGTACCAATTGTTTTTCCATAGACCTTAATGTTAATGTATTGGTAAATTACGCAAAGTTAATTACTGTAAATTTAACAGCATTTTTAGTTTTATTGTTTTTTGCTACTGCAAGAAGAAGTTGTTTTTATTCAATATTTTCTGTCAACAAGTTTCGCTTCACACACATACACATAGATAGATAGATAGATAGATAGATAGATAGATAGATAGATAGATAGATAGATAGATAGATTGACAAATATATAGAAAAGGGAAGGTTCATAAAGAATGTAAGAAGCACAGCCGTACATTACCGATTTCCCGATTTGAAGAAAAACAAAATATAATACGTTCTTTAGTTTCTTAGAAATAATATTTTTACATTGCACTAGAAAGACACACCTTCAGTCAGATATTTCTCAGTATATGTTAAAACTGGATAAATAGCTAGCTTGATAAAAACATTCTCTTTATTAATAATATTGACAATGATGAGGAATGAATAATTTTACTACTTGAAATCTATTCGGAAAATGACCACTGGAACAACTTAATACAACCATCAGTCAAGGGAAATAACTTATTTTGTGACTGAAACCAATACACAAAAGAGTTATGTCTCTTGATGCGTAATGACTCCAATTGAAAAATGAATGATAGCTGGAGGCATACAACGTTCTCCTGACGAATTCACAGAAGTTCAGGTCATTGAGAGTTTCGGTCTTTGAAAATGTGACATTTTAAGCATGGTCGGTGCAAGGCATTTTGGTGTCCCGTAGGCGAGATCAGATTTCTGGCACCCCTTTTCACACTCACGCCCTACCCCACCCGTCCATCATTAAATAAAACCCAATTTGCAAGGTCTTAAAAAAATATTATCATAAAGACTCACAAACATACAAAAATGACATGAGTGGATTCAGTAATACATAAAATGTTAATAAGTGATGTTCAAAACTTGGCTTTCCTTGGGTTTTTTTCTTGGCAAACTCGCAGACCATCTCTTTAATGTCGAGAGAAGATGCTCAATCTGATTCAATATAAATTGATGCCAAGCCAACCAGTCTTTCTTGGCAATTTTTTTTTTATCATACAGGAACCCAAACAATTCATAGTCTGGGGAAGCCTCCAGGCAATGGCTTGCAGCTCACCGCACAGTTGCTCTCCATCTAAATCCTTGCTGTCTCCATGAGTAAGAGACTACTCTAGAGACTTTCACTCACTAAGGATATCCTCTGTTGGTCTGTCAGAAATCTTGAATATATCATACAGGAACCCAAACAATGTGCTGTGCTTTTTTTAATCTGATTGAACATTTATGTTATAGATTCGGCTACCACATCTAGAACAGCATAATAAAAGTTGACATTATAGCTCTCCTTGCAATCCTGTACACCTGCACGGCTTCATCCTGTGCTTCATAATTAAAGACTTCTCTTTTTCAATTGTCGATTTGCTTCAAAAGTGGATTCAATCTGCAACATTTTAGAAATTTGAGTTGCATCTGCCAATATTTTATGGAAGCTTTTTTCACTTCGGAGAGTACTGATGTACTTTTTGGTGTTTTATAGCTGTTTAATTCCCAATGTCAAGAAAGTTGATGTCTACTGTAGATCTTTACTGGTGACATTGACCTCAATCAAAATGTTGTACCAGGTAGGAAGCGATACTACAAATGGAAATTCTATTCTGCTATATTATTGGCCAGTGTTTGTGCTTCAGATCTCGTCATAGTTCCAGCCAACCCTTTCTGACTCGTATCTTCATTTATCTCAATCAGAGCATCATATACTTGATCAAGGTTGTATCTCAGCGGTTTCAGATCATCAATTTTACTTTCCCATCTTGTTTCAGTGAGTGGTTTTAACGTCAGATCACTGGAATCAGTGATGTAACTTTTGTGGACTCCCCAAAGCCGAGTAGATGCTGAAAAAAATTGATATTTACTGCACCAAAACAAAGAAATGCACAGGCAACCACTTGCTGCATCATTTACAACTAGATTCAGGGAGTGGGAGTGGGCACTGCAATGCACATAGAAGGCACGTGGATTTATGTTTTTTATCCTCTTCTGCACTCCAGTTTCCTTGCCTTTCATGTTACTGCCATTGTCATACCCTTGTCTTCTCATATTTGCAACACCCAATGCCATATTTCTAGGCTGCTCAAACAGAACTTCAGTCATGAATGCACCTGTGGTCTCTTGGATGAAACCAAGAAAATGCTATCTGAGTATCGCTTTGGTTTCACTTAGGTGAACAAAACGAATGATCATGGTCATCTGTTCAGTGTGGCTGACATCTGGGGTACAGTCAAGGATAACTGAATAGTATTTTACTGACTTGGCTGGTTCTATAATCTGATGCTTTATTGTAGAAGCTAAAGTTTGTATTAATTCACTCTGGATGTCTTTGCCGAGATAATGTACCTACGTTTCTTTGTCAGTAACCCTCCATCATCAGAGGATCACAGAGGGCCGGAAACTCAACGAATTTGAGAAAGTTTCCATTCCCAGGTGCAAAGAGCTTTTCATTTGATCCACGGAATGCTAAATTTTGAGTTCCAAATACCCTTGCTAATGCAAGATGAAATGTCTCATCTATTGCCTTGCCTTCTGGTAGCCGTACCTCCAATTCCCTCCAAACTTGACAACTTTCTACGTGTGATGGACTTTTCTCAGTAAGGACAAAATTGCAAACAGATTTTTCCAAACTTTACAGCTAGTTTCTTCTACAGACTAGATGCTAGTCTTCTTGCTGAATATCTTACAGCAAAAGCAGAATGTTACATCTCTTGATATACAACACATCAACCACAGGCGGCACATCCATCCATTTGCAAGCCTTCTTTCGTTATGGAGCTGAAAAAATCTTCTGTAGTGCGAATCTTTTGGAATGTCACCGGCATAAAACTGCTGCGGTCCAGTTTGCACTGCAAGTGCAGTAATGTTTCCAATATTATCAGAGACAGGGTTACTGTAATCAAACTCCGGTTCAACTTGTTGCAAGACTTGAACTGTATTGTCTTGATTATCACTTATCTCCGTCTGGTTTTTGCCTTGACTTTGAAGTGGGACTGCGTTTTCTTCATCTTGCTCATCCAGACATTTTACTGCTTCAATATATTTCGTATGTGGCTCGTCTAGTAATTCAGTAAATGATTTTGCTTCTTTAGGTATTTTACGAAAGAACCCTTTCATATTGCTTGCTCTTTGGTCTTTTCAGCCCTTCTCTTACGGTATTGAGCCCCTGACGGTTTTTTATTATTATCCATAACTGAAAAAGTAATAATACTGGGTGTAGAACGACTGACAACCAGTTTATATGGAATATAGTTTATTTGTCAACCTATCCATAAAACTGTTAAAAATAAAATATTTTACGCAATTATAATATAAATAAATGTATAGTATAGAAAAAGTAAAATGGTATTAAAATTACCTCCTGCAATCTCCCGCAATAGAAACTTCTTGGTAACACAATTGGTAATACAAACCAAACTGATCTACTGAAGTTTACGCAACAAATTGCAAAATATATACTGACTTAATATGAATCATCAGATTATAAACAGAAAGTAGCATGATGACTTTAAAATAAGTTGCAAGGATGACATGATGACTTTAAAATAAGTTATAAGGATGACATCATCTAACTCTATGATGAAGTTTACTTAATATGAATCATCAGATTATAAACAGAAAGCAGCAGTATGACTTTAAAATAAGTTGCAAGGATGACACGATGACTTTAAAATGAGTTGCAAGGATGACATGATGACTTTAAATAAGTTTCAAGGATGACATGATGACTTTAAAATAAGTTGCAAGGATGACATGATGACTTTAAAATAAGCTGTAAGGATGACATGATGATTTTAAAATAAGTTGCAAGGATGACATGATGACTTTAAAATAAGTTGCAAGGATGACATGATGACTTTAAAATAAGTTGTAAGGATGACATGATGGACTTTAAAATGATTTGTAAAGATGACATGATGACTTTAAAATAAGCTGTAAGGATGACATGATGATTTTAAAATAAGTTGTAAGGTTGACATCGCCTAACTTTATGATGAAGTTAAAATATTGTTATGATGAACTTTATATGAGGTGATATGATGATGTGTTGTTAGGGCTGTCAGTGACCTGAATTGCCCTATGTTATGCTTATGTTGTCATTCACGGTCCCACCTAGATTTTTCTTGGAAATGTACAGACTCAGTCAAATAACTTGATAAGTTTAAAATTGGGTCTTTCCAAAACTACTGCTTCTTATACTTTGGCTAGTTGATTATGGTTCACAATCCTTATCGGAGCAAACCTAATTTTACCATTTACTGAAGGAAATATTTGCTCTACTGTTCCAATAGGCCAATACAGTCTAGGCGTTCACGAATAACTACTAACACTACAACATCAGATCAGGGCAAACTTCAATTTTTTTTTGTTGTTGCTAGGCTGCAATTACTTTTGCCATGCAAACCAAAACTCATTGGCTAGGCGTTGCGCCTTCTTCCATCTCTTTCTTAAACAAGTATGGGCCGTAACAAACCTATATAATGCACTCGCAGTCACACCCCATTACAAAAACCAATTCCGGTATACCGTAAATAAAAGGCCAATATGAAAAGAACGAGCAGACAATTACATCACACCAGTTAGTACGTCCAACTGAGCTAAAAATAGCCGGATTGCCGATTAACTAACAGCCATTGACACCGACGACCACAATGTTGAAATTCAGATAGTAGCAGGGTTCTTTGAAGGTCTTTGAGAGTTTGGGAAAAATGAGGTAGCATTTTCAAGGCCTTGAAAGTTTGGGAAAATCGAGCATATTACCCTGAGGTCTTTCAAAGTCTTTGAAAATTTAACCCCCCCCCCCAAAAAAAAAAAAAAAAAAAAATTAATTTCTTTCCAGAATCACAAATAAAATTATCCGAGGTTGTTAGATTCAGATGTAATCTAGTTATCCTGGTTTCTTTCTTTTGATGACCCGTTCAGTTTATTGCCGCCGCATTAACAAAAGAGGCTTTGTTTTGTTTGGCCATCCAAAGTATGCTTCGGCGGCGACTTCAATCACACATGCACTCTTCATCAAAGCAAGACGGTGCCGCTACACACTTTATCAAAGGAAGTCACCAATAAAATTGCCCAAGGTCGTTAGCTTCGGATATAGCTGATTTTCCTGGCTTCTTTCGTTTGACAAATAGTTCAATTTGATTGGACGAGTCCATCAGTTTTAGCCAATCAAAATGTTAATTACACTAATTCTATGTAGAAAGTTCGCGAAAGTTACACCCTCGAGAATTCAAAATTTGTTCATTTGATTTACATCCTCTGCAAGTTCAGTGTTTAAAAATGCCAGGTCTTTGGTCTTTCAACGATATCTGGCTTGAACAAGAGAAATACAAGGAATGGCTGCAAAATGATAAATTATGTAAATGAAAGACGTTTTGTACATTGTGTAAAAAGACGAGCAACTTGGCTTCAATATGAGAAGGAGTCCATGCAAATTAGTAAATACATACTGTTCATTTAGTGGAACGAAGATGCAGAAGTATAAGCTATTGGTAATTTTGGACAAAATAATGTTAACTCATTACTCTTCGGGTATAAAATAAGATATTGTTTAATGTGATGATTTGGGAGATATGGCAAAAGAGTGCCCGTTTAAATTTACTTATACCGTCGGTTTATTTAACACGTTTGAGGGACAAAACTCATTTTCGAAAATTTTGTTCTACTTTGAAGTGCTTGAAATATTACTAGATTTATAGATAATGTTTATTTTTTAAAAATGGAGAAAAAAACACGCCCAACCTTGATGAAGTGTTTTATTCTGTCCTTTCCAAAAGAAAGGAATATGTCGAGCTTTGGTGTGGTCTCCAGAAAATGTTGTTGTCACACGGGCAGGCAACAGTGGAGAGAGGATTTTCTGTCAACAAACAGGTATCTGTTGAGACCCTCAGCAGAGAAAGCCTCAGAGCTCAAGGGCTAATCATTGACACAATGAGAAAAGCAGGTGGACCTTTGGAAATCATCATTAGCAATGAAATGATGACACATGGCTCCTTTGCAAGACATAAGTACCATGCTTATCTGGATAAGAAGAAAGCAGAGAAGGATGAGAAAAACCAAAGAGGAAAGAAACGGGAGTTAGCCTTGGATGAAGTGGAAGACCTTAAAGCCAGAAAACTGCCTCTTGAAGCTAACATTGCCAACCTACATGCTTCCTCTGTACAGAAAGCAGAAGAGGCAGAGTTAAAAGGACCCATTGTGTTTGTCACAGAGTCAAATGCTCTTAGGAGAAAAGCAGAGGAAGACATGACAGTGGTAGCGTCTTATTCCAAAATGATTGAAGAAAAAAGAAAGCAAATATAATAATGCATTTAAAGCAATGCTGATGTCTGTTAAGAGAACAATTTATTTTGTATTAAATCTGACACGTATGTTACATATTTCTGAAAGAACAACAAATGTTGACCTATCTTCCAGATAATTATAATACAATTTTAGGAAATTAATTATAGTTTTACTTTAATCAGTAATCAATATTGTAGTATTTGGCTTTCATTTTTCACATATAACCTGTATACACAATATTAGCTAAAATAGGTCTTGGAAATCTTTGTTTGTGGTCTTTGAAAGTTTGGGAAAAGTCTTTGAATTTATCATCCATAGTTCAGTATGAACCCTGAGTAGGTATCACGGTACCAATTGTTTTTCTTTAGACCTTAATGCTAATGTTTTGTGAAATAAATATACTTTCTATCTTACTTCAGCATGCATGTCACACACTGTCGTAGAGAACAGTGTTAGATTGTCAATTTGACAATGACAGAACCAGGTACTCCATTCTATTTAAGAGAGATAACTCTGCTGGAACTAGATAGGGGTATGAGTTATCTAGTCACAACATGCTTATTGTCAGTCATGTGTATCACATTTACACAAAAAAAATCATAAAAAATACAAAATATGATCTATATAGGAATTGGCATAAATTTATATGTTGACAAGAGCCTAAACTTTGTTTAAAGCCTAAAAGAAAGTACAACTGTTACATAATCCACCAATCATAGCTAGTGTTGTTGTTTATTTCTGAAAGCAATTTGCCCTACACCTTAAGCTCCACCCACCTGGACTTGCGCAATTGTACCGTTATACCTGTAGACCCCATCTCTCTTAATTGATGTGGTTTCTCTGATATACATTCAATAAGCTGCCAAACAGTTTTGATATGGAATGTCGTTTGGTGTTAGTTATTAACACCTTACCAAAAGATAGCTATATTTTAGTTTTATATTTATTTTCTGGCGCCCCCCACCCCCCTTAGCCCAGCGCTCTAGGCGATTGCCTAGTTCGCCTAGTGGAAGCGCCGGCCCTGACTTTAAGAGAAATACATTTTAGCAATGATCTCATGTATAAAATGGAGTTATCGTGATATGTTGATAGATATATTTTAATCCAATGACCACACATAATTAAAAAAAGAAAGATTAGGTATGTGAAGAGAAAATTGAAATGTTCAATGGTCACACATATATTAATAGGCAATCAGTGAAACGATATGTGGAGAGAAAGGATTACCAATAATCAGTCAACAAAGCTAGATAACTGCACCAAATCACGACATCAAGGGTATCTCATTTAGATGGGTATTACTAGAAGTTGAAAGGGAATTTTTACAGATTTGGTCAACTAGATCTTGAATACATAATATTTCTAGGAGAAAATAAATCAAGTCTTGAATACATAATATTTCCAGGAGCAAATAAATCAAGTTTTGAATACACAAAAAAATCTCCTAAAGCGTTTAATTGTATCCTAGATATAAAAATAACAGTAATGTTTTTCTACTGAATTAGAGAATTTGTCTAGAAATGAAAATGATAAATTATCTTGATACAATAAATTAATAAAATTAATTCTCAGATTACCTGGATACATCCTAAACTTGTAATATAGTTCAGTTGTAATTTATAAAACAAAACTTCAGAATATAAGTGATTTGTAAAATAACGTACTTGATTTGTGAACATTATGCTAGCTAAGATTCTCACAGTAAACTCCATGAACCTCTGCGCGTGGTTTGGTCGGATTATCTATTAAAGGAGACTAGAAATGAAAATTTGTATTTTATAAATGTAATTCTTTACAAATTCTAATTCGAATATAATATTTAAAAAATAATATCGTGTGCGGATATTGATTATATTGCGAAGAAGATACAATGATTCCGTAAATTGCCGAGTATTTCCGAGTTTTAATGAGACGACAGATCACGTGGTCTCGTGACGTCACACTAGCCAGTCCTCGTATACAAACAGAAACATAGCATGCGAGAAAGACCATTGATAACGGTTTTCATCGGAAGTAATTTTTCACACACAGAAAACAACACCCCACAAATAAATCTGCGAGGAGGAAATCATACGTAATTAATTTCAACATTAAGAAGCTTCCTTTCTATGATTCAATTACAGTGTATTTAACATGCATGCTACAGTTATCGTATTGACAAATCTGTAAGTATATACATGCTTCATTAAAATAGATTACGTACTGTACTGGTCAGTGCTGAAAGAAATCTTTTAAGCACAGGATCCGGACTGATGATTTAAATAAACTTACTAGCCCTGACTGAAATTTCACAAACCAGAACAGTTCATATATGTTAACTTTCAAGCCGGGAGAAGAAAGAAAGAAAATAAATTCCAATTTTGGAGGTATTTCCTCCCTATGTCGTAATATCTCTCTTGATTTTTCGCAGTTAACTCCCGATTATTTCAATATGTCTCTCAATTTTCATTTCTCAGAAGAAGAAAATCCATATATAATTGTTTTATCAAGTGTGCAGTCCACAGATGTCATATTCTATTTTATCACTTGTGAATATTGTAGTGAAGAAATAATTATTATCACAGGACAGTTTTTGTCTTCAGTAAATAGCTTAAGATTAAACATTATTCACGTAAATTTCAGATTGTTTAACTACTACAGAAGTGCTTCTTGTAAAAAAAAAATGGTCACCAATTAGTTTAAAATTCATGAATTATCACAATGAAGGCTGCGTAATTTTCTCTGCAAACAAAATCTCCATTTCCGCCCCCAAAAAACGCGGCCAGTTAACACCTGACATTCCTCTACCATATATGTAAAGTTTCATTACCATGATTAAATTAAAAGAAGAAATAAAAAAGACGCAGTTTATGTGCCCCTAAAACACTAATTCAAAAAAAATATTTAATTAAGTAAACAGTGTCACATATCTTAACACTTAAACTAAAGGAAATAGGATGGGATATAAAATGTGTGAAAACAATGGCCACATACATGTAGGGTAATGTTTGACTGCAGATTTGAACTCTTAAAATGAAGTCTTTGCCCTCGAAGTTACTACAAAATTCGGCATCGTTTATTTGCCAATGAATTTATGGTGCTTACATACACTCTCTGGCACATGGTTTCTTTGAATTATGTCAGAGGGCCAGTCCATTTCACAAGATAAGTGCAATGCTAAGGAATAATTGTTAATGTGTTAAACTGTCATTATGTTTGTGTACTTAATTCTAACCTCTAACTATTATGCAGACCAGAATATGAAAAAAAAGGTTTTGTCCTGGTGGATAATAAGGCGTATCACAGAGAGTAATTGCACATTGGGGCAAATGGGCGGGTCAATAGTCGCCTCCCCCAATTTCTATTGTCAGCCAGTTAATGTGAAACTTTGATTTTTATATCGGATCTCTTTTCTTTTAATCGCTGCTATTTAAACTGTCCAAGGGACATTTTTATATCAGTTCCGATCACTACAGATTTCTGTTTATACATTTTACGTGTAATAGGCATAGACTGAAAGGTTGTTTTTTAAATACTTTTTTAAATATTTTTTTAAAATTACTTAAATTGTTTTTCTCGAAACACGACGGTGTCAAGGGTTGATAATCTTATTATTATTAATTTTTTTAGCAAGCGTCCATTTGATTAAAGTCAGATCTCAATTACACATAGGACAGTGGTGACTCTATTTAGATTGTAATCTTGAAGAAGAAAAAAACATTTACTCATTTCATCAGCACGATCAGGTGTCGGGCTGTCATATGTTTATTAGCACTTACTCGGCCTTCTGCCTATTTTCGTAACTCGTACATTTGACACTCTTTACCAGGATTTAAAATATACAATGGTATGTCTGGAATAGTTTCAACTTATAGTCTAGGCTTAGCATTCGTGTATCCTAGAGGTTCTGTTTTTTTAGGATTCCTCTGGTAACATTCCTTTGAGAAATGTAATGAGCACAGATTGCTATATGGTGTTGCTTTGAAATCAACTCGCTTGCAATAATGTATCCATACTTTTTTTTATGCCTTTATCTTTCGGAAAAGAAACAAAATGAACTCCTCCAAAGCCTTTTCTATGTATGCTATTACACCCGTAAGCAACGCAAAACGGCATGGTACTCTATATGAAATGAACCTTAAAACAGATGGTCTGGATGCTGGAGTCGCTAGTATGACGTCACTTTCCGAAAGTAACCGAATAGGCGCGGAAAATATGCATACGAGGTCACGGAAACTCAGCGCCTAGAAGATATGCCAATATCTCAATATTGGCAGTACGGTCGCACACGACGCTTCAGAATCATGTTTTTCTCTGCAGTGTATTTAATATTATTGTATATTTCCACTGGTTTCTAGTCTCCTTTAAATGACATGTTGTAATCACTTTTTTGATATCTCTTTTTCACAAAGTAACAATTGACTGAAAAACCGCACATCAAACCTCATGACATCTTGAATGTGGTCGCCCTTCAGCAATGTTTCAATAACTCGATTCAGGCAATTATTATTTGGAGATAACCAGGGTTTTATGGAGGAGGTAACAATGCTAGGGATGCTGAAATAATATTTATTATATTTGTTGCATGATTTTGACGTTAGTTATTCTAAGACACGAGTAACTATCAGCTTAAAGGGATTGATTTCAGGAAGACATTTGTTTGGAAAGGCTAAGACTAGAGGTTAGTTTCAGCAATACATATCCAGTACAAAATGAATCTCAACCACAACGAACTGGCTGTGTAGTTTTCAGAGCTAAATCACTGGTTCATATTTGGTATTGCATGGTATCATCACTCTGTTTCTCACTTTCGATATCCTATTTTCCTTTAATAAATTTGCAAGTGATCGAGCGAAAACTTAAATAATTACATTACGCTAACATAATATTATGAACGCAAATAACTTGTAACCTAATAACTGATGGAAAAGAATGCTATCATAATACAAATAAAACTACTATGACAGTCTCACCATGTCAGGCTATTTGTGATCTGTGTGAACAGATTCTTGAAGGAGCCATGGATAATCATTGGTTCATTTCGTGTTCATGGTATCTTCACTCTGTTTATCCCTTTCGATATCCTATTTTTCCTTAAATAAATTTGTAAGTGATTGAGTGAGAAATTTAAATAATTACATTACGCCAACATAACAGGCATTGGAAACGAGCATAATAATATGATAGGCGATTTGTCATCTGTGTTCTTTTTCTCTGATCTAACTTTATTATGTTCTATTTGTTTTATTCAGAACAGTATGTTATCTTACCTACAACAATATCTTCCCAACGTCTTTTGGCCGCTCTTCCAACATTTCAATCTCTTTGTTGATTTCAGCTTTCTAATTTTTAATTATCAGCCGTCATCAAATGAGTGATTCTTTGCACTCAGACTTTGTTGGAATAAATTGAAGAATAAAACAGATAAACTGAATGGCATCACCTTCATTATTGTACAATATACGAGATAAGAACATTTCAGATTTATACAGTATATGTATCTAATTAATATATAGTTATAAATAGTCTATAGGTGACACGAGATGATATGAAATAGGAACTAATTACTTATTAGAAAGCGATATCTCATGTGGATATAAAATTTAAACCGTATGAAAGTACATGAGAACAAAATGTCGATTTTTTCTCAATGAAGGGGATGTCTAACCCAGTCCATTGATTATCATTTTGCCTGTAAATGTTTTCTGTCAGTTATGAACAACTTGAATAGATTAGCATTAATATCTTATAGCTCAAAGACTACATTTGCTGTAAAGTGTCCCATTATAACAATGTGCCTGTAAAGTGTCCCATTATAACACTGTCCCTGTAAAGTGTCCAATTATAATACTGTCTCTGTAAAGTGTCCGATTATAACACTGTCTCTGTAAAGTGTCCCATTATAACACTGTCCCAGTAAAGTGTTCCATTATAACACTGTTCCTGTAAAGTGTCCCATATAACACTTTCCCTGTAAAGTGTCCCATTATAACACTGTCCCAGTAAAGTGTCCCATTATAACACTGTCCCTGTAAAGTATCCCATTATAACACTGTCCCTGTAAAGTGTCGCATTATAACACTGTCCTTGTAAAGTATCCCATTATAACACTGTCCCAGTAAAGTGTCCCATTATAACACTGTCCCTGTAAAGTGTCCCATTATAACACTGTCTCTGTAAAGTGTCCCATTATAGCACTGTCTCTGTAAAGTGTCCCATTATAACATTGTCCCTAAAACAGTACAGATGCGGCCAATGCTACTATCTGCAGAGATATGCTGGTACATGGTATATACAGAATAAAGTATGTAACTTATATTGTTATAAAAAACGATAACTGTACTGTAATCAGGGTTTTCTTTAATTATAATTAGGTTTCATTCTTACAAATATTATTAAATAGCTTTTAAAATAGTGGCTATACTAAAAATAACTTATATTTTGCATCTAAATATATTCTGATGGAAGTATTATGAATACAGGCCATGAAAGTTGTTTATTTATTCTCATTTAATTTTAGGTTATTTATTTCAAACAGGTTTGATATATATATATATATGCCATACATAGATGATGATGTTTATTTACCATAGGAGCGTGCTATGTTGTATAGAGGTCTTTGGAAATATGGGGGAAAATTATAACTTTTAGCGGAATCGCCCATGGGTTTGACACTGCTCTGTCAAAAATACCCCTGGCTTGTAATAATATGCTAGCTTAGTGTCAGTCGTTCTGCTTAACATAATTTTATTTTTAAAAAAGTGCTATAATGTTCAACTATCTTAAATAAGATCGAACTTATGTTAACGACTGATAAATGTACACGTATGTTAACGACTGATAATGTAAACGTATGTTAACGACTGATACTGTACACGTATGTTAACGACTGATACTGTAAACGTATGTTAACGAATGATACTGTAAACGTATGTTAACGACTGATACTGTAAACGTATGTTAACGACTGATACTGTAAACGTATGTTAACGACTGATAATGTAAACGTATGTTAACGACTGATACTGTACACGTATGTTAACGACTGATACTGTAAACGTATGTTAACGACTGATACTGTAAACGTATGTTAACGACTGATACTGTAAACGTATGTTAACGACTGATACTGTAAACGTATGTTAACGACTGATACTGTACACGTATGTTAACGAATGATACTGTAAACGTATGTTAACGACTGATACTGTAAACGTATGTTAACGACTGATACTGTACACGTATGTTAACGAATGATACTGTAAACGTATGTTAACGACTGATACTGTAAACGTATGTTAACGACTGATACTGTAAACGTAATACATATATTTCATTTAACACGACAAAATGTTCTAGACACAGTGCCAGATTAAGCACTGAAGGTATTACGGTGCCCTCTCCACTTACAAAATGTGAAAGTCACATAAACAATATTTGAAGCAAAATAAGTGAGAAAATGTCAATGATGTAATTATCCCAAATGAAAATATTCGTACATTGTACATCTAAAAGGCCATATAAAACTCAACCAATTTTACTATCAACAATGAATTTGAATTGTGTTGGTGTTCCCATTGGAATAGTACTTCGTGTGCTTAATGGATAATAACGAATGTTATATATGGTATCAATTCCATGCCATAACACAGACACTAGAACAAATGATATGTATGGTATTAATTCCATGCCATAACACAGACACTTTAACAAATGATATGTATGACATTAATTCCATGCCATAACACATACACTAGAACAAATGATATGTATGGTATTAATTCAATGCCATAACACAGACACTATAACAAATGATATGTATGGTATTAATTCCATGCCATAACACAGACACTAAAACAAATGATATGCATGGTATTAATTCCATGCCATAACACAGACACTATAACAAATGATATGTATGGTATTAATTCCATGCCATCACACAGACACTATAACATTTGATATGTATGGTATTAATTCCATGCCATCACACAGACACTATAACATTTGATATGTATGGTATTAATTCCATGCCATAACACAGACACTATAACAAATGATATGTATGGTATTAATTCCATGCCATAACACAGACACTATAACAAATGATATGTATGGTATTAATTCAATGCCATAACACAGACACTATAACAAATGATATGTATGGTATTAATTCAATGCCATAACACAGACACTATAACAAATGATATGTATGGTATTAATTCCATGCCATAACACAGACACTAAAACAAATGATATGCATGGTATTAATTCAATGCCATAACACAGACACTATAACAAATGATATGTATGGTATTAATTCAATGCCATAACACAGACACTATAACAAATTATATGTATGGTATTAATTCCATGCCATAACACAGACACTAGAACAAATGATATCTATGGTATTAATTCCATGCCATCACACAGACACTATAACATTTGATATGTATGGTATTAATTCCATGCCATAACACAGACATTATAACAAATGATATGTATGGTATTAATTCCATGCCATAACACAGACACTAAAACAAATGATATGTATGGTATTAATTCAATGCCATAACACAGACACTATAACAAATGATATGTATGGTATTAATTCAATGCCATAACACAGACACTATAACAAATGATATGTATGGTATTAATTCCATGCCATAACACAGACACTAAAACAAATGATATGCATGGTATTAATTCCATGCCATAACACAGACACTAGAACAAATGATATCTATGGTATTAATTCCATGCCATCACACAGACACTATAACATTTGATATGTATGGTATTAATTCCATGCCATAACACAGACATTATAACAAATGATATGTATGGTATTAATTCCATGCCATAACACAGACACTAAAACAAATGATATGTATGGTATTAATTCAATGCCATAACACAGACACTATAACAAATGATATGTATGGTATTAATTCAATGCCATAACACAGACACTATAACAAATGATATGTATGGTATTAATTCCATGCCATAACACAGACACTAGAACAAATGATATCTATGGTATTAATTCCATGCCATCACACAGACACTATAACATTTGATATGTATGGTATTAATTCCATGCCATAACACAGACATTATAACAAATGATATGTATGGTATTAATTCCATGCCATAACACAGACACTAAAACAAATGATATGTATGGTATTAATTCAATGCCATAACACAGACACTATAACAAATGATATGTATGGTATTAATTCCATGCCATAACACAGACACTATAACATTTGATATGTATGGTATTAATTCCATGCCATAACACAGACATTATAACAAATGATATGTATGGTATTAATTCAATGCCATAACACAGACACTATAAAAAATGATATGTATGGTATTAATTCCATGCCATCACACAGACACTATAACATTTGATATGTATGGTATTAATTCCATGCCATAACACAGACATTATAACAAATGATATGTATGGTATTAATTCAATGCCATAACACAGACACTATAACAAATGATATGTATGGTATTAATTCAATGCCATAACACAGACACTATAACAAATGATATGTATGGTATTAATTCCATGCCATAACACAGACACTAGAACAAATGATATCTATGGTATTAATTCCATGCCATCACACAGACACTATAACATTTGATATGTATGGTATTAATTCCATGCCATAACACAGACATTATAACAAATGATATGTATGGTATTAATTCCATGCCATAACACAGACACTAAAACAAATGATATGTATGGTATTAATTCAATGCCATAACACAGACACTATAACAAATGATATGCATGGTATTAATTCCATGCCATAACACAGACACTAAAACAAATGATATGTATGGTATTAATTCCATGCCATAACACAGACACTATAACAAATGATATGCATGGTATTAATTCCATGCCATAACACAGACACTATAACAAATGATATGTATGGTATTAATTCCATGCCATAACACAGACACTATAACAAATGATATGCATGGTATTAATTCCATGCCATAACACAGACACTATAACAAATGATATGTATGGTATTAATTCCATGCCATAACACAGACACTAAAACAAATGATATGCATGGTATTAATTCCATGCCATAACACAGACACTAGAACAAATGATATCTATGGTATTAATTCCATGCCATCACACAGACACTATAACATTTGATATGTATGGTATTAATTCCATGCCATAACACAGACATTATAACAAATGATATGTATGGTATTAATTCCATGCCGTAATACAGACACTAGCATGACTGATATGTATGGCATTAATTGAATGCCAGAACATAGACACTAGCGTGACTGACATGTATGGTATTAATTCAATGCCGTAACACAGAAGCTAGCACGGTATAAACAGTATGGCAGTACTGCATTGCCATAACGCAAGCTGCTAAAGTGATATACATGTCACTTATATAGTACTTAAGTGACAAAGCACATACACTGATATGACCCACGTTTATGAAAGCATTTAAATGTCAAGACACTGCTAATGACATGACTCCCATGTATGACAGTATTTCAATGTTATGACACATACACTGGCGTGATTCATGTATGGTAGTACTGTAATGTTATGACATTCGCTGACATGATTCATGTATGGTAGAACTTTAGTGTAATGACACATACACTGACATGATTCATGTATGGTAGAACTTTAGTGTAATGACACATACACTGACATGATGCATGTATTGTAGTACTGTAATGTTATGGCATACACTGGCACGATTCATGTATATTAGTACTTCAGTGTAATGACACAACATGATGCATGTATTGTAGTACTTCAGTGTAATGACACATACACTGACATGATTCATGTATGGTAGTACTTCAGTGTAATGACACATACACTGGCGTGATTCATGTATGGCTGTAATGTAATGTTATGACATACACTGATATAATTCATGTATGGTAGTACTTTAGTGTAATGACACATACACTAACATGATTCATGTATGGTAGTACTTCAATGTAATGACACATACACTGGCGTGATTCATGTATGGCTGTAATGTAATGTTATGACATACACTGACATAATTCATGTATGGTAGTACTTCAGTGTAATGACACATACACTGACATAATTCATGTATGGTAGTACTTCCGTGTTATGACACATACACAGGCGTGATCCACGTTAGCTAGTACTTTTCTGTTATGGCACATACACTGGCGTGTTTCATGTGTGGTAGTACTTCAATGTTATGACACATACACTGGCATGATTCATGTATATTAGTACTTCAGTGTTATGTCACATGCATTGGTACTATACACAAGATAGTAACGTCAGTAACTGGCGTGATTCGTGTATGGTAGTGCTTTCGTGTTAGGCTATACACTGGCGTGATTCGTGTATTGTTGTACTTCATTGGTATGACGCATACACTGGCATGATTTATGTATGGTAGTACCGGTACTTCAGTGCTATGACACATACACAAGTTAGTAAGCTAGTACCATGCCATAGATATTAATATGGTATGTATAATGGTACTTCCGTGCCATAATAACAGACACGTACGACAAACCTGTATTCCATAGCACTGCTACTTACACGACTCACATGTTTAGTATTACCTCAGTGTTATTGGCCATGTGTGGGTGAATTATCTAAGGTGATCAATTTTGTCAATCACTGTCATCTCATCTCTTTCCATCTGATTTCGAGTCTAGGTCTTGGCTAATGTGGCCATGTAAAAATGCTGCCAATACACTAAGAACACGTGAACGAAGACATGCATATCAATCTACTATGTGTATAATCTATGAAAGAATACGAGTACCACATTAAACAAGAACACATTAAACAAGACCACATTAAACAAGATATACTAATAGAAACATGACATTGTCATAATAATGCATAAGAGTATATAAATTGAATAACGTGTAGGAAATGATAATATCGCTAAAAAGTTATTTTGTAAAAAGCAAATGGAAGCGACAATGAAAATAGTTCTGCTAATGGAATAAATCTTGTAATGTCAACTTGTCATCTATGTCGCCATATTATAACACTATACTACAAGTATATATACATTTTTCGAGTTTTTAACTAACATAAATATTGGTGTACGTATTAGGTAAAAGACATTTACTTTAATATAAGTGTAAAGTCTTTACCAATTGAGAGAGAGAGAGAGAGAGAGAGAGAGACTTGTACTATCCTAATAAAATAAATGCATATAATATAAAAGAAAATATATACACTCGACGCAATGTAAATGTTAAATTCACAAAAAGCGTGATAATACAACATATCCATGACGCAGTCGATATAATATTTCAGTTTGGAACATAAAAGAATTCATAATAGACCAAAGGACGGTTTCTCAACATATATTGTAAACAGGAGAATCACAATTACTCTAATATTTGTTTACATTCTCTAACTGAACTCTGATTAGAGTAATGAAGTCCATAGTACGTGTCTAAATTATCAATGCATCTTACTTGTTCTCTTGACAAATAAGTGAAAATATATTTTATGCATTTTGTTAGGATAATACATGGATAAAGTTACCTCTCTCATACGTTTGAATTATTTTACACGCAAAGACAAATACAGTCTGAATATAATCTGGCCTCCTCGTTGATCGAAACAAAAGAATGATTATTATCTGTAAAGACAAGTACATTTTAAATAGAACCTAGCCTCCTCGACGATCGGAACTAAAGACTGATTATTATATCTAATTAGTCATACATTTTACTAATGGAGTGAAGCACATCATATTTCTTTCAAACGTCTCATTTATTATTATTTGTGTGACAACTGTCGAAGTCTGATTGAGTCTTTTGATTTCATTGTGTGAAATAGCTTTGAATCGTTAATCTCTGTACTATTTAAAATTCTTTCATTAAGACTGTTTGCGAGCTTAATCCACAAAGTATTAACTTCATTGCAAAAAAAATTTATCTTTGTCTTCAAGGTCAATTAAACATTTGTTGAATTTTGAAACATTATTGGTTTTTGTTTTCTTCCTTTACTTAGTTTAAGACCATATGGTCTTATATAAATGTGCACGAGTCTATCTCTATCTCTATCTCTCTTTCTCTCTCTCTCTCTCTCTCTCTCTCTCTCTCTCTCTCTCTCTCTCTCTCTCTCTCTCTCTCTGTGTTTCTGTCCCTCTCTCTGTCTGTCTCTCTCTGTGTATATATATATATATATATATATATATATATATATATATATATATATATATATATATATATATATATATATATATATATATATATATATATATGTAGCCCTACACTGGCTATTTATTCGATCCAGAATCAAACACAAAATGTATTCTGCTACTTTTCACTGACGGACTCCAGTCCAACATATCTATTTGGCCTCACTCCTCTTCTAACAATCCAATTCTCATTATTCCCACTACGAAAACGAAGTCATATGGACGACGTTTTTTTGCATTCCAACGCCCAGCAACGTGGAACTAATCGTCCATTGAAATTAGGCACAAAGTCACAGTGATCCCTTTTAAGAGTGCTCTTAAAACTCACCTTTATTGACTGAAAGAACACCTTTGAAGGCCTAAAACTGTTTCCAACCTTACGTATGTTTAGCATGTTTTTATGTTTTCTAATTTCATGAGTTTGCTTTGTTTTCTTTTGTGCTTTTGTAGTCATATCATGACATATGTTGTAAAACGCTTTCAGCTTCTAAAGATTAGGCGCTATACAATGTCCTCATTATTACTCTTGTATTATTATTCCTGCATCTCCATCTCACGCAGTCTTTATTCACGCAGTTGGGGTGTATGGGGTGTCCTGGGAGGGGATAACACCTCTGGATGGCTAAGCAGTTGTACACTTTCGGAGGTACCTCGCTCACCGTTGGTCCCCATTTGGCACTCAGCTCCCACCTGTGGCTCCAAGATGCTGTGGCATGCGCACTGGCCAAATCCCGGAAAAACAACTGCCTTGACTGGCCGACTAAAACAGGCTGAGGGTAGCCAACGGGTCTTAAACCCTCGGTGAGTTAGGCTTTGTCTACCTTGCATGTGAAGACTGGATTCGGCAGCTTGCGCGGAGGAACCACAAGCTGGTCAATGGGCAGAAAGGCGATTACCAGCAAAGCGATTTTGATCACTAAAAGCTCGACGAGACACGTAGGATGTCATGGTCACCCACTGTACGTAACTCCGTTGTCTTGCTGATGGACTAAGATGGTTCTGGGCAAGAGAGTTAGGTCGACGAACTGCGCAACTCTTCTTCATTGTAAACAAAGTCAACGCGCAAGTAATTTCATCATCTAACCATCCCAGTTCATCAACCCCTAAACTCCTGTGGCGATTGACAAGCGATGAAGCGGCAGGTGTGTGTACACCTAGCAGCCGTATCCGCAAACATGCACACGGGTGTCTCAGGCCATTAGGGTAATTAACCAATGACATGGAGCAACACAGAATCAGGCAGCCCATGCGCGACTGAGCTGCCTCTTCTAAAATGCTCAACTCAACTCACCTCCCTGGCACGAGGAAGGGTCTAGAAAAGGTGCCATAAACATTGCTTGCTCTAAAATTCCCCAGCCAACTTACCACGGCTGGCGAAGACACTACCTCAGCGCTCAAATATACCAAAGAAAATGAGAATTGCTCCTTTCACACATGGCATCTTGCCTATGCACACCTTACTTAACAGAGACGATGCAAAAGTACCCCAGAGGATAACAGTCCTAATAGGAAAGGAAGTCGCCATATACAACGTGAGGTCAAGAAAGTAAAGAGCTGCGTGAGACTGGTGTCGGCTTTGCAGTGAAGACAGCACTGAATGACAAATTGGCTGGACCTCTCATCAGAGAAGACGACAGACTCATGGCCATGAAAACTCCCCGTCTTGTCTGGAAGAAAGCACCATACCATCATCAGTTGCTATGCTACAACCATTACCAACCGAGAGGAAGTCAAGGTCAAGTTCAATGAGGATCTCCACTCCGTTATTGCTGACGTTCCAATATCAGACAAGCTCGTCATTCTTGGCTATTTTAATAAAAGAGTACGCTGTTATCACGTTGCCTGGGATGGGGTGCTAGGAAAACACGAAGTGATTCACTGTTACAGCGACGGTCTCCTTTTGCTCCAGACTTGCGCCAAGCAGGAACTGCTGATCACTAATGCAGTCTTCAACCTCCCGACCCATAACCGAACATAATGGATGCACCCTTGCTTTTAGCACTGGTACCTCATCGACTACGTCATTGCCAGCAAGACAAACAAACAGGGTGTGCGTATGACCAGGTCAATTTTGTATGACCACCTTCTCAGCATCACCAACCTCAATATCCACATTCATTACAAGAGACGCCGACAGGGAAAGAAGGCTCTTAAACGACTGAACATAACCAATCTGAAACGCACCAGTTCCAATCGGTGTCTCCTTGATTCATTGGAAAAACGTCTAAAATCTACTCCTCTCGACAATCCGACTGTGGAGAATGACTGGATGGCATACAGAAAGCTGCTCTACATCAGAGCTTCAGAAATCCTATGACCTTCAACCAGAAATAATCAAGACTGGTTTGACGAGATTAAGCAGCTGCTTAATGGGAAACAACTCATCGTTCAAACCTACCTCAAAATTTCCTAGCCCACCTCTAGGAACGATGCGTAAAACAACATAGGCAGAACTATACAACAGACGTTAAGTCAGCATGACATGCAAAACTTCTACAATGCCCTGAAAGAAGTGTATATACCTACATTATATAAACACTCACCCCACCCACCGTCAGCACAGACGGGAACACACTAATTACTGATAAAGAGAAGATTACTTAACGATGGGCCGATCACTTTGAGAACGTCCTGAATCACTCTTTATCCATAATGATAAAGCCATCAGCGATGACCCCAAATACCAATCAAATAGGCACTGGATGACCATCGAAGCTTGCTGTATACACAGAAAGTAATACGTCTGCTCTCCAGTGACAAAGCACCTGGTTCAGACTCCATCACAGCTGAAGTCTACAAGGAATAGGAAACATCCCTAATATACAGGCTCCACCAACTATTTTTACTGATGTGACAGCAAGAGACGATTTCCCAGGAATTCAAAGACGCTTCCATAATCCACATGTATAAGCGCAAAGGGAACCTCCAGGAATGTAACAACCGATGGAGTAGATCTTTATTTTCCATTGCAGGAAAGATACTTGCCAGAATACTACTGAACCTCCTCACAATACACCTTGACCAGGAACTACTGCAAGAAAGCCAGTGTGGATTCCATAAAGAACGTTGGACCATCGACATGGTGTTTGCTGCGAGACAGCTACGAGGAAAATGTCAAGAGCAAAATACCTACTATTTCTGCATTTCCACGATGGCATGCAAGCATGATAAAGAATGGTTAGACAACTGAGAAGCTGTAGGCCATAACTAATTCATTTTTCATATAAGATAATACTGTTGAACCAAGGGATGTAATTTTCCATGAAATGATTTAAGGTTGCCATGTTGTGGAATCTGTGGTTTGTGGCTTGAATTTTCTTGTATTTGGAATAGTGCATCATTAAGTTTTGAATTAATTTTCAAAGGACCTTCCCAGATTCTTTGTAATTTGGATTTAGTCCTTTTATTCTTATGTAGTCAGACTTCGTTTGGTAGAATCAGATTGTATATCAGACTTTCGAATGTCGTTTTTTAACATAAGCAAATATGAAATCTTTGGGAAAAGTATTACCCTTCCAGAGTTAGACTTGTTCCAGTAGTTTCATAAACTGAAGAATTGTAAGCCTATTATGACGGCATACCAGAATAATCTTTGTCTTATTTTCTGATTGGTTTTGGTGATTTCAAGATGTGCACTGCTAACACCGTTATGCATTTTTCAGCTAAAACAAATGTTTTCAACCTTATGGTATTACAAATTTTCTTTTCTATCATCACTATGAAATAATGTTGTTGAGTTACCAAGATTCCCAACCTGGACCATAGTACTTAAGCTCTGTGCCATGATTTGCAATATAAGCCCAATCAGGCTTAATTTTATTTTTTCAATCTATCAAGTAATGTTTTTAAAATTGGATCATGTATTTACAACCTTGCTAGAATATCGATATCAAATGTGTCTCTGTCTATATTATCTAGGTTAATTTATGTACCATTCATACGTTTGTGATTACTAGTATCATTTATTTGAGACTCCACATCTTCATTTGAGCCGATTGTCATTAACTAATGTGTGCTAATTACGTACTAATGTCATTAATGTAGTTAGCGTGTTCTAATTCAGTACTAGTGTCATTAATGTGTGCTAATTACGTTCTAATGTCGTTAGAGTGTTCTAATTCAGGTCTAATGTCATCTGTGTGTTCTAATATGGCGTTAAGCCCCACAACAACAACTAATGTCATTAGTGTGTTGTTTTTCATCATCGCTCAGTGTTCTTATTTGACTTTGGTGTACTTTTGCTTTTGATGTACATTCATGAATCTAATTATTTTAATATTTCCTCTCACTTTCTGTCATTTTAGCGTTCTACCAGGACTGACCTCAAGCAAATGAAGGGGACAGACATGGTTGATATTGTATCCAAGGCCAATTAAGAGAAATGACATTGATTGATATCGTATCTAAGGCAAATTAAGGGGACATACATGGTTGCTCTCGTATCTAAAACTAATGAAGGGGACAGTCATGCTTGATATCGTAACTAAAGCGAATGAAGGGGACAGGCATGCTTGCTAAGACAAGTGAAGGGGACAAACATGCTTGATATCGCACCTAAGGCCAATGAAGGGGATAAACATGCTTGATATCGCACCTAAAGCAAATGAAGGGGACATACATGGTTGCTATAGTATATAAGGCAAATGAAGGGGATAGACATGGTTGCTATAGTATCTAAGACAAATAAAGAGTACAGACTTGGTTGCTATCTTAGCTAAGGCAAATGAAGGGGACATACATGCTTGCTATCGTATCTACGTATATAAGGCAAATAAAGTGGACATTCATGGTCGATATCGTATATAAGGCAAATGAAGGGGATAGACATGGTTGCTATCGTATAAAAGTATATAAGGCAAATGAAGGCGACAGACATGGTTGCTATCTTGGCTAAGGCAAATGAAGGGGATATACGTGGTTGTTACAGTTTAAAAGTATATAAAGCAAATGAAGGGGACAGTAAGACTAATGAAGGGGGCAGATATGGTTGCTATCGTTTACACGGCAAATGAAGGTGACAGACATGATTGCTATTGTATACACGACAAATGAAGGATACAGATATGGTTGATATCGTATATAAGGCAAATGAAGGGGATAGACATCGTTGATATCGTATATAAGGCATATGAAGAGAACAGACATGGTTCAACAGGTTGATATCGTATATAAGGCCAATAAACGCGACTGTCATGGTTGCTATTGTATACACGGCAAATGGAGACAGACATGGTTGCTATCGTATATAAGGCAAATGAAGGGGATAGACATGGTTGATATCGTATATAATGCATATGAAGAGAACAGACATGGTTCAACAGGTTGATATCGTATATAAGGTCAATAAACGCGACTGTCATGGTTGCTATTGTATACACGGCAAATGGAGACAGACATGGTTGCTATCGTATATAAGGCAAATGAAGGGGATAGACATGGTTGATATCGTATATAATGCATATGAAGAGAACAGACATGGTTCAACAGGTTGATATCGTATATAAGGCCAATAAACGCGACTGTCATGGTTGCTATTGTATACACGGCAAATGGAGACAGACATGGTTGCTATCGTATATAAGACAAATGAAGGGGATATACATGGTTGCTATCGTATACACTACAAATGAACGGGACATATATAGTTGTTATCGTACATAAGGCAAATGAAGGGGATAGACATGGCTGCTATAGTATCTAAGACAAATAAAGAGTACAGACTTGGTTGCTATCTTAGCTAAGGCAAATGAAGGGGACATACATGCTTGCTATCGTATCTACGTATATAAGGCAAATGAAGTGGACATTCATGGTCGATATCGTATATAAGGCAAATGAAGGGGATAGACATGGTTGCTATCGTATAAAAGTATATAAGGCAAATGAAGGGGACATTCATGGTCGATATCGTATATAAGGCAAATGAAGGGGATAGACATGGTTGCTATCGTATAAAAGTATATAAGACAAATGAAGGGGACAGACATGGTTGCTATCGTATAAAAGTATATAAAGCAAATGAAGGGGACAGTAAGACTAATGAAGGGGGCAGATATGGTTGCTATCGTTTACACGGCAAATGAAGGTGACAGGCATGATTGCTATTGTATACACGACAAATGAAGGATACAGATATGGTTGATATCGTATATAAAGCAAATGAAGGGGGTAGACATCGTTGATATCGTATATAAGGCATATGAAGAGAACAGACATGGTTCAACAGGTTGATATCGTATATAAGGCCAATAAACGCGACTGTCATGGTTGCTATTGTATACACGGCAAATGGAGACAGACATGGTTGCTATCGTATATAAGGCAAATGAAGGGGATAGACATGGTTGATATCGTATATAAGGCATATGAAGAGAACAGACATGGTTCAACAGGTTGATATCGTATATAAGGCCAATAAACGCGACTGTCATGGTTGCTATTGTATACACGGCAAATGGAGACAGACAGGGTTGATATCGTATATAAGGCAAATGAAGGGGATATACATGGTTGATATCGTATATAAGGCAAATGAAGAGAACAGACATGGTTCAACAGGTTGATATCGTATATAAGGCCAATAAACGCGACTGTCATGGTTGCTATTGTATACACGGCAAATGGAGACAGACATGGTTGCTATCGTATATAAGGCAAATGAAGGGGATAGACATGGTTGATATCGTATATAAGGCATATGAAGAGAACAGACATGGTTCAACAGGTTGATATCGTATATAAGGCCAATAAACGCGACTGTCATGGTTGCTATTGTATACACGGCAAATGGAGACAGACATGGTTGCTATCGTATATAAGACAAATGAAGGGGATATACATGGTTGCTATCGTATACACTACAAATGAACGGGACATATATAGTTGTTATCGTACATAAGGCAAATGAAGGGGATAGACATGGTTGCTATAGTATCTAAGACAAATAAAGAGTACAGACTTGGTTGCTATCTTAGCTAAGGCAAATGAAGGGGACATACATGCTTGCTATCGTATCTACGTATATAAGGCAAATGAAGCGGACATTCATGGTCGATATCGTATATAAGGCAAATGAAGGGGATAGACATGGTTGCTATCGTATAAAATTATATAAGACAAATGAAGGGGACAGACATGGTTGCTATCTTAGCTAAGGCAAATGAAGGGGACATACATGGTTGCTATCGTATAAAAGTATATAAGGCAAATGAAGGGGACATTCATGGTCGATATCGTATATAAGGCAAATGAAGGGGATAGACATGGTTGCTATCGTATAAAAGTATATAAGACAAATGAAGGGGACAGACATGGTTGCTATCGTATAAAAGTATATAAAGCAAATGAAGGGGACGGTAAGACTAATGAAGGGGGCAGATATGGTTGCTATCGGTTACACGGCAAATGAAGGTGACAGACATGATTGCTATTGTATACACGACAAATGAAGGATACAGATATGGTTGATATCGTATATAAAGCAAATGAAGGGGGTAGACATCGTTGATATCGTATATAAGGCATATGAAGAGAACAGACATGGTTCAACAGGTTGATATCGTATATAAGGCCAATAAACGCGACTGTCATGGTTGCTATTGTATACACGGCAAATGGAGACAGACATGGTTGCTATCGTATATAAGGCAAATGAAGGGGATATACATGGTTGATATCGTATATAAGGCATATGAAGAGAACAGACATGGTTCAACAGGTTGATATCGTATATAAGGCCAATAAACGCGACTGTCATGGTTGCTATTGTATACACGGCAAATGGAGACAGACATGGTTGATATCGTATATAAGGCAAATGAAGGGGATAGACAAGGTTGATATCGTATATAAGGCAAATGAAGAGAACAGACATGGTTCAACAGGTTGATATCGTATATAAGGCCAATAAACGCGACTGTCATGGTTGCTATTGTATACACGGCAAATGGAGACAGACATGGTTGCTATCGTATATAAGACAAATGAAGGGGATATACATGGTTGCTATCGTATACACTACAAATGAACGGGACATATATAGTTGTTATCGTACATAAGGCAAATGAAGGGGACAGACATGGTTGTTATCATATATAAGGCAAATGAAGGGGACAGACATGGTTGCCATCGTTTCTAAAGCTATTTGCAGAAAAGCGTACTCAGAATCACACTTGAAAGCAAGTTCTTTGTAGAAATGTTAGATTTTTTTAAAGGATACCTTCTTGTCAAATTTCTGTATTGATGAAATACACTTCTATTACTTGGCTGATCTTCAGTTGATTTGACTATTGTTCTACCACACGGCTAATGGGTTAATCGTCAGTGGATTTGATTGTTTGTCTACAACTTTCTTAATCTAAAAGCAATTGCACCTGTATTGCAAAGTAAAATATCATTTCTTTGTATAATATTGCGAATAAACTATCCTTCATCCTTTCCCAGGCAATTGTTTTACTAAAGCCAATACAGTATCCTACATCCTTTACCAGGCAATTGCTTTATTATTGGCCATCTATTATGAGGGCCTCTGCACTCATTCCTTGTTCCCTCTGATCTTGACTTGTTTGTTTCCAAGCACCCTGAACTGTTCTTTGAATTTTCTGCATTTTACCGATAACTTGGATTTTGTATGGGGTTACCTACACTTTGTGTTGTTGTGTTGATGGCTAACGCTATCAGATCGTCACTTTTACACATTTCTCTCACTGTTTGATGTATGTGTCTTTTTTGTCAGTTACTGATGGCCCACGTTCCTTAAGTCTGATTATTATGCCAGTCATTGATGGCTAAGTCTGAGTCTTATGTCATAGTCACTGATGGCCAACGTTCCTTAACTTTGTGTTTTTTATGTCAGTTACTGATGGCTGATGTTCCTTAAATCTGTATTATATGTCAGTTATTAATGGCCCATGTTCCTTAAGTATGATTCTTATGTCAGAGTCCTTGATGGCACATGTTTCTTAAGTCTGAGTCTTATGTCATTGATAGCCGGTGTTGCTTACGTCTATATCTTTAATGTCCGAGTCTGTGATGGCCGATGTTCCTTTAGTCTGATTCTTATGCCAGTTATTAACGGCCCATTTTCCTTATGTCTGAATGTTCTTTACGTCTGATTGTTGTGTCAGTCATTGATGGCCCATGTTTCTTTAAGTCTGATTCTAATGTCAGTCATTAATGGTCAATGGTTCTTAAGTTTGATTCTGATGTCAGAGTTATTGATGGCCCATGTTCCTTAAGCATGTGTCTTATATATCCGTTTTTGATGGCCGATGTTCCTTAAGTCAGGATGTTCCTTAAGTCTGATTGTCATGTCAGTCATTGATGGTCCATGTTCTTAAGTCTGATTCCTATCTCCGAGTCATTGATGGCACATGTTCCTTACGTCTGAGTTTTATGTTATTTTCATTGAACTTAATTGTAGTGAATTGTGTCAACATATTAAATTGGGTGTGATACTTAAGAGCTGAATGTTGATTTTTTTCTCTCAGTTTAACATGCAGCAAATAGAGACCAAACGGCACGATGTAAGCTGTGTGGGAAAACACATTAAAGTCTTATTATTGAAGGTTCAGTTCATTTGCATTAGTCATTTTGTTAGCAGCATTAAAATATTAAAAAAACATGACTAAAAAAATTCAGTTGGTGTATTAATACAAGTTTAGAGTTTTCTGTACTTAGCTATTTATAGCACATGGGATTGCGTGGTTGTACTAACATCATCACCATTATACCAGTAGCCAGTCTAAGAATTTTAATATCAAAGCATGATTTTAATATTTTATCTTTATGGTCACGTGTATTCAATATGGAAGCTCAATATTTAAAGTTTCCATCTAATAAATGAGGTTTCATTTTATTGACTGTGATTGTTTAACTTAGCGACCTAATCATGTTTTGTATCTTATATGTTTTCATCATGTTTTTATGTTTTCCAATTTCATTGTTTTTGTCATTTGTGTTTCTTTAGTGTAGTCATATCATTATTGATGGTGTAAAGCGCTTAGAGCTTCTAAAGATTAGGCGCTATGCAAAGTCCTCATTTTTATTATTATTATTATTATTATTATTATTATTATTATTATTATTATTATTATTTGCTTGTTTGATCATTCTGTTGGGACTTACGCAAGCATTGCTCTATACGGTTGAAACTTTGCTTTGAGACTCCTTTGTAATCTTTTTAATGTTTTCTTTAATAAATTGGTTACTTTCAACTTTTTCGATCTTTACTGCATTTCTTATCATTGATGAGAAACATTGTCAAATTTTGCACTCAGTGTCTCTCTCTAAAACAAGACTGTATCTTTCTCATCTTGTGCAAACTGTTTCAGATTTCTGAACAACTTCTCGAAGTCATTCACAATTTGACTATTAATGTCACTGTTGGGAAATGCATACCAAAAAACACTCTTCAGAGAATAGTTACTGTTTTCAACCACTTTGCTTCCACCACCAACACCATGTAAACATATTCAAAACTGATCTAATTAAGTTTGATCCTTCATATTTTATAAAGTTTTCTTTCAATTTTATTTTTCAGGCTTTGAATTCTGACACCATTTATCATGACCGTTTATCAGGGTTCTTCTGGTTACAACACATTATGGATTCTTCTGGTACTGGGGTTGGAGTTGAAAAGAGGGTAGAAATATGCATGTGGTGTTGGTGCTGGTATGTTTGTATTGGCTAATAAAGTATAGAAAGATAAACGAGATTAAGGAGAAGAAAGATGTGCATTGTTAATGATGATACAAATAATGAATATATTATGTTTTAGTTTTTATTATGTTCCCACTCTTTTCTCTTTTTTACATTAGTAACAATTTCATTTACATACAATACTGAGTTATATTCATTACCAATCTACAAGATTCTTGAAACAAGGATTTCACATTACACAACAATATAAGCCAGAATTACTTTGTGACTCAATATCTGGACAGATCAAACATCTGGACAACAAAAAACATGGAATTACAATAATTAATATAAGTATAAAAAGAACAATACAGATTAAAATTTAACATAGTAGTCAAAATTCCAAACAGTAATGATCTAAATTTTGTTAAAAAACAGAATTGTGATTTTATGGTCGAATTTGTGTTTAAAGAGAAACAGACAACTGATGGCATACTGTCACAGTGTTTTTACATGATTATTCCAGACAAACTGCTAGCTAGACACAGTGTTTTTACATGATTATTCCAGACAAACTGCTAGCTAGATACAGTATTTTTGCATGATTATTCCAGACAAACTGCTAGCTAGACACAGTGTTTTTACATGATTATTCCAGACAAACCGCTAGCTAGACACAGTGTTTTTACATGATTATTCCAGACAAACCACTAGCTAAACACAGTGTTTTTACTTGATTATTCCAGACAAACTGCTAGCTAGACACAGTGTTTTTACTTGATTATTCCTGGAATTGAATTGTGACACAAAATAAATTGGGTGAGATACTTAAGACATGAAGGTTGTGTTTTTCTGAGTTGAACATGCAGCAAATTAAGACCAAAGGGCATGATATAGGTGTGTGAATAAAACACCTTAAAATCTTATTATTGAAGGTTCAGATCATTTCGCTTAGTCATTTTGTTAGCAGCATTCAAATAACATAATCCCCAAAAAATTCAGTCAGTGTATATTAATACTAGTTTAGAGTTTCCGGTATATTGCTATTTACAGCACATGGGATTGCGTGGTAGTACTAACAACATCATCACCATTATACTGGTCCTTCATCCAATGGAAGCCAGTCTAAGAATTTGAAGATTTCAAAGCATAATTTTTATATTTTATCTTTATGGCCACATGTATTTATAGTGGAAGCTCAAAATATAAAGTTTCTATCTAATACGTGAGGTTTTATTTTATTGACCGTAATTGTTTGACCATTTTGTTGGTATTTATGCAAGTTTTGCTCTATATGGTTGAAACTTCGCTTTGATACTCATTTGCACTCTCTTTAGAGTTTTCTTTATTACATTTGTTACTTTCAAGTTTTTCAATCTCTCCTGCATTTCCTATCATTGATGAGACACATTATCAAATTGTGCACTCAGTGTCGCTATCTAAAACAAAATTGTATCTTTCTCATCACGTGCAAACAGGTGAATATTCATTTCCAAGTTTTCATTCATAATTTGACTATTAATGTCACTGTTGGGTATTGCACTTCTAGAAACACTCTCCAGAGAATAATTACTGTTTTCATCCTCTTTGCTTCCACCACCAATACCATTTAAACATGAAATATTTAAAACTGTTTTATAGTTTGATCCTTCATATTTTAAAAAACTTTTATCTTTCAGGTTTCCAATTCTGATACCATTTTTTTATGACCATTTATCTTCTAGTTATAACACATTCTGGACTCATCTGGTACTGGGGATTAATGGGAAAAGAGGGTAGAAATACACATGTGCTGTTGGTGCTGATAGATTTGTATTTGGTAATAAGGTATAGAAAGATAAAAGAGATTACAGAGAAGAAAATTGTGCACTGTTAATGATGTAACAAATAATGAATATATTATGCTTTAGTTTTTATTATGTTCCCACTCTTTTATTTTTTTTACATTAGTAACAATTTCATTTACATACAATATTGAGTTTAATACATTATCAATGTACAAGATTCTTGAAACAAGGATTTCACAATACACCACAATATAAGTCAGAATTCCGATGTGACTCAAAATCTGGACAGATCTAAAATCTGGACAACAAAAATATGGCATTACAATAACTATTGTAAGTATGAAAAGAACAATACAGATTAAAATTTGACTTAGTAGTTAAGTTTCCAAGCAGTAAAGATTTAAATTTTGTTACAAATCAGAGTTTTTATTTTATGGCTGAATTTATGTTAAAAGAGAAACAGACCACTGTTGGCATGCTGTCCCTTTAAGATATGATATTGATTAAGCCATTTTTACTCCCAAAACCTTGGATGTTTACAGAAACATACTCAATGAAACAATCAAAGTTCACCAATTCAGGTGTTAAAAATGGGAATGGTACACCTGGTACTCTGTATCCATTACAGACATAGTGAAGCTTGTTCCAGGAAGAATTACTAGATGATAATTAATACATGTTAAACATGCAAGGCAACATACGATATCATTAATCTGTTTGAAATAATCGTACAACATTTAATCACAACACAGTGATGAGTTACAAAATCAGCATAGTGCATGAACTGAATGCTGATCGATCTTGTCCAATGTAGCCATGTGCTTTCAACTAGCAACCTTCTCAAGACATCGTATTCAGTACACAATACTACTCCACAGGACTACTCTTGTACACATGATTACTTTGGTACGAATGACTACTCTGGTCCACAGGACTACTTTGATACACATTGATACTCTGGTACATTGGCCTACTCTAGCTTACACAGATGACACTTGACTTACACAATATGTGTTGATTCATGTATGGTAGTACTTCCGTGTTATGCCACATTGTTTGATAGTAGTATTAACATGTCTGGCATCACATTTACTTGAGACTTCATTTTTCTGTAGTAGTATTGACAAGTCTAGCATTACATATACTTGAGATTTAGTTCTTCTAAAGTAGTATTAACAAGTCTAGCAACACATTTACTTGAGACTTTTTCACTCTTCTATTTGCAAGTAAATGTGATGTCAATACTACTATAGAATAATGAAGTCTCAAGTAAATGTGATGTCATAACTACTATAGAATAAAGAAGTCTCAAGTAAATGTGATGTCATAACTACTATAGAATAATGAAGTATCAAGTAAATGTGATGCCAGACTTGTCAATACTACGATGGAAGGATAAAGTCTCAGCCTTACTCATTTTGTTTAAGTCATACCATTTAGATTTACAATAGAAATGTTTTAGGCAAGAACACAAGTAATCCACAGAGCATTTGCAACTGAAGCAACTTAAGGGTCCTGCCACTTACACGTAAATGACATTTAGAGAAGAACATGCACGCAAATTGTCTCACCTTGACAACAAGATGAAAGGGATTAGATTGAATGTCATATATCTGACTTGGCATCATGATGATTTATTCCAGGTAAAGAGAAAAAATATAAATTAGCTTAAAAGAAAACAAAATTTAACTAAAGCACATTTTGATAGACTATGACTTTGATCAAAGATCACATGCATGTCACAGACTTAACTGTCCTTGCTTCATATTGCTATAAAATAGGAAGAAAATACATCAAGGGCTTTAGGGAAAAAAGCCAATGAAAGCCAAATCCTTACTACATTTGATTTGAACCTTAAAAAGAAGTTAATTTTATATGACTAAGTGCACTTCTTAAGAGCTTAAGAGAAAATAACTGTGCTAAAGTAGAAGATAACTTAGTGCACTTCTGAAGAGGTTAATGAGAAAATAATGGGGTTAAGTTAGAAATAAATTTATATGACTGCAATACTTCAGAGCTTAAGGAGAAAATAATTGGGCTAAAGTAGAAGAGGAGTCAAAGAAGTGAATCTTCATTGTTGTCATAAAAGTTTTTAAATTTTCAGAGAGTTTCTCATTTTTATCTTCGGTGATTAGTTTCTAACCTGTACATTATTGTTCAACAGACTTGCACTGCATGACCTTATCACATGTTGATGATGATGCAGCAAATTCTGCCAGAAATGTGACTACTTTGTCTAAACAAGTTCCCATAATCTTACCAAGCTTCTGTCTAAGTAAGATCCTATAATCTAATCAAGCTGTTGACAATGATGAAATCAGAAATGTGACTACTTTGCATTAGTTTACATTAATGTTAGCAAGTGATTGCCAACAGAAAAGTAATAACTTTGTCATGTGCTCCTGTTGAGGTGAGCATGATAAAAAGGTACGTTTCACACACACACACACACCACGTATTCAATCAACATATATAACTACAATCCATATTAATATCCAATGTACCTTTTCCCCCATACATTTTAGCAGCATAGTTTCCAATAATATACATTAATGTCAAATGAACCTGTTTTCCCATGTCTTTTAGTATCATACTTTCCTACAATCTACATTAATATCAAATGTACCTGTTTTCCCATGTCTTTTAGTATCATACTTTCCTACAATCTACATTAATATCACATGTACCTGTTTTCCCATGTCTTTTAGTATCATACTTTCCTACAATCTACATTAATATCAAATGTACCTGTTTTCCCATGTCTTTTAGTATCATACTTTCCTACAATATACATCAATATCCAATGTACCTTTTTCCTCCATGTATTTATATTAATAAATTCAATACAATGCAGTTTAACATACAATACTGTCCTTAATAATACTAATATTACTAACATAGTTACATTACTGAAACAATACTACAGTACTTTGTAGGACATCTCTCTTAAAGCAAAGGTAATTTGCAGGATGTCATCATCTTTATGACAGCATGGGTATTTTGTTTTAGGATACCATCATTTCTATGACAGACTTGGTATTTTTTAGGATACCACCATCTCTCTGATAGCATGTGTACTGTGTAGGATAACATCATCTCTGATAGCATGGAAACTTTGTAGGATACCATCATCTCTCTGAAAGCATGGGTACTTTGTAGGTCACCATTATCTCTCTGACAGCATGGGTATTTTGTAGGTCACCATTATCTCTCTGACAGCATGGCTATTTTGTAGATTACCATCATTTCTCTGAGAGTATGAATGTTTTTTTCTATAAATACTTTCATCTATCTAACATAAAGAATTCTGAGCAAGATGTCTTTCATCTCTTTGCATAAGATGACTTTAATATGTTGCAGTGATGCATCTTTAATTGTAGAAATCCAGCTTACACTGATCCTTGTTTAGTCTATTGTTTGTTAAATAGGATTGTGTGGCTTGAATTTCCTGGCAAATATACGCATACCCATGAGGAAACTGTTCCAGCAGCATTTCCATTTGGGACTGAACATATATGGTTGATGTGGTCCTGGGTGGTGAGTGTTATTTAGCCCTGTAAGGTAAGAAGGTTAACATTTAAAATAAATCAGATGGCCTCACACATGCAGACATTCAAACATAATTTAAATCCCAATATACGAACATTATAAGGCATATTTCCCCTTAATTATACATTAATAGGATGAACACTGATATTTTCCTACAAGCCCTAGTGCTCCATTGATGGCACAATATAACGAAAGGATATATCAATAGGAGAAAATATCAAAATGCAGACATACTCAAATATATTCTTACTTTTTTGTTATTTATAAAGACCATTCAAATATTTAAGGACAATATAAAATATCAAACGTCAATAAAGACAATATCAATAGAAAAGGTGTGTTATTTGGATTTTAGCATAGCTTTATCAATGTTTCAGTCATTTCGTTACTATGTCGGCAATGTGGTAGTTTATAGTCATATCTAGCACAGGAGTATCATGCCAAAGACATGTAGCATCATGTCCCTCCCAGTCACATTATCCTGACAACTAGCCGACCATTACTAACATTAACCTCATAATGCTGAGGACCTTGTGAGGCAGCCATTTGTACCATTTTTATATGCCTTTGGTATAATTCGGCTAAGTTTCAAACCTCCCGCATCACAGGCAGATGCTCCAGTCACTAGGACACTGGAGTAGTCCATAAGCAAATGTAAATCAAAGATATTATCAAACTAGAATGTCAAATAATAACTATCAACAGAAAATATGAAAGACATCAGTAGAAACTGTTTACATATAAACATTTAGAAAAATAATAGCAAATCTTTAAAGTTTTCTATTTTTATTTTATATGAATGACATAAAAGCCCAGAATACAAATTAAATATTTGATTGGATTGCTAATGACATAAGAAGTAACTGTAAAATCAAAACCATGAATTAACTTCAAGCTTTTGTTAATTTTGTCAGCTCTGTTGAACTTAATTACTGTTGAATCCTAACCATCCAAAATATTATTTCCTACAATGATAATCTGAATGATAAACACTTTATCCATAAATTATTTTCTTATTTAAACACTTTATCCATAAATTATTTTCTTATTTAAACACTTTATCCATGTGTATATATCAAAGTATTTTCTTAATTTGATAAACACTTTTCATGTGTATTTATCACATTATTTTCTTATTGACACACTTTATCCATGTGCATAAAAAAGTTACTTTCTTTTTCAAACACTTTTCAAGTGTATATATCAAATTACTGTCTGATTTAGACACTTTATCATGTGTATATATCAAATTATATTCTTATTTAAACACTTTATCCATCGACACAATTGTTTGTATCCATACAAATTATTGATCTGAAAAATACATAAAACAGACAGCTCTAATTGCCTGAAAACCAAATTAGAAACAAATAAACATAATGAGGTTACTTTAATTAGATAATATTACAACTTTGATTAATATATATAGATATATATATATATATATATATATATATATATATATATATATATATATATACATACACACACACACATTTATTTTACTTTAATAGTACATTTTATTTGTAAATATTATTTGTCTTTGTTGTTATTTTGAAAATTGACACAATTTGACAATAAGCCAAAATAAATCCAATACTGCTTGCCTGACTTACATACCCAACATTGTACCATTTTAAAAAGCTGGTTAATGTACAAGAAAGATGACATTATTTATTCTCCCAAACTTTATATCATGCCCATTACATCTAGTACACATACTATCCAGAGATCAAGGCATAATTATTCCATATGAATCACTACATATCTAAGTTTGCATGGTCTAGTACACATACGTTCCAAAGATCATGGCAGAATTATTCCATATGGATACCTAAGTTGTCATGGTCTAGTACACATACTTTCCAGAGATCATGGCATAATTATTCCATATGAATCACTACATACCTAAGTTGGCAAGGTCTAGTACACATACATTCCAGAGATCATGGCAGAATTATTCCATATGGATACCTAAGTTATCATGGTCTAGTACACATACTTTCCAGAGATCATGGCATAATTATTCCATATGGATACCTAAGTTGTCATGGTATAGTACACATACTTTCCAGAGAACAAGGCATAACTATTCCATATGAATCACTACATATCTAAGTTGTCATGGTCTAGTACAAATACTTTCCAGAGAACATGGCATAATTATTCCATATGAAACACTATATACCTAAGTTATCATGGTCTAGTACACAAATTTTCCAGATATCATGGCATAATTATTCCATATGAATCACTATATACCTAAGTTATCATGGTCTAGTACACATACTTTCCAGATATCATTGCATAATTATTCCATATGGATAATTAAGTTATCATGGTCTAAGAAATCTTATTCCAGAGATCATGACATATTTAATCTCGATGGATCAGTGTATTTATTTTACCATGGGCTAAGGCAGGATGCGCAATGTGAATTTCCTTCCCTGCGGACACATGATATGATTTGATGGGCAACAAGAATGAACTGTCTTGACCAAACACACATGACATAACTGGACTGGAAGGACTTTACAATAATTGCCATGCCTAAGGACACATGATATGAATGGGCTGGATGGGCAATATTAGCGAATTCCCATTTCCAAAGGACACTTGATCAAACTGGACAGGATCGGATAAATGAGTATATTTCCATGCCCAAAGACATGTGATAAGAATGGGCTGGACAGGCAATATTAGCAAATTCCATTTCCTAAGGACACATGATAGTACTGGACAGGATCGGCAATACGAGTAAAATGCATTGTCCAAGGACTCATTATGTGACTGGATTAGATGAATGAACACGAATGAATGACCTTGCTTAAGGACACAACATGACTGGAGAGGACTGAGAAGAGCAAACTCAATAGACGGATGATGTGACTAGACAGGACGGGCAATATAAGTGAAAATAAATGCTTTGCCAAAGGACACATGAGAGGAGTAGACAGGTCAGGCAATATGTGTAAATTGCCTCACACATCATGTGATTGGACAAGATGTGAAATAAGAGTGATTTGCCTTGTCCAAGGACACACCCCATGAATGGAATGGAAAGGCAATATGAGTATATGTATCGTATTCTTTATTCATAAATCTTTTAAAATATTGCATGCATAACTTTTTATAATAAAGATATACATCTATTGAAAACTGCAGTTAGCTATGACATGATTATCTTATTCCATGCTCTTAATCGCTTTTCTTTTTAAAAAATCCATTATACTTCTTTGTTGACATCTTTTACTCAGCTGATTGGTCTGAACATGTATCTCCTTTTCTGAGTAAAGAAATCTATCAGCCATTCATTTCTAATGGACTGTTTGTCTTTGATAATGTTATGAACTTGTATTTTACAGACATTTAAGGTAGCTGCTATTTTGCAAACGGTCTCCTTTTCCCACCTTTTTCAATTACATTAATTCTTTCTTCCAGTACAAGTATTAGAAATGTGGAATAAATATATACAGTATAAACCAGTGTATGAAGCCATAGGGAATAATTCATTCATCAAGAAACAATACATTTATTCTGAGACGAAGATTAAATCACCAGCGTTATTGCTTGATAAACAAAGGTTGCAACCATAAACACCTATAGAAACAGATTGGTGGCTTGGTGAAACACTAACAAAGGAAGAAAAAGAAAACAAATCCGGATATGATTCACACCTGCTAGACCTCATTCACCCCCCAGGCATTGTCGATTATTTGGAAAGACAAACGGTTTACTCAATCCTGCACTGAAGCCCTTTCAAAAGATTTCTCACTTGGACATTAGGACTACCAGAAGTGTGTGGGTTTTCACAAAGATAAATAAAAAAATAGAAACCTCTAAATTGACTGCTTATGTCTATCAATATTCCCTTTGATGAAAAGAAATGTTTAATCTTGCTGGCTATTCACACGACTTCTGCACTACAATGGCGGATATTGACATGAACTTTAGTCTGGTTTCGTGTAGCTTACAAATAGCAGCAGAGAGGGTGAATCCTACAACTTTCCGAGCGTCGATTCGATGATCTAAGGCTTCTACCAAATAGTAAAAAAAATGGCGTCTATTCGATAAAATAAGATTTCCTTATATACGCCAACGTCGTTGTCATCCACCCTCTCTGCTGCTGGAACTTTCAGTTCTGGTTAATAATTCTTTTACGAGTTCAACCAAATATTTGATCGAGTCTTTATAATGGAAGTCTTTAGGACGAAAATCATTTATGATTTCACAAACAAACTAATCACTAACACCTCCTCTTGTAGATCAATTAGATTATTTGACTGGTCGGTGAGTCTAAAATTAAATCTCGTTAACGAATTATTATGACATCGCATGTAGACAGGATTAATTGGGTTTTCAATAATTAGGAATCCTGGAGGAGCTGTTGGTGCAAACGAATAAAGAATATATCCCTGCTGAGCTTGATTTGATTGCTCTAGATTAATTTGATAGCTTCCTTCAATTACATCACATACTAAATTGAGAGCAATCACCGCTGAAATATTAACATTGTGCGGTGCAATATGCCTACCACCACCATCTGGATCATTATTATATTTGAGGAGGACAGTTGAATCTGATTTTTGTAGCGCCTTGATATCGGTTTTAACAATTCTTGTTAGTTCATCAGCGTTGTATCCGGGAAACTTGAAATTACGCAGATTGTCTTCTGTGATATTGTAATCGGTTAGGAATCGTTGTTTATTGTTGCTGTTGTCATTAATTATTGTTTGAATAATTTGTTCATTGATATATTCCATGTCCGATATAAGCTGATTTATTATTTCAACATGTTTTTGCGATTTTGTTTTCCGTAGTTGTTCTAGTTGTGTTTCATATAATTGTTTAATCTCATTAAAATAACCACGGACGTCAGTTAGCGTAAATGAAATAGTAACAGATGAGTCGGCTGTTCTTTTAATGATAAAATCCCATTGCAATGTGTCTTTGTTGGTAAATATAAATCTATCGCCGATTCTTCCTTTTCTTATATCAGATAAATTATCTCGATAACTGGGATTGATTTCATGATATGATTGTACGTCCGTGGTTAAGTCGGTGGTGGATTTTTCCGGTGGTTTTTCAGGCCATCCTAGTACGGTTATAATAGAACTCTGATAGATATCTACGACGTATCCTTCTGTGCTTATCTCAATTGCGGATGATAGCGTCGGCTCATGAACTGTTATAGCGATTTTCGATTCTGTTCCAGTAATCGATTTTATTCTACGCGCGAACTCATTATTGATTTGTTCGATTTGGTATGACCCTGTTGGTATCGAAACAACGTTCCAGTCTGGGGTACCGTCGTCTTTATTCTTATTTGCAAATACCAGTGAATTATTCGGTTGTTGACCACCAAATGATTTTGATCTGATATTAGGCCAACTGTGATACACCCGTAGTTTTGCTAGCGCTATCTCCTTCACGGGGACTGGGCTAGGGAAATTCACACTAAACTCTGGTTTCGTTGATGTTATTGATATCATGCTTGTTTGTACTGGGTTCGTGTTCTCCACTATTTGTTGAAGTAATTCCATCGGTGTTGTCATCGTTGCTATACTGTTGTTGTCGCTCTAATTTTGACATCGCGGAAATGTAAATACTGACCGTCACTGAGAACTCACAATCTGGTATGGTTGAGGTTATTGAGATCATTTTGGTTTTCGGGTTCGTGTTTTCCAATTCCATCGGTGTTGTCATTGTTATTATATTCATGTTGTCGCTCTAATTTCGATATCGCGGAATCAAAAATACTGACCATCGCTGAGAATTCACTATCTGATATAATCGTATTATCGGGTGACGATGATATCATCAATGATAATTGCGAATATGCGGTTGATACAATATGAAATTGAATTAAGTAATCCTGCAGTTTACTCTGGCTGCATGATGATATCTTTTTTGCTATCCCGGTTGATATACCCGCGATTGTAGCCACCGCAGAAATGCAAATTGGAACTACGACCGGAGCAATCATTATAACCGATGCAAGTATTATTCCGGCGCCAGTGAGAACGCTTGACACCGAGTACACAATAACATCAATTGCGGTGATTCTTCGTCGGTATTTTTTCATTTTTATTTGATACTCCTCGGCGAGGGTTTTGAGTCTAGTTTGAAATTCTCTGACCTGATAATAGCGACATTGCGTTGATGAAATCATTTTTATTTTAAAAACGCTAGCGTTTTCAATTGTGAAATCCTTCGGATTTTCCTTTCAATTTAGTTATTTACTTCACATACAAATTCTAGGCACCAGGTTAACACCTATCAACCGCGACAATCTCAAATTCTTCTTCACCCCCGATAATTACTGTCGCGGTGCCACCAAAGTAGGTTTTACCTCTCACGATGATATCAAATTGCTTGTTAGAGATTAACGTCATCATGTAGATACCATGGGGCCACTTCTCGATATTGACTTTCAATTTAGCATTAGAGTTTTTTACCCAATCAAAAACCCCATGCTTTACCCTTTCAGATTTTTCTTTTAGTTTAAGAATATCGTCGTAAATTTCGAGATAAGTTTTCTCGATTTCGGTAAACTTCATCATCCTCCCATCATCCTTTTAATTAGAAAATAATCCAATTAGAAGGTTTCCGGTTCCAAGATTATTTTGTTCTGTAATATATCGGTCGATGTCATAAAATGTTTTTGTGATATATTGGTTACCCTGAAAGAACTTATCAACAATTTTGTTGATGGGTTTTTGTTCGTCAAACGCGTTTTTAATTTCAGCGAGAGTCATGTCAACTATAAGTGAGATTCCAAAAAACTTATCGACGATGTCGCTGGTGAGTTTTTGTTCGTCAATAGAGCTTTTAACTTCAGCGAGGGTTGGGCCTGTCAACGATGTGGTTTCAGATACACGTGTTCTCCCCAAAAATCTATCCACGATGGTATTAAGAGCTGCTTGTCTCACCATAAACATATTAATATCGTTGAGAGTCATCGTAGATGTAGCTGGGACGCCGAAGAAATTATTAGCGACGTAGGAATTGTGAGTATGCCTGATAATAAACTCGCTAATTTCAGCGAGAGTCGAGTCTGCCACAAGTGGGGATCCAAAAAACTTACCAACGACGTCGTTAGTGGGTTTTTGTACCCGCTCAAGATTTTCTATTATTTTAGAAATATCATTGTAAATATCGAGATAATTTGCCTTGATTTCATTTTCATTCATCATCCTTCCTGCGTCCTTGTTAAAAAAGAATAGCGATAGATAGTTTTTAATTTCAGCGAGAGTCATGCCAACCACAAGCGGGGTTCCAAAGAATTTATGTACGACATTTTTGCGAAAAGTATTATAACCCCGAAGATGATCATCCAGATTACGGTCGTGGGCGGCAATTGCGTCGGTGATCGTAGACACAAGTGCGCCTGGTTTAAGTTGTCCACTGTTGGAATATAGCGCAATAGAGTTTTCAGCGGCGTCGCGCTGCCGTATCAAAATATCATCCAATGACACATCACTGCTTTTCAATTTACCCTGTTTGTCTTGAAATACAACTATTTCGTTCGGGTCAACACTTGCTAAATTCAACGTCTCAGCTATTTCATCTTTGATTAGTTTTTTTACATCACCGGTTGCAGTGTCATCGGGTTTGGGTTTCAGAGGTCTTCCCCAAATATCAATCATTTTATTGTAAAACTCTTTCTCTCTCTAAAAAGCGACTGCTGGTGTATTCATTTACGACAATGTGTGATGGTTTTCCCCTTGGGTTACCCAAGGAGTTAGAAATAGCGTCAAGGACATTTAATACTTTGCTGCCACATATTGGTGGATCATTCATTTGTTGTGTTGGTAGCGTAGAATACCAAGTCTTCATTGGAAGGGTTTTTATATAACGCATAAACTCTTTTGGTGGGGCTAATCCATATGAATCGAAATAAACAATCCCACGTGGATCAATAGCGTATGCAACCCAGTGAGTTCCAGGTCCGGTGCTGTTATCTAAATTAATAATACCGGTTTCAACGCTGTTTGGTTGATGTTGTAATTGATCTTTCATAAAGACACCTCTGAAGTTTTTAATCGCTAGTTTTTTAGCAGCATCCATTAAATCAAAATTGGACATGGGAACCATCGAAGATTTGGGAACCATAGGTTCGGAAATCGAAGATTTCTGAATTAATAAACCGGTCCTAGTCTTAGACCCTTTCCGCTGTACCATGAATACGGGGTTCCTGGTAGTCTTAGACCCAATCCGTGAACGGATCGTCCCTTTTTTTATATCCTTTCCCAGTTGCCTTTTTCAACGCCATCCCTGCCGCGGTCCCAACGGCTCCCAACGCTGCCGCTTTCGCCACCGCTGGGGCAGCCGCTGCAATCAATGCTGGTATTGCAGCTAACAATGGAAATATACCACCTGATTTTATCATGTTGGCGACTGCGGCTTTTGAAAATTCTATTTGAACTCCTCGCTTATTTTTCATTGCATCATTGAAATGTTTTATTTGACGATCCGTCAGTGATATTTTATGTGTACCGCCGGACATCTGCGCTGGTTTTAACGTTATTGTGGTTCCACATTCTTTAGCGGATTTTGATCGCAATTTCTTGACCTGACCATCAGTCAGCTTGACACTAACAACACTATATGTCATTTTATTGTAAAACACATTTATGCTTTCAATTGATCTAATTGGAAACTCTTCAAGTTTCATTTAAAGATTTTCCACTGGTGCATCAACTACTCTCATTCGTCCGCCAGCCCCTTCTAACAACATTGATTTGTCGCTGAGAATAACAGCAACCGCTCTATAATCAACACCACCAGGATCTATACGAGCCCTAAAATGTATGTCAACAACGGATTGCCTTGTTAAATCAAGATGTTCCAGCGAAAAGTAATAAATTGGATACAAGTTCTTAAAATCGAGTTGCGATATTTGCAAACCAGTATCAACATTTTGATCACGACCCATATATGACAGCATCCGATGATACACACGTGCTATTTGGTTGTTTCCGTAATTAAGCTGTATATCCTCAGATGGTTCTTGTTGTCCGTTTATTCTCAGTGAAACCTCACTTACCCCTAACCGATCAAATATCATATGACTGCGTTCTTGGGAACCTAATCGATTCCTATTCTGCAGCGCTATAAATATATGACGTGGAGCTGAAACGCCTTGTTTTGATGCCAGGTGCCATGTAAATGTACTATTAACATTATCCTCTTTAGCATCAGTCGTTGTTGTTAGCCAACTTAGCAATGATTTACCACCTGTTTCCATAAATGAAAGTAGCCGCTCTTCCGTGGTAATTGATGGAGTCATTACTGGCATCCATAATACTATTTTACTCAAAACAACTTTACCTTCATCGGCACCAGTACGCCAAATTGCATCATTGTCATTGCCTTTTCGCACTAACGCGATTGTGTGTTTGGATCCATAGATGACTTTTCTTACATTTCTGCAGAATCCAAATATATGATGGAGTGGAATCGCACATGAAAAATATCGCTGCTGTTCTTGCAATGCTAATTTTCGTGTTGCAAATCCTAAATTGAAATTACTATTAACGCCTCCAAGAATATCAAACGCAGCTCCGGGTCTAGCTCGACGTTCTGGATTAGTTGCTTCTCGTTGATTATCAACTGAAGTGTCTTGCGGTGTTAACACTTTAATGTATTGAAGGTGGTCAGCGTTATCAGAGGTATCCTTTGCAAACATCATAGATGGACCAGCCGATCTTGTATAATCATCGGAGTATCTTGCTAGCCCGATTATTGTTGTTGCAACATCAACCTCGCGGTCTATTGATTCAATTTCTTTTCCATCAATGAGATATCTTGCACTTTCAAATAACGCCATTATACCATTGTTGACGAAACCAACTCGGATATTTGAATCATTTGCATATGGGGTATCAGCTGCAACATTTGTTACAAGTTTTCCTTCTACTTCGATAAATGCTTCACATGGCAAAAAGTATTTACTGGTATCTTGAACTTGAAGTTCAATTCGCGATCGTAGGTCGGGTTGTATTGCATGATAGGAATAATATTGATAATCGCGGACGGAATCGTCTTTGCGCACTGGGGCTTCCATATCTAACGCGGGATCAGCTGTTCGTTTAAACATTTATAACATTACTAGCGTTTTCAATTGTGAAACTCAAAGAGTTTAACGCTAGCGTTTTAACCCTTTGTAATCATCGTCGTTGAAAATTCTTCGAATTTCTTTTTTGTTTCAAACCACTTCCTGCTATCGCGTTCATGATAGCGCTATCTGTTACCGGTGAAGCTGTCAATTGTGACGGAGTCAACGACGCTAGTTTTTCTTCCACTGCACTATTTATTGCTTTGCTGATTTTTGCAGGCATCACTGTAGTTGATGGCAGCACTAATGACGAAGTCATTCCTGGTTTCACCACCGACTTAGTCATTCCTGGTTTCTTTCGCACCAATGATGCTATTTTATCTTTCGCGGCAGAAAATGCCTTTCCGGCAAGATTTCCAACGAAATTGAATCCCTTATCACGAATAGCATCAATGGCTTTCATTGATAATTGTTTAGCTAACGGCGCTACCTTGGGAGCCATTCTTGTAAATAACCCCGCAATGGTATTGCCGAAACCATCTCCGTAATATGCTCTATAAACAGGCAATCGTGAGTTCACCACGTAGACGCTTACGGGTTTATCATGGTTATAGTGTATAATCATCTTGTTATAAAACTAGTAGTTTTTCAATTAGTGATTAATCGCTAAAATCCATTGGATTTTCATCATAACGTAGGGCGTCTCTGTGATTTTCAACTAATTCAGCAATGAGTTCTCGATATACATTAATGTCCATGATACCACCGGCAAATAATCGTCTACAGATATCAGCTGCTTCATTAATTATTTCCGGAGAGTTATTTCCGGCTCGTTTCCCTCCGATGAGAACCTCTAACCGTGATATATCACTGAGAATGTTACCAGGGCATGTCACGGTAGAGTCAAAGACTCCAGCGTTGAAATCCTTTGGATTTTTAATTGAATATCCCTTTCCACTTGCTTTCTTAGAACCGGCTTCTGCTCTTATGTCTATTTCTTCCGGGATTGGATCCTCCGTATAACGTGGTGGCTGTGGACCGCCTTTAACCGCAGCTAGAAAGTAACCATAACCAGGGTGATGCAACGCTGTGATTTTATTCCCGCCATGTTTCGCTAAATATAGTTTTGATGCCCAAGTGTCTTTGTTTTTTATAAAACTTTTAAACTCGTCTTTTAATAAATTCTCTCTTTTACCCTTTGGAAAATTGTCTCTAGCAAAATCAGCTAATTCGTAATCCGTACGGATTCCTTCAATTTCATTTAATGCTGCGACTGTAAATATACTTTCAGGTGAATAGTCTTTTCCTCCAGCTGCACCTTCTTGTTCTTCTTCGCGTTCTTCAATTTCGCGCTGAGTTTTTATATCACTGGATAGCTGTTGTATTCCTGCGCGTGTTTGTCCGGTCTCTGCTGCTATCTTTTCAAGCACACCAAGAACAGGCACTTCTCGTCGCTTGCCTTCCTTAGGAATATCTCCGTATATTGCTCGTTCAGTTGCTGTTTTCACATCTTTGGTCGCACTTGTTATCGAAGTAAACAGTTGTTCACTTGAAACAGAAAAGTCAGTCTGCGCTTGTTGTCGTTGTTGAAGTTTCTCTCGAAGTCTGTCTCGAACCGGTATAAACTTTTTAATTGCTGCTAGCCGCTCTCGGGTTAATCTAGTTGTAAGCGATTCACCTACCATATATTGTTTGTGAACTAATTTTTCAAATGTAAAACCCTTTGGGTTTCCATCACAATTAAAAGCTTAGTTATTAAATAACTTAGTTATTAAATAATGTACCATCAAGCTAACGTATCCATCTTCAACAGGGTTAAACTGTACGACGCTATCCGTGAATGTTTCAGAAATAACATCGCTGGGGGTTTCAGAATTGTAATATCTGAGAACGGTGATGAACGATTTGTGTTAACGACGCGGCAACAAGAACAACTACGTAAAAATGGAGGCGTCGCGGTGATTACTTGCTATTACGACCAGATCATCCATTATGCACATAACTGCAATGGCAATTCCAAACTGACGAATATCCTTTCAGGAGAAAATCCAATGTAGTTACAAAAAACGCTAAAAAAAAATATTTTTTAATAAAAATTACTGAAAAGCCTATCACTCACGTGGTTAAGATACGGGTTTTTCCTCGTTTAACATTTTTCTAAGATCACGAACCTTAGAACTAATTTCAGCTCGTTTTTGATACTCTTGGCCGAGCTTTTGACGTATTGCTTCAACGGTGTTAAATAGCGTTATAAATAAATTAATGTCGTTACCGTACAAACAAGCATTAATGGACTTTTGAATTCCTTTCACGAGCCTGTACATCTTGGGTAAAACATAACGACCCTTACTAGACTGATACTCTATGTCTGCATATTCCGAGGCAATCCTGTCACAGTCGAGATCTTCAGATAATACTACCCCTTTATTTTTTAACTTTGAGATTTCAGCAATTATAGCATTTACATCTTTGATATCCATTATTTATAGTTTTATATAAATATAGTATACTGCATCTCTAATTATTAAAAAAAAAAACATATATGACAACACATCTTTGGAATTCCTTGGGTGCCTTCGCATCCAAGTAAGCCCAAGGGGACCCGAAACATACATCTCCAGCGGGAGGCCTAAGGTGGCAAACGCCATCTTAGACCGCCCAGAAGATATGCTTGGGGTGACGTCACAACATGGACGGCACACTGCCATATATATATCTCCACTCGAGTGTTGTGGCAAATTTTAGGCATACATATATGATGTGGGGGACGGCACAAGACAGCACAAACATGAAACGACGGGGCGGATTTTCTACGGCCAATCAACCAATCAAAAGCAACCAATTAAATTAACCCGGTTGCATGATTGTGAACAAAAGACAACCACACGCCTGGGTTAATGGCGTTGGTTAGTTTTGATCGGTCGCATTGGCCTTCGAAAGCCCCAAGCTTTATACCTTTGATATACTATATAAGGCGACTATTACAGCAGCGTCGTTTCATGGGTATGTTATTTTATTTCTTTATTACTTATTAATGCTGTTTCACAACAGTTAAATGAGACAAGTATTTTAAATGAAACATTAAACAAAATAAAAAAATTTTTTAAATAACAACGTATATTTTCCCTGTTCTAATTCTCTATACAAAAATGCATTATCGATTAGATCACAAAGAGCTGTATACAAGGAATTTTAACCACGCCCACCTACTTCAATGAATGGGAAACACTCGCGTTCCGGCTGAACGAACATAGGTAATACTGGATTATAAAGAACGTCTGTACTGAAGAACGAGTTAGCTGTCTGCTTTACTGCTAGTCCACCCACCCCCACACATGAGATATGTAGATAAATAAAAAATTTTGTACTGAAAAGAACGAGTTAGCTTAAATAAATAATGCAGTTTTAGCCCACACAAGCGACAATAAAATGTTTTATTCTCTATCGAAACTCATGTTACAGATACAAGAAATTTTAACCACGCCCACCTACTTCAATGAATAGGAAACACTCGCGTTCCGGCTGAGCGAACATAGGTAATGCGTTAGATTATAAAGAATTTTTGTACTCAAAAGAACGAGTTAGCTGTCTGCTTTACTGCTAGTCCACCCACCCACCCCCACACATGACATATGTAGATAAATAAAAATACAACTATTTAAATAATTAGTTTTAGCCCACAAGCGACAATAAAAAGTTTTATTCTTTATCGAAACTCATGTATTATATCTCCATTACAGTCACGTGGGCGCGCCTAGTCAAGGATTACAGGTAATATAGCAGGCGACAAATTCCTTTGACGTCATAATACAAGGGAACTTAGTAGGTAGAGTGTAAATGCGGCGGATTTATCCATAAAGGATTTATCTCCCTTAAATAGTTTCAGGTGTATACGAATTTTATTTTATGACCATTTTTTTTAGACAGAGATGTTTTAATTAAATTTTCTGCAACAAATCGAATTGAAGGCATGCAAATGTCAAAGTATCTACTGGCTTCGTTTATCGAATGAAAGATTCTCTCCTCGCTGGTTTCTAAATCAAACGATTTAACACCCTTGGGGTGTTTGGCATATTTGCCGGTTCCACCTAATTTTGAATTCAGACTTTGTGAGACGGCTTGAAGATTCTCAAGACAATTATCAGTCTTCACGCCATTTATGTGATCAATCACAAATCCGTCTTCGATTAATCCGTTATGACATTCAAAAATAATTCTGTGACAGAGATATGTTTTATTTCTAGCACTAAACAACAAATACCCCATATTATTAAGATATCCAATCGTTTTTTTTAGTCTGCGGTGCATGACAACACCATCACTGGAGGCTTCGTATTTAACAAGCACTGGATGAGGTCTGAAATCTTGGCTCATTTGTATAATAATACTATTTGTCTAATTTATTATAAACCTCTTGATATAATCTTGAGGGATTTTGATGACCTTGTCATTGAACGGGTCATTAATTCGTTTGTCATAATAGCGTTTTAGTTCCCTGTATCGTTTACCCCCACAAGCAAGGCATAATTGTGATTTTCCCCTGACGCCCACCCCATATCGGAGGCATGGGAGAGGACCTTTTGAACAGTTTCTCACGCTTTGCATATGATACCCACAGAATTCGCTCCTGCATGATTTGTTACACGGGGTTGTTGATCCAATCATAAGCCACTTGCAGTGATTCATTATACTATATTTTTCTATTTAAATACTTGTTTTAATTATAACATGGAGGAGTTCCAAAGATTATCGAAAATTAAGCCCTGGAAAAATACTAAATTCAATCTTGATAGGGAGTTCCAAAGATTATCGAAAATTAAGCCCTGGAAAAATACTAAATTCAATCTTGATAGGGAGTTCCAAAGATTATCGAAAATTAAGCCCTGGAAAAATACTAAATTCAATCTTGATAGAGTCTCTGATACACCAAAACGTCTAATCGGTGATAGAACTATACTGGGTAAAATCAGGGAGTGTTTTAATGAATTCTACCGAGACGGTGCAGCATACTGTTGGTCGACATTTCGAATTATTGAAGAAGATTTCAATGTACCCATCATCGATGCTACTATGAACGATGAAAGAGCAGCTGAGATAATTTCACACCTTGGCGTAAAATCCAAACGGGAAATTCGAAGAATTTTATCATGGAAATCCAAGGGTGTAAAATCCAAAGGTGGAAATCCAAAGGATTTCAAGCAAAGCAATTCCCAACAAAGCAATTCCCAACAAAAGTATTTTTTCAGAATAAAATTCATTATCGAAGTCGAAGGCAAATGGATTATCAGGGATAAATTTGAACCAATCCTCAAGGATAAAAAAACTGTCATTGTAAGTAGAGATTCCAAACCAGGAATTCTAACTGGAATTGACAAACCATACTACGAGAGATCTTATCCCGTAACAGCAATTGTTTATGGGTTATATCCGTTAAATGATAAACCCGATATTGCAAAACTAGCTCCTATGATATATTCACCGTTGACTTCGTCAAGGCTCAATTGTGTAGCAACACGGGTAATGGAACACTTCACAAATGCATCCCGAGGAAATAAACTAACTGATCTGCGACGTAGGAAAATAACCGAATGGGAACTGACAGTGAAACAGCACGGTGCAAAGATTTCTGATATAGCTAAATTAGAAACATCATTAAGATTCCCAATAACCGTTATGACGATAACCGGAGAAGTTTTATACGAACCGAAATATAACAAAAATGGAGCTCCAATACAAATTATTGATCATAACGAACACGCGTGGACACCTGCAGTAACAATATTTCCACGAGATAGAACCGTGAGATATACCCCCCGGAATTTTCCGGGGAGTTCGTAGGGGATGTTTTCTATGAAGAGAAATTATTTGATGCTATTCATGCGTTGTGTAAAGATGATCCTGTGTCAGTGTGGTTACTTAGTAGTGCTGGTTCCGAATCAGGATTTGATCAATTTGTAAGACCAAATGGTGAATTATATCGCGTTGAAGAATTAGATAACAGAATGAGAAAAATCGCTAATGATTTTTCACCGGAGAGTTCCCATGAAAAACTATTGACGGATAGTTTTACTATTCCATCAGTGGTAGCTCACTTCGCAAGAGAAAAAAACTCATGGCGTCCAACACGAAGTGATTTTCTCGAGGACGTTAAATTGAGTTGCGTCGATTGTGGTCATGGAGGACTGTGGAATACAAAATACCATCGTGACGGTATGATTTCAATTGATATATCCGCGTGTTATCCTGGAAGTTTTCTCGGGTATGGAGAATGTAGTAACCATTTTAAACGATTTGGACACCCCACGCATGAAATGACTCGTGTTGCGATTAATGGGCCATTACCTGATTTTGATTTAACCGGATTCGCTCGTGTGATATCATTTGAACTCGCTACAGGGTTACATCCGTGTAGTTATGTTTGGCTTGGTAGACATATATCTGAAAAGGCCTGGATGCCAATAGTGTTACTACGATATATGATTGATTGTGGCATGCTGATATCGTTGATTGTTTCCGAAGCAATTATATGCTATCGAGCTCAGAAAGAAGTTTGGCTACCACAACCCGATCTAGATCGTATAATTAGCGAACTGCGAAAACAGTTTCCAGATGGAAATTCGAAGAATTTCAATGAAGAACAAATCATGAATTGGTCTAAGAAGTTATCTGAAATTAAAAAAGAACAAGCAAAGGATTTTGGACGAAGAATAATCGGTAAATTTACCCAGGGTGGAAGATACGACAATGCAAAATTTTCCTCGCGGTTGATCATAGACGTCGCTGAATACGATTATCTTGTAACGGATTTAACGAAACAGGGAAAACTTGTATCCCGTAAGGATGCTTTTCTATCCAATGGTGAGAAATTGGGTACGGTTGTTACATACTGTGATGGATATAATTCCCAGTACACACATTTGAGAAGTTCTATGCTAGCTTATGCTTCTATCAATTTATTTTCGATGATAAATAGATTTCCTAATACCGCGGTTAGAGTAGCTACTGATTCGATGTATATACATAATAAATACAAATCAGATGTAGCTAAATTCACATCCCAGGAGGAAGCGTGGGGATGTTGGAGATTTAAAAAGGAGACGCTACATGAGTATTGTGAATCGGCAGATGTTACCATGGATGAAAAGTACTTAAAATGTGATGAGATTCAATCAGAATTTTCTAATGCACCACCCGTATCTGATCCCGTATGTAGATACAAGACAGTTTATTTAAACGGTTGTGGTGGGTCAGGAAAGACAACTCGTGCAATTGAATTATATCGTCGGTCAAACATGATTGTGTTAACACCGACTCACAGACTCGCCAGAGAGATGATACAGCGAGGGGTAAATGCCTGTACTTATCATAGTTTCTTTCGATGGAAGGGTGATAAATGGACTCCTGAGCGTATGGGTGATAAATTCATTCCTGAAATCATAATTTGGGATGAAATATGCACAGTGTCATTAGATGTATTACAAACATTTCTCGAATGGTTGTTAAACAAAAACACAAAAGTCGTCATGTGCGGTGATCACGGCCAACCACCACCATTTGTCGGTGCATCTCCACATGAATGGCTAAAGGGTTTTGTAGACTACTATGAAGAAATTACCACTGATTACAGATCACTTGATGAACAATTACGCGAGTTCAAAGCACTGATTAGATTACAGCCGGATAAAATCCAATGTGAAATAGCGCGTGAAATAATTTCAGAAACTTCCATGAATGATTTTTGGGGAGCGTGGAGACCAACCGATTTGATAATTGCAAGTAGAAAAATAGTCAGAGACACACTTCAGATGAAGTTATTTGAAACGCATAAAGAAAAATTTGCAACACTTCCAGTACCGTTGTGTTATAGGCCTTCGGATACACGAAAGCAGAATATAGAAGTTGATATTCCAGGGAAGAGTGAAAAGCAGATTCTCGTGTTAAATGATATTGTGCTGGTTGATATCAGCGTCGTCGAAAATGCATTGCGTGCTAATAAATCCCCATGGACGCTAGGATACGCAGCGACGATACATTCTTCACAGGGATTAACTATATCGGATACAATTGTTTGGATGGTAGATAATCGCATCGAATGGTCGAATTTAGTCTATCTCGCAGTATCCAGAGTACGAAGAATAAATCAGCTTCGAAGAGTTGTGCTGACAGAGTCAGGCGATGATGAAATCATTGGTGGCGATGATGACACCACAATGGATGATGCAAGCATCGTTGATGTTAGCATCATTAATAAAAAAACTCTCCGGTTAAAAACAACAAGACAAAAAAAAACAACGAGAATTTGACATTGATGCTAAATTAATAATTACGCTGAAACAACAACAGAATAATCACTGCGCGAGTTGCAATTGTATAATGCGTTGGCAGTATTCGGATAAAGATCCTCGCCAATTTACCGTAGACAGAAAAAATAACAGTCTCGGTCATGTCAGAAACAATGTGATGTTGACTTGTCTTGAGTGCAACAGACGCAACGGCGCTAATTAAGACCCCGCGGTGGTAATTGAGTATCCTCGGGAATTACCTGTAGTTGTTGTCGAGTAAATCCTCGCTGAGGAGCAGTTGAATCCAGTTTATAGATTGGAGGTCTACCCGTAGATCGTGTTATAGTAGATATCTTGTGTGCAGTAACACTCCAAATAGGATCGGTAGCCCTTTTTCTGCCACCTTCAAGCTCTCCTGGTTCGTATAAATACCTAACAGTGACATTACTACCAAGAATTGGTTGGGAAACGCTAGCGTTTCTAGAGAAATCTTTTTATGAAATTCCTTGGATTTCCATTTTTGGTATAGATGCTTTCTTAATCGCGTTGACAGGTTTCATGTTAATTGTTCGAGTAATCTCGTTATTGAGCGCGGTAATCACAGATGGTAATCTCTTAACCCATTCACGGAATATTTTATCCTGAATAAACTCCTTCGCGTATTGATATCCAAATAACCGCTCAGCGAGTGTCCGATTAAATCGTTCAACAATTGCCTGATCGCGATGTAGTGCAGTATGCCCCCGTCTGATGGTGACATTGTGATATTTCATTGTAGATAACACTGCACCCTGAAATTCTTTGCCATTATCAATTTGTAATAGATTTGGCCAGTGCAGAGGACCCCTTCGATAAATCCTTTCAAATGCAGAAGCAACTTCAGGTGATGATTTTGTTTTTATTGGTTCTGCTTGTTTGTATCGACTCGCAACGTCAACTACGGTTAGCGCGTATTTGTAACCGTTGTCATGTGGTAAAAACAATAAATCAGCCTGATGAACTTCATTAGGGACAGTCACATCAAAATGCGAGAAATTTATTTGTTTAGGACGCGGTAGATAAATTTGCCATATAGCCTGTTTGGATAACCAATTAGCCGCAGTGGCCTTTTTCACTTTTGCGGCGTTGGCGAGTTTATTGATTGCAGCGTTACCCCTCCAGTATCCTTTTGGAGAATAATAAATAGATTCCATATTATTAATTACCGGCACCTAACATCAATTTGCCTTTCATAGCTGATTTTACCAACCACGAAGCCAACTTTTCTTTAAAAGATTTATCAGAAATAGCATTTAACGCATGAATTAATTTCACATCCGCGAGATGCCTGTTTTGCAGATTGCTGCTTTTATATGCAACATCATGAGCATGACACGCTTTATCAATAGCGTTTATCGGATACTCGCCGGATCGAGGTTGATTTTGATCATCAAAAATCTGATATCTAATCGTGTTCCGGGACCACAGTAGCTATATCCTGGAAGGTGTTTTTCTCCGGGGTACTTTGCCCATGGAGTTCCAGGGAGCTTTGCCAATTTGGCTGCGATATCACCTCCTCGTTTTTTTTTATAACATCTCCGAATTGTAAAATCTTTGATTTTGTAGAAACAAATCTGAACTTTTTAATACCACATGTTGCACATCTACCAGTTAGTGCTGATCTGTTATTTTTAGTTGTAACCGTCGTCACATCATTTGTGTTAGTACGCGTTTTACACTTCACACAATATAGATCCATAATTTATGTATAGAGATATGGATATAATTGATTTTTCAGCGACTAAAACAAGGGAACCAGTTAAGCATCATGCAGCGCTACCAAACTCTATCCGCGCAATTATAATCGGGCCATCTGGATCCGGCAAGACGCAATTGTTGCTCAATTTAATAATGAGATGGATGAAGTGGGATAAGTTGTATTTAATTGCTCCTAGCGTAGATGATCAACGATGCTATGAAGTGTTAAAGGATTTTAACGAGAATGCATCAGAAATTAAAGGTGAGAATGCCATTGATTTTATAACTGATATTGACGAGGCGCCATCCGTGGATGACCTTGATGGGAGCATTAACAATTTAGTCGTATATGACGATGTGATGTTAGACAATCAAAAAAACCCAGCTAGAATATTTTCCCGGGGGCGTCACAAAAACACTGACGTGATATATGTCACTCAACGCTACACTCAGATTCCAAAAGTGATCAGAGATAACTGTAATATTCTTGCTGTGTTTAACGGCGTTGATACACATACGCTACGAAATATTTGGCAGACATGGTGTTCGGATATGGACTTCAATCAATTTAAAAATTTCTTTAGTCATGCTCAGTCGACTCCGCACGGATTTATAACAATAAATTTACATGATCCTCGGACACGATATCGTATCGGACTCGATCAAATATTTGGTTGAACTCGTAAAAGAATTATTAACCAGAACTGAAAGTTCCAGCAGCAGAGAGGGTGGATGACAACGACGTTGGCGTATATAAGGAAATCTTATTTTATCGAATAGATGCCATTTTTTTTACTATTTGGTAGAAGCCTTAGATCATCGAATCGACGCTCGGAAAGTTGTAGGATTCACCCTCTCTGCTGCTCAAATTAATCTTACGCTGGACTTGTAAATTTCACAAAACTGGTAGCTAGCCAATTATCTCATTTTTAGAACTATTTGTATGATTTATGCAGTCGTTGTTACAAAGGCTTAAATGATGGTTATTGTTTATCTCACTATACGGTTGTTCAACTGTAGTGTTATCTAATGTGCGCTTTGTTTGCATACTACACAGTGACATATCCTGAGCTCTCGTGTGCTTACAAAGGACTAAGATAAGGTCAGTGGTGTTGATCTGTTTTGTTTGGTATTTTTGTGATGCGGTCATTTATAGCAGTGTCAAAATGCATATTTTGCCAAGACTTTGCGGTTGCTGGTCACATTCAGCAGGTGGTCGCTCATAGCAGAATGTTTATTTAATAAAATTCATCTGGGCAATATGATTGTGGTCCAATATGACAGGTGGTTGCTTATAGCAGAGGTTGCTCAAGACAGATTTTATTGTATTAATTTCAACGTGTAATTTGTTGGTGGTTATGTGGTGTTCATGTTATACGAAATCACATTAATTCAAAAGCGTAATATATTGTTGGTTACTTGGTGTCCATGTTATACACAATCACATAGTGATTTCAATGTGTGATATGTTATTGGTGGCACCATATACACAATCATAACATTTGTTGGATACTTTCAATGATGATGAGAATTGTGTATGACAATGATCTCAGTGGTGTCATAATTTAATCTTTCTTTGAGCTTCAACAAGTTCATATTAATACCAAAGTTATAATTTATCTTCAGGACAATTCATATGAACAGAAATTGCCCATACTCTGGTATTTCAAAACTAAAAGAGAAATTTGAAATAAGTATGAAATTTCTGGAAAAAACTTGTTTGAAAATAACATTCATTTTATGACATAAATTTCTGTAAATCATATTGTACTTACCATCCAATAACTCTTTCCACTATCTGGCATTCTCAGACACTACTTCAACTGTCAGGAAATGTCTCTCGTTTATATTTGGTAACCAGATCAATTCTGTCTGTACTCTTTAGTGCCTCAATTATAGTTGTTTTATTTAAGACGCCTTTCTCGTTTGAACGGCAGAGAAGCTGATATATCTGCTCCCATACACCATCTTGGTGAAAATCAAATTCAATCTGTTGTATTTCTCTGTCTGTAACTAGATGTAAATTAAAAAACTTAATTAGTACTTACCCTGTACAGGAGCTTTAGGTATTTCTGTGTCTATAACTTGAAGTGAATCAAATAATTAATTAGTACATATCCTGTACAAGTAAATTGAATATTTAGTACATATCCTGTACAAGTAAATTAAATAATTAGTACCGGTATATATCCTGTACATAGAAACTGAATTAGTACATACATTATCCTGTACAAGTAAATTAAATATTTAGTATTTGTAGTATAGACACTTGTACGAGAAGTAAACTGAATGATTAGTACATATTTTGTACAAAACGTAACTTGAATAGTTAGTACATATCCTGTTATTAGTTTTGTTCATGCATGTATGCCACTCTTGTCTTTCAAACTTCCAAAGCACAGTGACCCAAAATTGTGCATGCATGTATGCCACTCTTGTCATTGATTAACCCAGCATTTACAATTATATTCAACTGATTAATTAAAGAGAAACTGTAAAATGGTTATTAATCGTGCGTAAGAATTAAAGTATACTTTTGTAGATTTAGTTCAATCAAGTTTAACCCAATAAACATTACACACATGTACTTTTCTGGACTTGTATGATGTATTTAAAAGAAGAAAAATAAAATGAGAAATGTGTGCAAAATGCTAGCAAGTCAAATACTAAAAACCTAAATAGTTTTATTGTGTAATACTAATAATTTATATTGAGTCTAATGCTAACAACCTAAATAATTATATTAAGTGTAATAATATTAAATTGCATTAAGTCGAATGCTAACAACCTAAATAGTTTAATTAAGTGTCATACTAAAGACCTTAAAAATTATATTAAGTGTAATACTTTTAATTCATATTAACTCTAATGCTAGAAACCTAAATATTTTTACTTAAAATTTGCACTTGGTTTGCGGTACACAACCAACTCATTCAAAATATGTATGTAGGCACAATCCAAGAGTAAACACAAATTTCAATAATTTGATTTAAAATTAAAATGTGTATAGGTTAAATTAATATCAAAATAATCTTGTCATCATAGTTAAAATTTAATATTCATGAACACAACTAGCACAGTAATAATCATTGGAGGACTCTGATTCTTTCTCTTAGTCTAAATTATAATGAGACAATCACAACAAAACATTAAAAACATAATATATTCTTGGAGAGGCTTAGATCCTTCTCTCATGATAAATCAAAATTACAAAAAGGACCAACAGAAACCAACAAGAAATGGCTCCAGCAACAAATTTAAATTTAAGAGAGCACAGTTTAGAATTGACCTGAAGCAATTAAAGTTATTTAATATGCATGTAGGCACTATCCAAGAATAAACACATAGACACTATCCAAGAGTAAACACATAGGCACTATCCAAGAGTAAACACACAGGCACTATCCAAGAGTAAACACACATGCACTATCCAAGAGTAAACACATAGACACTACCAAGAGTAAACACACATGCACTATCCATGAGTAAACACATAGGCACTGCCAAGAGTAAACACACATGCACTATCCACGAGTAAACACATAGGCACTACCCAAGAGTAAACACACATGCACTACCCAAGAGTAAACGCATAGGCACTATCCAAGAGTAAACACATAGGCACTATCCAAGAGTAACACATATTTCAAAAACTTGATTTAAAATTCTAATGACTAAGAAACTGGACCTGACATGGCACTAGAACCATTCCATGAAATAACAACAGAATCCAATAAAAAGTAAGTGAGACAAACAAAATTTCATGTCAGTCTTGATCATCAAGAACATGTCAAATATTTCAAGTAAGTATACAGTACATTTCAACTGGTTCCATAAAATAACAGAGTGTAATAATTGTGATTGGTCCAGTTTATAATTTTTTCTTAACAACATTCTTACCATTTTATCCACTAGACCCATATATCCCTGCTAAATTAAATATTTTCTCATTATCATGAATTCTACCAACAAAATTCTTTATCACAAATATCTCAATATAAATAGCTCAATCTAAATGTTCTATGGCTTCTTTAGTAAAGACCACATGCCGATTTCAATTTTTAAAAAATTTGACAACTCATCATTCTTCGGGCTTTATCAAACTGTATACAGTAAAGAAAGGCCATGTAACAACTCATCATTCATTGGGCATTATCAAGCTGTCTATAGGAAAGAAAGGTCATGCTGTGACAACTCATTCTTTTAGCATTATCAAGCTGTCTATAGTAAAGATAGGTCATTTTGTGACAACTCATCATTCTTCTGGCTATTTTTATCAAGCTATCTACAGTAAAGAAAGGTCATGTTGTGACAACTCATTCTTTTAGCATTATCAAGCTGTCTACAGTAAAGAAAGGTCATGTTGTGACAACTTATCATTCTTCTGGCACTATAAAGCTCTCTACTGTAAAGAAAGGTCATGTGACAACTTATCATTCTTCTGGCACTATAAAGCTGTCTACCGTAAAGAAAGGTCATGTGACAACTCATTATTCTTCGGGCATTATCAAGCTGTCTACCGTAAAGAAAGGTCATGTGACACCTCATCATTCTTTGGGCATTATCAAGCTATCTACAGTAAAGAAAGGTCATGTGACAACTCATAATTCGGACATTATCAAGAGAGGTCATGTGATATTTTGGATTATCTATGTTTTTATGGCCATTCAATAAGGAGCAGTAGCAACAAGGTTTTTTAAGATGGCCAATTTCCTGATTGTCAGAGCAGCACCATTTTCACTGAGGGCAGACCAGACACAATAAGGTCTTCTGCTAAAAACTTTACGTTAATACAACTTTCAAATCAAGAGTAGATTTTCATGACGGTTATTATTGTACAGATCAGCACCCTTTTAATCTAAGCCCAACTCAATTTTATAGCTTTTAGTGTAACTAGATTTCATTGTTTTTTGAGTGCCACCATTTGTATTTAGGACCAACTATATAGTTCATATAATGTCTTCTGGTAAAAACCTCATTTCGATATGTGTCTCTTCTCAAGTAAACTTATAACAACAAGATTCTCAAGATGGATGCCATGACACCATACTGAACATGAGATTAGCAGAATTGTCATTCAGGGCCAATTAGATGTTATAAAAGTCTTCTGGTGAAAAACCCATGTTGATACACCTTTGATTTCTGAAGCATTAGTGACAACATTAAACAAGATGGCTGTTGTTACAGTCATAATGAACATCAGGTTAGCACTGTTTGTTTTATTTTAACAAAGAGATAATAAATTGTATATTCAAACCCCATGTTAATATGAACTGCTATATTCAAACCCTGGGATTCCTACCTTTAAAAGGCCACAAATTATAAATGATATTTCTGAGCAACATGTACTTAAACATCACACATGCAGAATACAATGTGTTTGGCACAATGAGTGGCTTAGTTTTAACCAAGGTTGTGAAAAACATGGAAACCCAGATTAGCATGCAAAGGCTGATGAAAATCTGATCAGCAATGAAGCCTCCAGGGTGTTGACAAATAGGGTCATTGATGACCCATAACGGAGTCAGGAACATGCCGTAAATTCTCATCGTACTCTACAAAGTCAAAATGGCATCTAACAAATCAAACTATGTAAAAGCTAAACTATTCACACAATTACTTTATGTTTAAATAAGTAACTCGGTTTTCTGATACAATCACAAGACAAAAAATATGTGAACAGACCTGACAATTCTCGAAAGAAGAATCTCCAGTTTTTGCCAATGAGATCTTTAGACAGCCGCCTTAATACTGATTCATGAATGCCTGAAATGGAAACAAATGTAAAAGAAATTGACTTCATCTGAATAACATCTGTTATATAAAGTAAATAGTCAGAGGTAGAGGCAAATTGCCTCATTTTACTGACATATGTCTTAATTAAATAGCCAAATGTAGTTTTAAAAAATGGCTTATAGCAATATGATCATATTTTCTTGAAGAATGGTGAAAACAAGAGTAAATAACTGCCATGTTACAGTTTCCTTTTTAGACCAAACATACATAAAATGGCTTGTAGCAATATAATCATCCTTCCTTGATAAATGGTGAAAACAAGAGTATATATAACATAGAGTATTTTTATGAAAGAACAATGTACATACAACAAAAAGTGAAAGCATCATGTTCATACAGCAAAGTTGTTAAGCGAAAGCACAGATTATTTTAACTAAAGCACAATGTCCATACATCATAGAGTCTTTTAAAGCACAATGTCTATATAGCAAAAATCAAAACAATGCCCATCCTGTGGGAGCAGCTATAAATGTTTCCATGGTGGTTACAGTGGCAGCAATATTGGAAACAATTTTGGCATCATTTTCATTTAGAACAATCTAGATAAACAGAAAATTAAATGTGTAAGATGATTGTCAGTTTGCATTTAATGCCAAAGTAAACATCATGAGATCAAAACATTTCTTCACCTTAAGATTGAAATCATAAATGAAGTATTGAAGCTGGTGTGTATATATAAGTATTGAGGCTGGTGTGTATATATAAGTATTGAAGCTGGTGTGTATATATAAGTATTGAGGCTGGTGTGTATATATAAGTATTGAAGCTGGTGTGTATATATAAGTATTGAAGCTGGTGTGTATATATAAGTATTGAGGCTGGTGTGTATATATAAGTATTGAAGCTGGTGTGTATATATAAGTATTGCAGCTGGTGTGTATATATAAGCATTGAAGCTGGTGTGTATATATAAGCATTGAAGCTGGTGTGTATATATAAGCATTGAAGCTGGTGTGTATATATAAGGATTGAAGCTGGTGTGTATATATAAGTATTGAAGCTGGTGTGTATATATAAGTATTGAAGCTGGTGTGTATATATAAGTATTGAGGCTGGTGTGTATATATAAGTATTGAGGCTGGTGTGTATATATAAGTATTGAGGCTGGTGTGTATATATAAGTATTGAGGCTGGTGTGTATATATAAGTATTGAGGCTGGTGTGTATATATAAGTATTGAGGCTGGTGTGTATATATAAGTATTGAGGCTGGTGTGTATATATAAGTATTGAAGCTGGTGTGTATATATAAGTATTGAAGCTGGTGTGTATATATACGTATTGAGGCTGGTGTGTATATATAAGTATTGAGGCTGGTGTGTATATATAGAGGAGGTTTGTTTCAAGCTCCCTTGGGCAAACAATGTGATCTGTAAGGCTTCACATTAAATTGGTTTACAAATGTAGATGGGCAAAATAGGTGATATAAAGCTAAATTTTTGAAGGCCAGTGATAACCATAAAAGATTTTCAAATTATCATGGAAAAAAATTGTTACAGAAATATGGTCTGCAATAAATACTAACATTAACTATGCCCCACAATGAGATTGGATGCTACCAGGAAGATCTTAGTATGAGAGGTGGCATGTGTGAGATAATACAGCAAATGGTGTAAAAATGAATATTTGCAACAAATTCCATATATGCTGAGAACAAGAAGTGAGGTACAGCAATGTTGGAGAATTTTGGGGTTTAAACTATTAAATGGGCACCTTACCTTCAACAGCCAAATGAGCAACATTCACAGCTCCTTCAGTGGATAGGAATATTTTGATCAAGCTTATTTCCCAGCCCCATACTACAGATTAGTATTGCTGTAATTGTCTTGTTTAATTTGGTTAAGGCATAAGTATACACAGGAGGAAAGGATGTAATAACTGTGAGCCACAAATTGTTCGCTTTTCACAGACCTTTTCATGATTAAAGACTATTTTGAGTGTGTTAAGCTTATTTTCCATCCACAGATCACAATTGGGACACACAATCATGTACAACAAGTTTGTAGCTTCATTATATATAGCTATGAATGTCCATGCTAGGAACTTCAGCCTCATATGAGTGTTGCAGAAGTTTTCCAATTCTGTATGACTCAAACTGATTCTATCCAAATCAAGCTCATGTACCTCTCTATGTCAAATGAAATCAATCAAACGATCCCCTATGTCCAAACTGCAACCTTCAATGTCATAAAGCCCAATACCATGGACCTGAAAAATGACTCTCAAAGTGTACAATGGTGGGTCAATGAACTCCTGGCCCTCATTTCGGGTACTGCCGACAAGACCAGGCCCAAAATCTGACAAAAGATACTTAAATCAGATGTTCTTACACAAACGTATCAGAACTCAACATTGTATTGTGTCAGCAACTACAACATCGCAGGTATAAACTGCAACATCACAGGTATAAACTGTAACATCACAGGTATAATCTGTATAAAACATTCAAGGAAATTACCTGTGCAACATCACAGGTATAAACTGTAACATCACATGTATAATCTGTATAAACTGTAATATCACAGGTATAATCTATTTAAACTATAACATCACAGGTATAAACTGTCACATCAAAGGAATAAATTATAACATTACAGGTATAAACTAACATCATAGGTATAAACTGTATAAACTGTAACATCACAGCTATAAATAGCAACATCACAGCTACAAACCGTAACATCACATGTATAAATTGTAACATGACAAGGTATAAACTGTAACATTAAAGGTATAAATTGTAACATCACAGGTACAAACTGTAGCATCACAGGTATAAATTGTAACATCACATGTATAAACTGTAACATCACAGGTATAAACTGTAACATAAACTGTAACATCACAGGTATAAACTGTAACATCACAGGTATAAACATGCAGTTTGGACACTGTAGGCAGGTTTGATCGTTAATCTTGGCCGAGATTTGTTTGCCACTATTTGTCATTAGCTTTGTCTTCTCAGTGCTTATCTCCATGTCCAAATTGGAAGATGTTTCATCCAGGTTCTTCACTAAGATGGCAAGCTTATCTTCACTGCTTGCCAGCCCATCAATGTCATTTGCAAAGCAAAGGTTGGTGATGTTATGGCCTCCAATGCTGACTGTCCCACAGTGGCTTTCCAGGGCTTCACTCATGATGTGATCTAAGTAATATTGAAAAGAATGGGTGACAGGAGACAGCTTTGTTGTCTGGAACCTGTCCACTACAGAACCTTGAGCAATTACTGCAGTGGTAGCCTTGGCATACAGCTGCTTGATGGTATTGGTCAACTTTTGACACATGTTGTACTTCTTTGTGTTCCACAATGCCTCATGCCACACTCTGTTAAAAGGCTCTTGAAATCTATGAACACATGATAGATGTCTTGTTGATATTGTGAGTACGTTCCACACAGAACCCTGAGATTGAATATTTGTTCTGTTGTGTTTCTTCCACTCTGGAACCCTGCCTGTAGTTCAGCAATTATTTCTTCCATTTGTGGAATCAATCTGTTCAAGATGATCTTCAGCATCACCTTACAAGCATGGCTGATCAAACTGACAGTTCTGTAATTTTCACACAGCCGGAGATTGCCGTTTTGGAGGAGTGTTAAAATCAGTAACTGGGTCCACAGTGTTGGCCATTCAAATGTCTGCCAGATCTAGTTGCGGATTTTTGTTAGTATCTCTATCAAAGCCCTCCCCCACACCCATTCTTTATATGTTCAGGTGGGATGTTGTCTACTCCAGCTGTCTTCCCATTCTTCAGTGCTCTTATTGCTGACACCACCTTTTCTTTAAGAATGGGGAAATCATCATCATTGGTGGAGTATGGATCTTGAAGCACCTCTACGTCACCTGTGGACTGATGGTTGTTGAGTTCTTTACAATACACAGTCCATCTTTCCACAATGTAACATGCTTCTGTGAGGCATTTTCCATTTTCGTCTGACTCATGGTTGCTTCTGTCTGGTGAGGTCATTCACAACTTACAGCATGATCTGGAAAATGTATGGTCTTCCATCAAGCTCATATAAATTATAAGGGCAAATCAGTTTTGGTAAAAGCGCCTTCAGTGATTAATAATGGCTCTGTACTAATTTCTTAAATGACTCTTTGCCCTCAATGCCTCTTCCCACGGCTTGTATCATGTACGCCCATGGAAACAGATTTGGTTTGTGACTCCTTTGGTCATCACTACATCTTATTGATGAAGGTGTTGTAGCAATACTCATTATGCTCACATTTTAAGAGCCCAACATGAAGATCTTCAGGAATATTGTATGTTTTTCTTAAATCTTTCTTTAACTAATGTGGCTTTTGTTAACGACTCCATTTCTTATGCTGTAGCAAGAAAGTTATTTTTCATCTCTGTGTAAGGTCTCTCTTTGCAAAACATCAAAAGCCTGGCCATATGCCTGGTTAATACAGGCCTGATATTTCAATGCAAGATGCAAGGTTAATATAAAGGCTTGATACTTAATTAAATAGAAAGCCATAAATGTTTTATTGATTATGTATACAAGTGGATAGCAATATTAAAATTAGATAGTAGTCTAACGCAATCTTTGTTATATCACTTATCAAAAATTATTTAGTTATTAATAATTTGTCTTTTATATGGTACAAGGACTTCAGATTAGCTTAATGTCAGCCCTTTTCTGAAATGAAAGACAAGTCAAGTATATTTTAACCTTGAGAGCCATTAGGACATTTTTCGGGTTTTTATCTCGTAGATCAGGCTAACTCTAATTAACCTGTTTCAGTATGTGACAGTAATTTAGCAGCCTAAAAGTATTTTTAAATTTTAATCGAGTATTGGTTTCATGGTGTATTTTAAGTGCCAAATTTAAATCTGCAAAATTCAAATTTGGAATCAAGACTTGTTTTAGGATTCAGATTTAAGATGATTTGGTTTACTGAGAAAAAATGATTAAAATAATGAAGGAAAAAATTCAGGACTAAAACAAATTGGTTTTGACTGGATTCTGGTATATTGAAGTTTTGGTTTTGACGAGTTCCACTGTACTAAGTTAAGTAAAATTCCATCCAGCTGTATTGAAGCAGAGATGTCCAGATAGCATTACAGACAGATGGAGAACTGGAGGTTCTTGTATTATCCTCCCGATAGCTAGTTGGCAGCGGACCTAACTATAGCACAGGCAGGAATAGCATGGTACCTGTATGCCAATTAGTCTACCTGTAGTACAAGCAGATAACAGAGATATCACCAATGTATCAAGTCTTATACTAATTGGTCTTCCTGTAGTACATACAGACAACAGAGTTATCACCAATGTACCAAATGTTATACCACTTAGACTACCTGTAGTACATGCAGACAACATAATTATCACCATTGTACAAAGTCTTCTACTAATTAGTCGACCTGTAGTACATGCAGACAACAGAGATATCACCAATATACCACGTCTTATACCAATTAGTCTACCTGTAAGTACATGCAGACAACAGAATAATCACCAATGTACCAAGTATTATACTAATTAGTCTACCTGTAGTACATGCAGACAACAGAGATATCACCAATGTAAAGAGTCTTATACCAATTAGTCTACATGCAAACAATAGTGTTATCACTACATAGTGTTGTCAGCAATGTATGCCAGCTAGCTACCATGTGGCATATCATGTTATTACAACAGTGCACTTGTCTCAATATTTGAATGTCTGAAGCCTGGTTAATACAGACAAGATATGTCAAAGCCATATGCCTGGTTAATACAGACATAATATTTCAAGTCCATATACCTGGATAATAAAGGCCCAGTATTTCAATGCAAGATGCCTGGTTAATACCTAAATGTCCTGATATTTTAAGGCCAGATGCCTGGTTAACACAGACCTGATATTTTAAGGCCAGATGCCTGGTTAAAAAGTCCTGATATGTCAAGACCATAATCACCAATGTACCAAGTCTTATGCAAACCATAGTGTTATCACTACGTAGTGTTTTCAAGAATGTATGCCAGCTAGCTAACATGTGGCATATCATGTTATTACAACAGTTCACTTGTCTTATGCAGATGCAGCTATCATTAACACACCAGTTATTAAGACAATTAGTCTACCTGTGGCACATGCATACAGTTATCACTGTATCTGCCATATATAAAAATTGTTCTACCTGTGGCACATGCAGACAAATCATCGCTGTTCATGTCTGATGGAATTAGTCTACCTCAGTCACATCAAACCAGTTATCATCACTGTTCATGCCTTATGTACTTTGTACAAACCACATACAGACAACTACCACTGTACCTGTGTGATACTGTACCAATTACTGTAATCAACACCTTTGCAGAAAATGATGTTATAACCAGTTTAACTCTGGTGTAAATCTGTTGACTTACCTGTTTCACTTAACGTTTGTGTCAACTGTTTTACTGGGTCAACATTCATCACAGGTCTTAAAGGGGGAATCTTGGCTTGCTGTTTCACTCTGGAAATATTTCCTTTCTGGGACACTTTGGCTTGTTCTGATGCCACCTGTTTCTGATCAAAAAAGTTAAAAATGTATTATCGGAAAGTGTAAACATTTAGCTAAAAAATAACTGAACATCGGTTGTATTTATTCAAATACACTTTAATGTAAAACCAATTAACCAGTTCAGTTTCCTATACACTTCAGTACATTTCCCTTAGCATTTTTAATCTCAACAAGGCAACCATACAATAAATTGCTAACTATATTTAATATGTACAGTGGACTTGACCCTTGTGCATAATTATGGGTGGTAGTTAGACCTTTTAATCTCAACAAGGCAACCATACAATAAATTGCTAACTATATTTAATATGTACAGTGGACTTGACCCTTGTGCATAATTATGGGTGGTAGTTAGGCCTACCAAATTTCTATTTTTGTAAACAACATATTAGATAAGTATTTGTCTATGATAGATGATTATATATTATTATTTCTAAGCAAACACGTTTACTCGGAGTTTGAAAGTTAGGGAATTGGTGTCTTAACAATTTTTGGAATTCATGATGTACCTGCTGTTCTACATGTTTTGTAATGAATTTGATGAAAAAATTACCCTCATCCTGGTTCTGTTATTGTGTCTATATGAAAGAAATAAATGGAAATTTGTCATACGTCTGTTCTTGTACAGACTTTATGCCCAAAAATATATTCTTGTTTATGCATCAAATTAGCTTTGGTCATCCAAAACAGGCATCACATTGTCACCAAATTTATTTTTGCTATATTTCTAGAAAGAAAAGATATTTCCTCAATTTTTCATGAGTGGCTTTGGATAATGCTTTCTTATTTCTACTCACCATCTTGCTATGTCGTCATAAAGGAGCGTACAGCCCAATTACAATTTGCAGAGAACAACGAAGCCGCACAACCGTTAAGCTGAAGTCACCAAAATAGCTAGCCTCTGATCAAATGTGAGCCCATGAATACATATTCATTGAAAGTCCCATCCCCACAGCGGAAATCATTACACTGGTTGCTAATTACATTTGTTTAAAAAATATTCTAGTTGAAAAGCAATTTCCATGCACAAACCGCAAATGTAAAAATTGAGGTCACTTCCTGATGTGTTATTAATTAAAGGCCAATTTTTAAAGACTTTATGATGTAAGGGTCAAGGCTGGTTTAATTCAATAGGTGAAAATGGTGGCCGCAAAGGCGCCAAGATGGGCGGGGAGGGGGGGGGGGCAACTGAAGTACACTAATGAAATATGTAGACATAATAATTAAATTAATAAATTATCAATCTGAATGAGTATTAAAACTAACAAATAGCTTATACTAAGCGTTTTCCAAAAGGGCTGGGGGGTGGGATGTACAAGATGAAAAGTTCACCTGGGGCGTTAACTACCCTTGCATCGGTACTGGTACAGGCTTTATACAGAACGTTGAATGACAAATTCAAAGACTTTTCCGAAACTGTCAATGATCATAAACACAGATTTCCAAGACCTGTTTTTAATAACATTTTGTATACAAGTTTCGTTACATGAGAAAACAATGAAAACAAAATACTATGTTTAATGATGAAGTTCAAAACCATAATTAATTTCCTAAAATTGCTTTATAATGATCTGGAAGATAGGTTAACATTCACTGTCATTTCAGAAATGTAATTTATGCATCATATTTAATAAAAAATAAATTGTTCTCTTAATAGACATAAACACTGCTTTAAATGCATTATTACAGTTGCTGTTTTTTCTCCTCAATCATTTTGGAAAGAGGAGTAACAACTGTTATCTTTTCCTCTACTCTTCTCCTAATATCATTTGACTGTGACAAGCACAATGAGTTCTTTTATCACTGCTTCTGCAGCCTTCTTAACAGAGGTGTCAGCTTCGACATGCAGCTTTTTGGCTTTAAATTCTTCCATTTCATCCATGGGTAACTCCCATTTCTTTTCTTTTCTGATTTTGACCTCATACTCCTCCGCTGTTTTCTTCCAGATAGAGAACCCTATTATCTTAAGGAAAACAAAATGGACTATTGAAGACCATTATACAATAGGTCAGACAAAATGGACTGAAGAAGACTCACACCCTAGGTCGGACAAAATGGACTGTATAAGACTATAATACCTTAGGTCTGACAACATTGACTGTATAAAACCCTTGTACCCTAAGTCAGACAAAATGGACTCAAACTTGTCCACCATACAAAAGGACAGACACAATAAGCTGTAGCAGACCCTTATACCCTAGGTCTGACATTATGGACTGTAGAAAACCCTTATACCCTAGGTCAGTTAAAATGGACCGTAGAAAACCCTTATACCCTAGGTTAGACAAAATGAACTGTAGAAGACCCTTATACCCTAGGTCAGACAAAATGGACTCGAACTTGTCCACCAGATATTCAGCATGGGCATGACCAAGAAATTGAAGTGATATATGTGCTGATTTTGTTGGAGTCTTTATACCCTAGGTCAGTTAAAATGGACCGTAAAAAAACCCTTATACCCTATGTCAGACAAAATGGACAGTAGAAGACCCTTATACCATAGGTCAGTTAAAATGGACCGTAAAAAACCCTTATACCCTAAGTCAGACAAAATGGACAGTAGAAGACCCTTATACCCTAGGTAAGTTAAAATGGACCGTAGAAAACCCTTATACCCTAGGTTAGACAAAATGAACTGTAGAAGACCCTTATACCCTAGGTCAGACAAAATGGACAGTAAAAGACCCTTATACCCTAGGTAAGTTAAAATGGACCGTAGAAAACCTTTATACCCTAAGTCAGACAAAATGGACAGTAGAAGACCCTTATACCCTAGGTCAGACAAAATGGACTGTAGAATACCCTTATACCCTAGGTCTGACATTATGGACTCAACTTGTCCACCAGATATTCAGCATGGGCATTACCAAGAGATTTAGAAGTGATATAATGCATGTATGTGCTGATTTCGTTGTAGTCCCATATATGAGTACATACAAGTCCATTTGCTTCTCTTGCATATTTTTGTTTAGTCTTATCAAGCAGAAGGATATACAAGTTTTTTTGTTGTTGTTGGCCTCTCTCACTTTCGTCAACAACTGATTAGTAAAATATGGTTGTATTCCAAATATACCCAAATATTATGCCTTGCATTCACTGCATAAAAACTGTTCAGCAACCATACTGTCGGTAAACATTGCTTTGAAAATACTCTTGGTGCCCTTGCATGAGTTCAGGCTGTAGTGGCTGTGAATAATATTTCACTGTCAAGAGAACTTCAGCCCTTAGTATTTCAGATTTAGTGCAAAAGTATTTAAACAAGTCTTTATAAGTTGCTAGAACTGATTTGATACTTTGTCATGCCATCTACTGTTGGCTGTGAAATGTATCCACTTACTGGTGTGACTTGTTTTAAAGATTTTTTATTATTCTGTAGGTGCTTATACCATAAAAAACAAAATATAAGTAATTATCATTGCTAGACTATCAAGTATCAGCCATGATATTTATCAGAAGCCAATAGTGATGATGCATTATCAAAACAATTATTATCACTTGTTTATTAACTTTATTTAAATGGATGTTCAACCTTCATTTCTACATTAAACCAAAACAGACTTTTTGTTCCCTGAAATGTGTTCAATAAACTGATGGCATAAGTAAAATTAATTAGGCCTCTTTTCAATTTGCTAAATCATCAAATTAAACAATATCTTATTTTATAATGCAATAGTTATGAGTTATCATTAATTTGTCATAACTACCAATAGCCTTATCTTGTGCATCTTTTTTCCACCAAATGAAAAGTGTTTAGTTGTTGTGTACTAATTTGCAATTGTCTTTTGCATGACTTGCAAGGGCTAAATCTCCCATCGAAGCCATGTTGATCGTCTTTTTACAAAATGTACAAAACACCTTTCATTTATGTTTTATTCTTTTTCAGCCATTCCTTGTATTCTCTTTTCAAGATATCTTTGAAAGAGTGAAGGCCTCGTGTTTTCAAACATGAGATGAAACAATATTGACAACATAAATCGACATTACAAATTTTGAATCCTCGAGCATGTGTTACTTTAGCAAACTTTCTACAATACAGTGCGCGTTTCTTTAATGTAATCAAAATTCAACTGGGTGAACATTCATGTTAACAAATAATCATGAATTAGTGTAATAAACATTTTGATTGGCTCATCCAATCAAGCTAAATGATGCATCAAAAGAAAGCAGCCAGGATAATAATAATAATAATAATAATAATAATAATAATAATAATAATAATAACAAGGTCTATGTATAGCACCGAATCTTTAGAGTTCTAAGTGCTTTACAACAATAGATAACAACTAAAAATATACATAATGATATGATTACTAAAAACAAACACCATGAAATTAGAAAACAAAAAAAACAGGCTGACAATAGTTATGGTACTGACTTCCTTTCATGAAAGGTGTGTTGTTTGTTATTGAAGATTGCAGCCCGCTTACTTTGATGAAGAGTGCATGTATTAATGAAGTCGATGCCAAGGCCAACTTCTGGTAGTCCAACAAATGCTCGTTTTGTTATTGCAGTGGTGATGATACTGAATGGGTCATCAAGAGATAAACCACAGGAAACCTAAACTACATCTGCATCTAACATCCTTGATAATTTTCTTTGTGATTATTTCAAGATATTAAAATGTCTGGGTTTATTTCAATTTCTAAAGACCTCAGGGTAATTTGTTAACTTATATTTTCTAAACAAGGACCTTCAAAAAGCATCCGATTCCTGTAGTAATGGTGATGGTCCTCCCCATTTACTATATACAGTAATCATTACTTTAGCTTTAATTATGTAAATACCAGAGTATAACATTGTAACAATTATCACTTGAAGAGAGAAAAAATGGAAGATCAGGTACATGATAGTTATACTAACAGCTACCTCGATACATGGTTCAAACTATGACAGAACATCTTGTCCAGGATCCAATGTGACAATTAAACTTAGTGATGCTAGAGTGTGGTAATGGCATCATGTGGAATGGTCGATATGCATGATCTTCAATTAATTCATGTGGATTATCATAATGGAATTGTTGCCATAAAAAGAAACTGTACTTCCGGCCATCTCACAACATAAAATAAATGATTCAAAAGTAAAATTGTCATCACTTTTAATTTTTTTTTATATAAATTTCTAAAATTCAATGACCTTCAATGACCTGGGTTAAATATCAATGGTTTTCGATGACCTTGACTTAAGATGTTCATTGCTCAATGCTTTTCAATGACCTTTAATGACTGTGCATGATGATGTGACTTCCATATGTCAATCAAAACTAATGGTATTGTGTGGAGACTATTGTAAACTAATGGTATTGTGTGTAGACTATTGTAAACTAATGGAATTGTGTGGAGACCATTGTAAACTAATGGTATTGTGTGGAGACCATTGTAAACTAATGGTTTTGTTGTAAAATGTAACACTTTTTTTTGTAATTAATAGGTTTTGTTGTAAAATGTAACACTTATTTTGTAACATTGCATGATGGGTAACTGTAAATAGTGGACTAGTTCACCAACATGATTGTGACAGTTGGAGGGATGGATGGGGAGACATACAGACAGACACAGATTGATGTATACCTTCACTACAATGGCAGATGTAGTACAATTTAAATCAAACCAACAGTTCACTTAGGGATGGATTTAAACTTGCAGCCTTAAGTGATATTAGTATCTTAGACATTCAATTATTTTGCTCAACTAAAACATAATACTGGGTATAAATATTCAAGATTATGTTTAATAAGCAAATGCAGTTAAAACTATCATCTGCAAGGCAGGGGGATGGGGATAATTACAGTCGTAAAATATCTAGAATAACTACACCATCTACATAGACGTGAGTATCTTCATTTGTTTCTCTTTTGTCAAATATCTCAGTATCTATACATCCTTAAGAAATGGCATTTGGTCACCATTGCCTTTCCTAGATCGTACTTTCCCCACAATCATGACCTTATATTTTTTTTACCTTCTCCTTTTGATCCTTCCTGTCCATCTTGGTCATGGCCTTGGCAGGAATGGTAGTACCTAAAATAAAATGATGATAATGGGATATATTTTATGAATTTACAACAATAGGAATTTTATTGTATGCAAAACATCTATTGAGACAACATTAATTGGAAAATACTGATTGAGGTGCAATACTGACTCCACTGATGAAGTTCATTTATTCTCTACACTTGTACAGCTTGATCAACTATGACATAACATATAAATCAACCCTTAATTTCTAATGCTTGACATGGCCCAATTGTCATGTGTACAGTTGTGCATGTCCAAGAGAGATAAAGACTATTGTAATATTGGAAGTTAAAATAAAGCAACCCATTATATTGTTTCTATGAAATAACGAAACACTGGCTATTTTTGCACTGGTGGTTCTTCATTTTCTCTTTGTAATAATTCACATTGGCTGTTTTTGAATTTTCTCTTCGTAATATTGTAACATTTGGCTGTTTTTGAATTTTCACTTTGTAATAATGTAAAATTGGCTGTTTTTGAATTTTCACATTGTAATAATGTAAAATTGGCTGTTTCTGAATTTTCAGTCACAAGTTATCAGATATATGATCTTTTTTATATACTTGTGGGAAAGAAAGATTAACCATTATGTTCACCTAACACTGATTCATACTGTCTAATAAAGAAAAACCTGTCTTATAAGACCACTACTTTGGGAGACCACATGTCTTGAGAGACATTCCCAGTGCATACATGTATTGATTATATAGCATTGTGACCTGTTGCGAGACCACCTATTTTTTGAGACCATATTTTTTTAGCAAAAGAAGTGGTCTTTCAAAAAAGGTTCTACTGTATCATTGATAGATTGAACTCCAAGATAATGTAAAATGTCCATAATTCTGTGACAGACTGAACTCCAGGAGCGATACTGTAAGCAAGTACATAATTATGTGATATACAGACTGAAGATAATGTAAAATGTCCATAATGATGTGACAGACAGAACTCCAGGAGTGATACTAAAGAAAAGTCCATGATTCTGTAATACATGTATACAGGAGCAATACTGTAAATAAGTACATTATTCTGTGATATACGGAACTCCAGGAGTGATACTATAAGAAAGTCCACAATTTTTATTCTTACGACACTATGGTCTTAAAGTGAGGATCAGGAAAGTTTTGAAAAATTCAACAAAAATTCTTCTGAACCATGTACAGCATATACGTCACAAGAAATCACAGATTTCTGTGATTTCACATCACCCAAATATATGTAATACATTTATATAATGCCGCATACACACATAAGGCACCAAACATGGCACCATACACAAGGCAACACATATGGGTACCACACATGGGCACCAGACACAAGACACCACACACGGGCACCATACACAAGGCACTATACACGGGCAGCTAAAATTAAAACAACTAAACCATGTAATACATATGACATGGTTAAGTACTTCTACATTCATATATGTTGTGCATGCGCGCACATGAATTAGTTACCCATTTACATTAAACGTTCAAAGCATGCAGCGTATAATTAAATTCAATTTGTCTGTTCAGTTACAACAAATAGCTATCTCGAAGCAAACTATAATATTTCTGATATCATGGTTCTGTATAACCTAGGTATTAACTCTGTAGAATTTAGAATAAACATCTGATATATGAAACAAGTATGTCATATAAAACTAATAGCAATAAGAATACAATCTTAAATCTATTTTACCTCTTTAGCTGAAGGTTTACTTCGGACATGCTGTAATGATATGTTTACAGAGAAGATGCTCTATAATATACCCTAGCTGTGACCGATATGCACCGATACAGCTAGGTACTTAGATTTTCAAACTGCAGTCAAGTTGCACATGCAGCGTAAGCCGAGTTTCGCTCAGTATTTAGAAATAACTAGAGTCAATAATGGTTAAACCTCCCTCGGTGACGCAGCGAAACCAGAGTACATTTTTGACCACATATGCATATTGATACCAGTCATACACAAATCCGTGACACTGTAAAATAAATCCCAAATGGTCCTAAAACTTCCATCACAAGCCCAAATTTATCAATTTCCAAATGAATTGAAGTGGTATTCCAAACAAGCTACTGAATGAGTTGATATGCTTGTACTCCTGAATGTGCTAATGCAGGAGGGGGCTTTAGTGTGCTGATATGCTAAGAATATTTTTACAGAGGTCTCGGAAATGCTTAATCATGCATATTGAGATGTGGCTTTTTAATCTGGGACACAGAAAATCACTTATGCAGGAGTCATCCGTACCCATACATTAGCTGGGTGGCTTAGAATATGACGCAATAAGTGGGTGGCTAGTCCAACAAATAGGTCTCTGCTTTTTTCCCACTATTTTCTGACATTGCTGGTAATTATCAAGAAAATAAGCAGTAATAAGCAGTAAATAATAACTTTTGGTCTAGTAGGCAGCAAGTTCAAAGAATTTTACTAGCAGCTAAGTGGTTGGAAAATAAACTCGGAGGCACAAAGACACTGCGATGTACATGTGGTCATTATAAGGGTACATCAGATGAACAAATTTAGCAGTCATTGTGTTCAATTACTATTGTAGCAGAAAAAATAGTATATGTGACCTCGAAATAAACACACATAGATATTTAGACAAAATGTAATTTGCAAATTTGGATACCAGGGTACGTATTTGGGATTAAACAGAAAGCTGACAAAGATTTTACTGTGAGTCAGAAGAGTACTGAAGTTGCTTGAACTAATACAGACCTGCCAACCCTGATGTCTTTAAAAGTTCATTATTCGAAATTTGCTGCGACGGTAAACATTATATTCAACTGAAAAATACACATAGATGTTATTTACCACTAGTACAGTTGCACAAACTTCAGTTCCAAACTCTAAGCAGCTTAATGGTTTGTTACTATTTCTCAACTTGAGATAGTTTTGTAAATTGGCCCCTGAAAAAATTTCTTAAGGCTATGGTGTGAAGTTTTCAACTATTAATATTGCTTATTAAATACATAGATATATTTGTCAACTAGGTGTTTCGGGCTTGTGCTGTTCTTGAAATGGATATCAGGCACGTACACCTTCCACAGTTCTCATAGCAGTAAACACATGGGTTTGGGGCAAGTAGAATATCTCAAAAACGACTTGGATGACAGCTATTTTTAATAGCATCCGCCTGTTTAGTAAACACTGTTTTGCAGAACTGTTATCTTGGAAAATGGCTTGTGTTTGAGCTGTGTTAGCATCGCATGGTCTCAAAAATGACCGTTGGACATAAAAATTGCAGTTATAAAGTTTGGGTTGGGGTTTATAAATTTCTTCTGCTATGAACTGCCATTGACTTCTCTGGTCAAGTGAATAATATTCTGATGCTTTGTTTTAATATAGGTATCCCAAAGTATAGACCTTTTTGACCTCACTTGTGTATTTTATTTTATAATGATTTTTTTTTAAATACTAGGTTTCTGATTGAGGTATCAAATTTAGAAATAAAACCTGGCCCCCACCCATTGAACACCATTTTAAAAAATACTATAACAGTGTAGTTAAAGTGTCTGAGAAATTACTGTAAAGTTAGTCGGGTTCCCAGACTAATTACACTTATTCAAATATGAAACCATGCAAATCCAAAAATAATACTGATGAACCAATTATCAGGATATTTTGGGAACAATCATTTTTCTGTAGTTTTTGCTTTTATTCCAGAAGTTTGTATTTTACGTGTAATTTATGGCAAAATCGCAAGGGTTGGCAGGTCTGTTGATAGTTTGGATGGAACACCAAATGTGAGAGTAGGTGATGCATGGCCCACATAGGGCCACAGATATACACAATCACAGAATTATTTATATCAAACATCTTTAGTTAAGAAAATGAGGGAAAAACCCCTCAGTGTCAACATATCTTCAACAAATACAAATGAATTAGATATTATAAAAGTAAACTAAATTACTTAAATGTCAGATAAATATGATTTTATATGCCAACTACACCAGTTACCCACCCCACCCCCCAAATAACCCCATTCAATTAATAGATGACAAACTAAATGCTCTTTTCCTAACAGACATAAATGAAAAAGACAGATACTCAAGAATTGGAATTATAATCCCCAACAAATGGGTAAACTCAACATGGACCAAAATGGAACCACCTAAGGAATTAAAAGGGAAACTTCTAAACATAAAATCTAACGACCTATGTATTCTTAATGTCTACGCACTGTCTACCAATAACTGCAAACTAAAATATTACAATACCGGTAATTTGAATATATACCTACAAGCCTATAATACAGAAAACCTGTTAATTGTAGGTGATTTTAAAAATATTACAGATGTTCAAGACAAAACAAACATAAAAAATAATATGGAAAGAAGATTTCAAAATCATATGAATGCTTTTGTCAAAACCAACAATCTTATTGGCACCTTTAGACATAAATACCCAAAGAAGTTAGAACACACACACACACACACACAAGTATGGTTAATCTAGAGACAGGGTATACATAAACAAAAAAAATAATTATCAATCTCATCAACAGCCAAATTCTAAATTTTAAAATAGCTGACCACAATATGATTAAAAAAATCATATAACTAAAGAACAAACAGAAATACGGAAAAGGATGATGGAAAATGAGCAAGTCGATACTAGAACTGCCAAAATATCAACAGGAAATAATATCCTAGATTTTGATACAGAACTATCTTATTACCTTAGGGAACAAATAAAAAAGAGGTAGCTAATACTACAAAGAAATATTGTAAAATGATATAAGAAAACAACACACTAATTAAAAATGAATGTGAAAGAATTATTAACAATACCAGAACAACTCAAGAAGAAAAACATCAAAGAAAACACTCAAGACACTAGATCAATATAAAATGCAAAACACCAAAGTGAGAGCTGGAAAAATTGACAAACTATATGCTATAGGGAAAAACATTTATGTAAAAGAAGAACTCAGGAAAGCAGCGAAAAGAAACATAACAAAACTATGAATAAATGGTAATGTGACTGAAGAAAAGGAACCAATCCTTTCCTTAAACACATACATTCATATTTCAAGACTAAAAGAATTTAAATAAATCTCAAAATATTTATTATTATGAAATAATCGATAAATATATAGAGAACATAGCAATGCCACAAATAAATAATGACAATAAGGTAACATGTGAAGCACAAATAACAGAGAAAGAAATTGCAAAAGTAATAGACCAATTGAAAACAATCAAATCTCCAGGCTCAGATGGAATAACAGCTGAGTTCTATAAAAAAAATTCAAAACACATTTAACACTTATCAGAAAAACATATACAATACTGCACACTTTTTATGTGAAATGACCCCAACAATGAAAGAAGGAATAATCACATTAATCTTTAAAAACAAAGGAATACCTGAAGAATTACAAAACTGGAGACCTAAATCCCTCTTAACTTTAGACACTACAATTTTAAGCAAAGTACTAGCAAATAGGATTAAAGAAACAATGGACGAAATCATCAACCCACAATTAACATGTAGAGAGAAAAATAGAAATATATCTAACAATAATCTAGCTGTAAAAACTACTAGAATATATGGAAGAAAATAACATAGATGAAACCCTGATACTGTTTGAAGAAGCCTTTGATAGAATAGAAACAAATTACATACTTAAAATTACTAGAGAAATTTGTTTTGGAACACTATTAAATGGATCCAAGCTCTCTATAATAAAACAACCTCAAGAATACAAACAAATGGACCAAAAGCAAAATAATTAAAATACCAAACATGCCCATAGCATGTAACACTTTTCAATATGCCAATGACTGCTCTAACATTATAACAACTAAATCGTCATACCGCTATTTAATAAACCAATACACCAGCTTTGAGAAAGCATAAGGATCACAAATAAATGCAAATAAAACTTGAGATTTTAAATAAATGGGAAAATGACTCAAATTAGACAAGTAAAAGCACATGGAATAACTGTTGGGAAAGACAATAAAACAACTAACTTCCTAAATTTAAAACAAAAAATGAAAAAATATTGAGATACATGAACAGACAGAAATGTAACTTTTAGCCACACAATTAAAATTACTAAAACATATTTTTATAGTACAATATGATATATTTTTAATGTAATAGATTTCGATAAAATTTACATAGGGAAAATAGACTCCCTAATAATGAAATTCATATGGAAGAGAATTCACAAAATATCCAAGGAAACTTTCCACAAAAAAAAGGAGGGCAAGACTTCAACTTAACAATTAAACAAAATGCAAACATGCTACATTGTTTAAATAGCTTATCCCCACAACCAATTTATTATTGGCAGGGACTATACATATACAACCAATTAAAGAACCAAAAAGATTTACAAAATAACAAGTTAAAATTATCACAAAGAAAGCCCACCCCCCGAAGTACTTATAAAATAACTCTCATTACAAGGAAATACAAATCAAAAGAAATTCTTTGGCAAACAATGGATAAAAAAGTCTTAGAAAAGCAAATTCAAGAAATAATTAATAGATGTAACACCCAACAGCATAGAAACAAAAGTATCTGATATAGACTGGGAGAATATATGGAGCCACTACAAAGAAATTAAGGACCCTGCCAAATATGGCAACATATACTCAACGCATAGTGAATGCAAGAAAGTGCCAACCGCAAAAACATTATACACTACTTGACTAAATGTCTACTATGCGACTCCGCACAAGACAGCAAAGAATACATAATACTAAACTGCAAATATTTGGACAAACCAAGAAATTTTTGTTAGCTCAAATTAAAAAAAAACAATAGGACATTTTAACGCTGAAAATTTTCTCTACACAGCCCAGAAAAACGATAAAATATTCTAAGACGAAGTTACTAACTTCATCTATTTAGCTATAAATGAAAAATGGAACATGGATGCTGAATTACAGGAAAGCCCTAATGGCTAGTTTAACAACACCAGTTTTACGGCACGAGCTTAAAACAAAACACATACAGAAAAACACGAACCTACACGAACTGGAAAGACTAACTGGCATGTTTTAAAATCACCAGTCAAATAACACGATATACTATTACAAAACAAATTTATAGTCAAAGACATACATAATAACTGAACTGGAAAGTCAAATGGCTAGTTTTAAATCACCAGTTAAGTAACACGATGTGTTTATACAAACATTAACACACAACATTTAGCAGACTTACAGCACAACCATAGTAGTCCGACTACGCTGTACTTTCGTCTCGTCCGACAACGGATTAAATACACAATCAGTGTTATACTTGTAATTTCTGAGAAGATAAATTATTTCCCTATCGATTTAATGTAAGTATGACCCAATATAATGTCATTAAAATTTTCTAGGCCTGTCAGTAGGCGAGTACCCCATGCCGACACCAGCTGGTGTCGGCGATTTCCAACTTTTTGATAGGGGATGCGCTCTGACCCTACACCCCAACATAAAAAAACAAATATAAAAAATGGGGTGGCAAGGGTCAAAGGAAACTCAGACTAAACCATAGTAGCAGGTTGCTCTCTCGTAAACTATATACATGAAACACACACGAGAGACTTTGCTTCTTTAATGAAGTTTACAGTCAGCAGATGAGGAAATATATCGACCGCTGCAACTTAAAGGAAAAATATCAACTCAATAACCAAACAAAACTAATATGACCGATGAAAGTAGAATGGCGTGGCGCAAAGATGAGAAAGTCAATACCTATTCGACATCTAAATAGAACTCACTTGCCTCTTTCCTTGTCACAACCAATTAACAAACAAAAAGCTTGTCAATATGAACAAAATTTGATAACCATACTAATTAATACAAGGTGTGGAAATCTCCACTTACAATATATATTCTGTTAATACATTTAACAGAGGAATACATGATAGAAAATGTATGAAGAAATAAACAAACTTATGTAACATAATACAGAAATAGCGGCGGCAGGGTATAAAATGTGATGTCAAACTATGACACCTGAAAAGGACTCAAGTGGACCCCTTCCCAATAAAAATAATTAAGTAAATTAAATACATGAAATACAACTATAATAATCAGAAATAGTGGCAGGGTACTGTATGATATGTCATAGCTTACCCTGCAAGGGACTCGTACGATAGACCCCTCCACTATAACAGGGTTCGTACGGTCTTTGAAGGTCTTTGAGAGTTTGGGAAAAATGAGGTAGCATTTTCAAGGCCTTGAAAGTTTGGGAAAATCGAGCATATTACCCTGAGGTCTTTAAAAGTCTTTAAAAATTGAAATAAACCCCCCAAAAATTAATTTCTTTCCAGAATCACAGATAAAATTATCCGAGGTTGTTAGATTCAGATGTAATCTAGTTATCCTGATTTCTTTCTTTTGATGACCCGTCAGTTTATTGCCGCCGCATTAACAAAAGAGGCTTTGTTTTGTTTGACCATCCAAAGTATGCCTCGGCGGCGACTTCAATCACACATGCATCAAAGCAAGACGGTGCCGCTACACACTTCATCAAAGGAAGTCACCAATAAAATTGCCCAAGGTCGTTAGCTTCGGATATAGCTGGTTTTCCTGGCTTCTTTCGTTTGACGAATAGTTCAATTTGATTGGACGAGTCCATCAGTTTTAGCCAATCAAAATGTTAATTACAATAATTCTACGTAGAAAGTTCGCGAAAGTTACACGCTCGAGAATTGAAAATTTGTTCATTCGATTTACATCTTCAAGTTCAGTGTTTAAAAATGCCAGGTCTTTGGTCTTTAAACGATATATGGCTTGAACAAGAGAAATACAAGGAATGGCTCCAAAAGGATAAATTATGTAAACGAAAGACGTTTTGTACATTGTGTAAATAGACGAGCAACTTGGCTTCAATTAGAGAAGGAGTCCATGCAAATTAGTAACTACATACAGTTCATTTAGTGGAACGAAGATGCAGAAGTATAAGCTATTGGTAATTTTGTGCAAAATAATGTTAACTCATTACTCTTCGGGTATAAAATAAGATATTGTTTAATGTGATGATTTGGGAGATATGGCAAAAGAGGGCTCGTTTAAATTTACTTGTACCGTCGGTTTATTTAACACGTTTGAGGGGGAAAAAATCATTTTCGAAAATTTTGTTCTACATAATAAAGTTCCTTGATTTAATACAAAAACATACATTGTAATAAATTCAATTCACGGATATACAGTTTCAAAGTGCGCATGCGTACACTATAGTAGAGTTAAGCAAGAGTTGTTGTTCTTGAATTGTGAGTATATAAAAACGTGTGCTGTGAAGCTTTAACTGTAAGAAGTCAAGTCATTTGATTAAGTAAATAAATAAAATAATTTTAAAAACGTATTTCTAGTTGACGGAATATCCCGTTTCTCATAGCCGACCCTCGATTTTTTCCCCAATGGTATTAAAAAATAAAAATAAAATCACATTGCCGAAATTGATTTGTGTAACTATAGTCTGACTATACATCCCCGTTTGTTTGTACCCCTATCGATTTCAATAACGAAAAAAATTAAATGATAAAAGTGCACAGAACTAAGGCAACTGAATCATTGATTTATAATTTCTAACCTGAATGTGACCAGAATGGCACTAATACTGCCATCTCCTGCACACTTCATGATTAACGGACATTCCAAAGAAACAAACGGGTTGGTATAGTTAGACTATTATTGAGCCCGTTTTGCCCAGTACTTTGAAGTGCTTGAAGTATTACTAGATTTATAGATAATGTTTATTTTTTTTAAAAATGGAGAAAAAACACGCCCAACGTTGAAGAAGTGTTTTATTCTGACCTTTCCAAAAGAAAGGAATATGTCGAACTTTGGTGTGGTCTCCAGAAAATGTTGTCACATGGGCAGGCAACAGTGGAGAGAGGATTTTCTGTCAACAAACATGTATCTGTTGAGAACCTCGGCAGAGAAAGCCCCAGAGCTCAAGGGCTAATCATTGACACAATGAGAAAAGCAGATGGACCTTTAGAAATCATCATTAGCAATGAAATGATGACACATGGCTCCTTGCAAGACATAAGTACCATGCTTATCTGGATAAGAAGAAAGCAGAGAAGGATGAGAAAAACCAAAAAGGAAAGAAACGGGAGTTAGGCTTGGATGAAGTGGAAGGCAGAAAACTGCCTCTTGAAGCTAACATTGCCAGCCTACATGCTTCCTCTGTACAGAAAGCAGAAAAGGCAGAGATAAAAGGACCCATTGTGCATGTCACAGAGTCAAATACTCTTAGGAGAAAAGCAGAGATGACAGTGGTAGCGTCTCTTTCCAAAATGATTGAAGAGAAAAGAAAGCAAATATAATAATGCATTTCAAGCAATGATGGTGTCTGTTAAGCGAACAATTTATTTTGTATTAAATCTGACACGTATGTTACATATTTCTGAAAGAACAACGAATGTTAACCTATCTTCCAGATAATTATAATACAATTTAGGAAATTAATTATAGTTTGACTTTAATCAGTGATCAGTATTGTAGTATTTGGCATTCATTTTTCTCATATAATCTGTATACACAATATTAGCAAAAATAGGTCTTGGAAATCTCTGTTTGTGGTCTTGGAAAGTTTGGGAAAAGTCTTTGAATTTATCATCCATAGTTCAGTATGAACCCTGTATAAACAAACAAACAGAATAAAATTTTACAAATAGATAAATACAATTTGGCAGATGAATATCTGAACAAACACATCTAATGAATGCTTGGAAACATATTGTCAATACTCAAAACAAATTTCAAAATACAAAATTTGAAATCCTCGACAAAGAAGTGAATAATTATAAGCAATAGATGTGCTGGGGGCTCAAGCACGGCGACAAATTGTGCCGTCAGGGAGTCCCCACCACAGTTGCTAAACAACTGAATTTAGTCCAGCTCTGTAAATCGTCTAGTGACGAAAGCTACCAGCTTCTTGCACAACCAACGGTTACCCCTTGTGTTCAAATACACACCGTCATTGGCCATATACAATCTGCAGAAACCATTATTCCCAACCAAGAAAATTTGGCTGCTACCGAGTAAACAAGCCCTAATTAATAATTTACCTGCCATACCTAGTGACAATATTCCCCATGGGTTAGCACGTGAGGGTTGTATCGTGGCAATAATGCTCCAACTAGAATGTACTGTAATCCATGCTCTAAATAATATATGCACAATTGCAAAAGTTGGCTCACAATTGTAAGTGGCTCAACAACACCAGCTTTGTTCTCACCAAACTGAAAATAAATGTCATCCGTCGCTGGCTCCAAAACATTGGTGCACAATAAGAAATTGGAAATCCTAGCCCCAGGTCTGCCATCCATGGTCACAATTAGGCTGTTGGACTGCTAGCAGATCAAAGGGAACCCTGAATCCCCTGATAATGCTATGTCCCACAAGATGACGATACTTTCACAGAATGACCAAAAATAACCATACACTGATACGAGTACTTCAGTCCACCCAATAGGATTGAGTTTTACAAACACAGATGTGTGCCAAGGCACCAACAAATAAAGATAAAAAATACCCACATCTATACCGATATAATGGGCAGAAAATATTACAAATTACATACCAGGGTATGTATCAAATAAAACTTAATACTACAGTTTACTTAGAAGAAAATACACTGATTACATACTTGGGTATGTATAAAAAAAACTTAATACTACAGTTTACTTAGAAGAAAATAGACTGACTACATACTTAGGTATGTATCAAATAAAACTTAATACTACAATTTACTTAGAAGAAAATATACTGACTACATACTTAGGTATGAATAAAATAAAACTTAATACTACAGTTTACTTAGAAAAAAATAGACTGACTACATACTTAGGTATGTATCAAATAAAACTTAATACTACAGTTTTCTTAGAAGAAAATACATTGACTACATACTAAGGTATGTATCAAATAAAACTTAATACTACAGTTTACTTAGAAGACAATACACTGACTACATACTTGGGTATGTATAAAAAAAACTTAATACTACAGTTTACTTAGAAGAAATTACACTGACTACATACTTAGGTATGAATAAAATAAAACTTAATACTACAGTTTACTTAGAAGAAAATACACTGACTACATACTTAGGTATGTATCAAATAAAACTTAATACTACAGTTTTCTTAGAAGAAAATACATTGACTACATACTAAGGTATGTATCAAATAAAACTTAATACTACAGTTTACTTAGAAGAAAATACACTGACTACATACTTAGTTATGAATCAAAACTTAATACTACAGTTTACTTAGAAGAAAATACACTGACTACATAGGTATGTATCAAATAAAACTTAATACTACAGTTTACTTAGAAGAAAATACACTGACTACATACTCAGGTATGAATCAAATAAAACCTAATACTACAGTTTACTTAGAAGAAAATACACTGACTACATATGTATGTATCAAATAAAACTTAATACTACCGTTTACTTAGAAGAAAATACACTGACTACATACTTAGGTATGTATCAAATAAAACTTAATACCACAGTTTACTTAGAAGAAAATACACTGACTACATACTTAGGTATGAATCAAATAAAACTTAATACTACAGTTTACTTAGAAGAAAATACACTGACTACATACTTAGGTATGAATCAAATAAAACTTAATACTACAGTTTACTTAGAAGAAAATACACTGACTACATATTTAGGTAAGTATCAAATAAAACTTAATACTACAGTTTACTTAGAAGAAAATACACTGACTACATACTTAAGTGTGTATCAAAATAAAACTTAATACTACAGTTTACTTAGAAGAAAATACACTGACTACATACTTAAGTGGGTATCAAATAAAACTTAATACTACAGTTTACTTAGAAGAAAATACGCTGACTACATACTTAGGTATGTATCAAATAAAACTTAATACTACAGTTTACTTAGAAGAAAATACACTGACTACATACTTAGGTATGTATCAAATAAAACTTAATACTACAGTTTACTTGGAAGAAAATACACTGACTACATACTTAGGTATGTATCAAATAAAACATAATACTACAGTTTACTTAGAAGAAAATACACTGACTACAGTACATACTTAGGTATGTATCAAATAAAACTTCATATTTTAATTTGGTAGAAGGTATTCTACCTAACTATAATATGCAAGGCATATTCCCGTATATACAGACATCCCACACATACAAAAAAAAACCCGCTTTATTTATAGGAAATAAGGAATAAAAACTTTTTACATTTGACGTACAATAATATTTTCACTAACATTACCACGAAGTTAAAAGAAACAATGACAGAAAACAACTTTAATAAACTGAAAAAGTCCATAAGGAGGTATGTTCTTCTATCCCCCAGTTATCAAAACCACTGTTTAAAAGTGTCTCAGTAAACTAGATGCCAAGAATGCTACAGACTTGATCAGAATGGTCCACCTCTCATTAAAACTTTTGCCTCAGCTATTTCAGATTGTATAACATTCATAATAAATTTAAATATTGCAACCTCATCTGTCCCAAAATATGGAAAACTGCAAAAGTAATGCCTATGCACAAATCTGGTTCTAAGAATGATTCTGATAAAGATCTACAAACCAATTTCAATACTACCAAAGCCTGTCCAAATTGATTGAGAAACATGACTCTGACTTGTTCATGTCATATTTAACAAAAAACTTGCTGTTACACCTTAACATGACATGGAAGAATACAAATTAACAAATGGTTTGGTGTTTTGGTAGATAATAACCCATCATGGACTGAACATATTAAACATGTCATTAAAAAAGGTAATTCAAGTTTATTGCTTTTCAGTAGGATTAGACATTTTCTCCCTGAAAAGTGCAGAAAACTATTTTATAACAGTTACATACAGCCCTATTTAGACTTCTGTAACTGTGTAGAGTAATTCAAATAATAAAAAACATAGCAAAGATTCAGGCTAATATCAATCGGGAAAGAAAGAAAGGAAAAATTAGCTGCTAAGTTAAAATTATTACCTATTAAAGACCGAATCTGACTGAAGAAAGCCAAATTAATGTATTGGATATCCAAAAATAGTACTCCTGAATATTTACAATTACTATTCCAATATAGACTACCTGGTAATACTCCCCACAAATGATTTTACTTGATTCAATGGCAGTTCTGAAACTTCTTTAATTCTTTCAATAACACTTTTGTATTTCTTGAGCAGTTTAATGCCAAAGCTTCAAATGTTTATGTACAAAATCTATATTACGAAAGGTATGAATAACTTGACAGGTATGTGGGCTACATTACATCTGTATACAGGATATGTGTAGCAGCTGAATATAAATGTGTAACTTATACCTTTGTAAAGGTTTAAGTTGCTTCCATTTTTGGGGTGGGGTGTTTTCCAATTGTTTAAAATTAATATAGAATTCACATTGTGGCTCGTTTTTGTCAGAAATTGAGGTAGTGATAGAGAGATGCACAGCTCTGAGACCCCAGTCAGCGGAGCCGACAGTTAAATTAATGAATATACAACTTGAAATTTAAATAACAACAACTTAATACTCTGGCAAAGTCATTACGCGAACAATTCAAAGAAAACCAAAGGAAAGGAAACCCACCAATCGATTAATATAATCCTGTGAGTGAATAGTACAATCCTTGTTAAAAGAGACAAACTGTACAGGAAACCATAACTCACTGATACCCTAATTTGAGTTCAATACCCAAAGCCAGTACAGGCGGAGGGTAGGGAGTACAACCAGTATGCCTCTTTTGGGGTAAAAAAACCTACTAATATATGATAAACAAAACAAATATCAACCCTGAAAAGAATTTTTTTCTAGAAATAAATGCGAAAACAAACTAATAAAAATACATTACACGCATGGGAGGACAATGGAAACATACACTTAAAAATAGACATAATTTCGGAAAACAAGGGTGTTACCAAAAATTCAAACCAACGTAAAATGTTGGGGAGCATTTGAAGGGTATCAACAACGAGAAAGAAAATGGGACAGCAGAGATAAGATGTAGTTGGAAATAAAATTCAAAGATATACAATATAGTAAGTTAATAGATATAATACCTAATACATATAATGATGTGATATATATTCTGAAGGGACAAATATAGTGAGAAACAACGTAGATAAACATTAGTGTAGAATTGGGAGTAGTGGGAAGAACCTGTGTGTATACTGGATATAATCAGTAGATTACAAAATAACTAAGTGCTTTAATTAGTATTTATGTGTGGAACATTGGATTTTTTTAGCACACATCATTCTTACCTCTGGTACCACAAGTGCATATTGACTATTGTATTCTATTTGAATGGAAGAACGTAATATAAGCATACATAATGACAACATGAGACAAAGATGAAATATGAGTATGTATATTAACAATGATGACTTTCATAATTATGCATGTATAAGAGTTTGGTTAGAATACAGTAACTTCAAATTACTTCTTCTAATCTGAACTCCCAAGTCCTTTCTGTACTAAGGTTTACCTGGCTAATGGCTTATATGGTTAAGTACAGATACCATTCACCATGTAGCTATGTTACAAAGCAGGTTAGCATGCTGCAGAGGATGATTAAAAGCCAAGGAGTGCATAAAGAAGGGGAAAAGCAAAAGCTGGAAATTGCATATTATTAGTACGTTTGAAATGATTAAATTACTATATAGATTTATCTGTATATTTGCGGTATCAATACAAGACGAAAACAACCGATCCAAAACAAAATGTTCCTCATACATTTTTGGTGCCCTGGTGGCCAAGTGGTCCAAAGCACTCACCTTTACCAGTCACTTTCATCTCACCTGCCAGTGGCTGTTCATGTCTCTTGCTTGGTCAATGTAGATATACGAGACAGATGCCAGAAGCTTCCCATGGGTTGGTGGTTCCTACTGAGGATTTTCCATGTCCTTCCAAGGATTATACTGGCTGCTGTATATAGCCTAACTTGTGCTGAGAAATGGTTTTAAACCAAAAGAACACCAACACACCGTTCTCAATATTCTTAACCAGTTTTGAATAATTATTAATCATTAACATTTTCACCTTGTAACTCACCTTTACTCATCAATATCTCACTATCGTCAATGGTTTGAGTCTTGGGCTTGGCCAAAGTATATGAGAAAGCTCACCAGCAGCTTCCAGTGGATTGGTGGTTCTTCCAAGGGTTCTTTATGAACCAAATATACTGACCTCCATGTATAGCCATTCATGTGCGGAAAAAATAGTGCTTATTGTCTGTGTTTTATATGCTGGTGATTTTGAGATTTTGATAATTTTGTTCGACTTTCTTGGCTAAGCACCATCTATCAAACAACTGCTCTTTTTCTCTAGCAATTTGACAAGAGTTTGTCCAGCTTCTTTTCTGTAATTTCAGAATTTTTGCCAATAAGCTTCAGGGACTAACTCTTAACCCCTCAGAATGCATTCTTTAACCACATCATAGTCACCACTGTGGTGAACAGACAGTGAAGTGTAAATCTCACATGCCTTACACATTGCAATAACCGAGTCGTCCAATGCTCCCTTGGCCTTGGTCTACCTTTTTTTCTCTGAAAGGGAACACTAATCTAATATTCCTTGCTAAATCAAAACTTAAATTTGGATTTGAAGTATGAAGGTGTTTTTCATTTACCAGCTCTATTTCTTTCATTTTACATTGATATTCCCTTTCTTCCTTCTCTCTCTCTCTCTCTCTCTCTCTCTCTCTCTCTCTCTCTTTATCAATTTGTTTTTCTTGTAACCGAATGTGCATCTGCTATTTTTGTAATTCAAATTGTCTTTCTTTCTCCTCTTTGTCATATTGTAATTGTCTTTCTATCTCCTCGTTATCATATTGTAATTGTTTTTCTTTCTCCCTTTCCTGTCTCTCTCTCCTGTTTTTCATATTGTAATTGTCTTTCTTTCTCCTCTTTATCATATTGTAATTGATTTTCTTTCTGCCTTTCCTGTCTCAGTCTGTCTGTCTGTCTCTCCTCTTTTTCATATTGCAATTGTCTTTCTTTCTCCCTTTCCTGAAATTCCAGCTTCTTCAACTTTCTTTATTTTAATGTCAGAGTCTGATGCAGACTTACTGACCGAAATCAAAGCACTTTTTACCAAAACATTCTTTCTTACCAAATATTGGACCAAAATCTTTTTGATATCTTGTTTCGTTAAAGAAGCCTTGACTTCAGAAAGATCATAGTTGAATCAACTTATCTTTTCTGACAAGATCTAATTGCTCCTGAGTAGGATTAGAAAGAAATATTTCTACTTTAGATGTCATTTTAATACAAGCCTGTCAATCTCACTAAAGACTTTAAAAAATTTCAAAAACTAGCTGAATTCAAATTTAACATAAAAGTTTTCTGAACAAAAAATTCTAGCCAAATTCCAATTTATCCCTATCGCGGACGAGGTCCCAATTTCTATGTCACGTGCTTAGGCTGGAATAAACAATAACATAGAAAGAGTGAAAATAACAAGCTTGTAAAAACTTAATAAACAATTTATTGAACACAAATATTTTCCAGAAAAGAAAAAATAAACTTAGTTTTAAAAATCAATTCCAAAATTAATCCAAAAATAATTCAAAATATTATCCACTAGAGAAATTGCAAAAGTCCTGGTAATAAAATGTCCAAATAATTCCAAGTTCGAATCCCAGCAAAGTATCCAAGATGTAAGACGATGACACTTGATGAAGTCAGTTCTTGGTAATAAAATTCTATGAGCACAATTCTTTTCCAGATAAATAACAAAATATTTCCTCTTGATCCAAACGAATTAAAATAACTTCCAATACAAAGTAATTTAAAATTGCTAAAAATGACACAACTTAATATTCTAACATCCCAAGTTCTACTCAATAGTTTGCTCCCAAAACATAATTTATATACCTGTTTTACGTAAACAAGAAAGGGTTCACATGATCTTCTAGAATCTTTTAGAACAAATTTACGTTAAAAAAAACACGTACACACCTTATGACCCAATTAAAAATAGAAAGATGTTTATAACACAGCTTCATAATGTCCTTGGAATCAACCAAGCTTGTTTACAACTCTCAACCAAAACCAAAAGAACACCACCACACCGTTCTAAATATTCTTAAGCAGTTTTGAATAAAATATCAATCATTTCTTAAGCAGTTTTGAATAAAATATCAATAATTTACATTTTCACCTTGTAACTCACTTTTACTCATCAATATCTCACTATATTCAATGCTTTGAGTCTTGGTTTTAGCCAAAGTATGCGAGAAAGCTCACCAGCAGCTTCCAGTGGGTTGATGGTTCTTCCGAGGGTTCTTTCTGTACCAAATATACTGACTTCCATGCATAGCCATTCATGAGCTGAAAAAATGGTGCTTTCTGTCTGTGTTTTATATGATGGTGATAGGCCTGCTAATACATTCCATGTCGGTGGTGATGATGTTATATAGTTAATGATGCCATCACAATGTACTAAATCATGTGACCTATGAAGTTAAGCTTATGTATTTAATGATGTCATCACAATGTAATAAATCATGTGACCTATGAAATTAAGCTTATGTATTTAATGATGCCATCACAATGTACTAAATCATGTGACCTATGAAGCTAAGCTTACTTTGAAATAACTATACTGATTGACTAATAAACAGTCTGTAAACTTAACCTAATATGATTTCAGTTTTTCTTCCTTAAGTGTTTTTTGTGTGAAGAGTTTGATGGAAAATAAAATCAAAGACAATTTGATTTAATGATATCTGAGAATTTACACAACAATATCTGGTTGCTCAGAGTATTTCTAGTCAAGACCTTTGATATAGTGGGCATGTTAACAAATACTAGGATTTCAGGAACACTGACTATTGCTAGTCATGACCTTTGATATAGTGGGCATGTTAACAAATACACAGATTTTAGGAAAACTAAAAACAGAAAACTGGGATTTCAGGAACACTGAATCATACTAGTCTAGACTTTTGATATAGTAGGTATGTTAACAAATACAGGGTTTTCAGGAAAACTATTGCTAGTCATGATCTTTGATATAGTGGGCATGTTAACAAAAACGGATTTCAGGAACACTGAATCATGCTAATCTAGACTTTTGATATAGTAGGTATGTTAACAAATACAGGGTTTTCAGGAAAACTATTGCTAGTCATGACCTTTGATATAGTGGGCATGTTAACAAAAACGGATTTCAGGAACACTGACTATTGCTAGTCATGACCTTTGATATAGTGGGCATGTTAACAAAAACGGATTTCAGGAACACTGAATCATGCTAATCTAGACTTTTGATATAGTAGGTATGTTAACAAATACAGGGTTTTCAGGAAAACTATTGCTAGTCATGACCTTTGATATAGTGGGCATGTTAACAAAAACGGATTTCAGGAACACTGACTATTGCTAGTCATGACCTTTGATATAGTGGGCATGTTAACAAAAACAGGGATTTCAGGAACACTGAATCATGCTAATCTAGACTTTTGATATAGTAGGTATGTTAATAAATACAGGGATTTCTTTAAAACAGATATAGACATTAAACAGAAAACATTATGACACAATTGACAGTGTATAACAACTTTGTTCAAAATTTTGATATGTATGAGATTTATGGCAGATTAAAGTATATACAAATTAAGAGAGACAATGAAATAGATAATAATTAAGGAATACAGATTAGAGTAATAAATAATCTTCATAAATAAGACAGACAGAAATGTTCACTAAGAAAGAAGCATGTAATGAAGCCAGACATTACAGTTTATAGGAATTACGAGGATGTGCAAGTATTAGACACATGACAAATGTGACACAAGACATTCAACAAATAAATAAATAAATAAATAATTAAAAAAGACGCATCCATTCAGAAAGAAGAACCATAGTATGACCAAAATTTAAACCAAAAAACTGTATCAACGAAAAACATGATAAAAAATTGAATGAATGGCAGAAAAGATGAATGAGAAAAAAGTAATAATAATAACCATAAAACAGACAAATGGAAGAAACAGTTTGCCTTTTGGTTATGTGCATCTCTTTGATACAAACTGAACCAAACAAACATGAACATAATAACATCCAAATAACCACTATACAAATTTTGAATTAATAAATGCAGTAACAAATTAATCTAACACCGTAAATAAAAAAACGATGACATCAATTTAATTAAATCAGGAAAGAGAGTAGATTGCAGAGCAGCCAGCTACATAGGATATTTATATCATTTTAGATCTTTACTTTTGAGTGCTAGTGAGCGATCTGTGATCCTGTTGATTTAACCCCATATTTAGCACAGGATGGGCTAGTTACAGCAGCTAGTAAATTAGATGAAAGAAGATAATGGCAATAACCTTTGACCTATGAGAAGCTAGTGACAATTAAGGTTACCACAGTGTTCAAATCAAATCAAAAGACTCTTACATGACCTATTTCGACATTAGTGCATTAGGCCATAGAGCTATAAAAAAAACACAAGTTCATGACTTTTTAGAGGTTGGTGCATTAGACTATATAACCATAAAAAAACACAAGTTCATGATGGACATGGTACATAAGTCGAACATTGGTCATGAAAACCTCTGCATAACTACAGATACTGCCCATGAGAATTTCTGGACTTACTGGGTATTATCATTATTATTATTACACAATAAAAAAAATGTGTGATTGCATACTATGCCAATGTAATATCATTTGGATGTATATGGTCCAGTTGACATGATTGGCATGTCAGGAAATGTACACTATAAACTAATAATTAACAATGCCAGCTTAATAATAATAATAATAATAATAATAATAATAATAATAATAATAATAATAATAAATACTTTACACTACGCCAATGTAATTTCATTAAGATGTATATGGGTCAGTTGACCTGATTTGTGTCATGGTTAGTCAAGAAATGTACACCTTACACTAATAAGTCACTATACCATCTTAATTATGATTATACACTATGCCAATGTAATAGTAAGATGTACATGGGCCAGTTGACATGATTGGTGTGGTACAGGGAATGTACACTATACACTAATAATACAAGTTATGCTCGCTTAATAACAATTATGATGTTACACTATGCCAATGTTACTACACACTGTACAATATTATGTGCATTTCAATAATAAGCAATGATAATTTATATAATAACTTAGTGCACTGTGAAATCAATAATAATAAAATAATAATAAATCTAAATCTATGCTAATAATAACTATAGACTATTAAATTATATTACAATATTAACTTCCCCTAGCTAAGGTGATTATTGTTGACCGTTATTAAATGGTACATGTACATTTACGAAATCTGTACAATTAAAGATCAAATACAAGAAAATGTTTAAAGGCTTGTGTTACATATTGGACTATTTAACTTATATTATATAAGTTAACTTTTTTTTATATAACTTATATAGTTGAGTGCAATTACAATATACGCTTCCTAACCATATAGTATTGTAAGTATTTGTTCCTTAAAGATAAAATAAATGGTATCATGCAATATCTTTTTTATTTTTTTTTTAACACTTTTGACACGATCCCCATCCTCCTATACAACTAGTCATGTAGCTTTTTATTTACTACAGTATATCATATATTTCATGTACCTAATTCAGAAATAAACAACAGCCTGGTTATCCTTGTCAAATTGACAATCTAACTTTGTTATCTATGACACTGTGTGCCGTGCATGCTGATGTAGGATAGAAATTTTATTTAAGTCACAAAAATAATTGATTATTTCATTGCTGACACCCCACCCCACGTAATTATTCATAATGTCGAATGGAAAGTAAAAATCCAATCTCTATTTTAAAACTTAAATCTGGTTATCATACAATATTTTTTTTATTTATTATTCAACACTTTTGACACAATCCCTATCCTCCTATACAAAGAGTCATGTAGATTATTGTTGACTACAGACTCAACACTAATGTACACGTACGCCGCCATTTTTAGGCAAGGCTAAACCATCTATATAAACCGGTCAAAACCGGTTTTTACGTCGCGTGCTACAAGATTGAATGAAAGCGCCACCTGGTAGTAAATAATTATTTCAAATTAAAAAAAAAAAAAAATGTCGGAGTTTGTCGGCAGCCATTGACATTTGAGTGTTTATATTTTTGTAATGATAACCCAGCTATACAATAAATAAAAATAAATAATGAACATACCTATTTAAAAGTAGCTTATTATTAAATTCTATAACAATAAAAAAACGTTTATTTATAATTTACTTAAACAAACAAGTATACACCTACACACATGACTGTATAATGCAATCATAAAAAAAATAATCTTATTTCAAATATAATTTTATTTAAATATTTTAAAATGTTTAATAATAAAGTTATAATAAATGTGTTGTTGATGTCGATGAAGTAAAAATAAAATATATTACTTACCTTGCTGAGGAGTTTTGTACATCGTTATCACATTACTTTCCCAAGATGTCACGTATAGAACTCCACTGTCCCAGAAAATGGCTCTAGGACCACGTGGTAAATCATTTTTATAAATGGCAACTAATTCACAATTCCCTGTCAGATGATGAATGGATGAATTCAAGTCGTCACACACAAATAAATGACCAATGTCATCCACAGTTATTCCACATAGAGTTCCTAGTTCCTCATGTTTGTATGTGTAAGTCGGTTGACTTGGATTCAGTAAATTAAATCCATACACACCACGGTCGTCATCGGATTCAGCAAAACACGAAATATAAACTATGTCTTGTTTTACCGTCAAGAAACTAACGTACCCTTTACAGACTTTATGTAATTTGTCAGGCCGTCCATCTTGTAAAGACACTACGCACCAACATATCGTGTTGTCTTTTACACCACTGACAACAATGTTGTCATTCCATAGAGCAACACCACCACAGTAATCAAATGTTGATCTTAAATCGAATGTTTTACAACTAGAAATGAGACCCGAGTCCTGTACCGACATGATTTCTATGATACCGTCATCCATAGCCACACACAATTCCGTGTCACTGACACGACACAGGCCTAAGGGAATTGACTCCAGTCTGTCTGTTGAAGACAACAACATGCCGTCATGGCGTCTGTATACACGGACTTTCTTAGACTTGACGTCTGTGATTACCAGCTTGTCTCCGACCACAACGACACCTACAGGGTCAAGGTCATCTGTAAATAAAAATAATATAAACATCAATAATGACTTGTATAATTATTTTAAAATACAATATAACTTATAGACTTCAACATAGATTGAATTTATGACTCAAAAATAGTCTACTGTCATAATTATTCACCACCACCACAACTATCGTCGTCTTGTTCTTGTTGTTGTTGTTATTATAAGAGAGATATACATAAATGTCACATATAAGTAAATTAGTTAGCCAGGAAATACATGTACACATCAACATAAATTGAATTTATGACTCAAAAATAGTCGACTCTCATAATTATTCACCACCACCACAACTATCGTCGTCTTGTTCTTGTTATTTTTATAAAACAGATCTACATTATACCTCATACATGTCACATATAAGTAAATTAGTTAGCCAGGAAATACATATACTCAAATTACTGTATGATACTTGTAGTTGTATGATTACATTATTATTATTATTATTATTATTATTATTATTAAAGAAGGATTAAACAGCAGACATCACATAGAACCAGTAAGAACACTATTATAGCTGTGTATAATATTTTAGTACCTTACGGTTACTTTGATATTAGTACTAATTAAAATAATAATGTTACAGAGTCATGAATCATTATTGTGTAATAACTAGTTCTATAGAAACTGTTGTTTTTCCTCTGTAATTTTTAATGATAAACAAAACTAAAACTTGAGTCGTCAATAGTCGTATAGATATGCTGTAGATTGTTCTAACTGTATTATTTTCATTTCATTTTTATTTATTTATTTATTTATTTATTTATTTATTATTATTATTATTATTATTATTATTATTATTATTATCTTAAGAGGGATTTTGTACCAGACGTCAAATGGAACCAGTAAGCACACTATTCTAGTTCTGTACAATATTTTATTAAGTTGAACATGTCCGATTTACTGTACTTTTATTTGGACATTTGTAATGTATTCATTAACCAAAAAATTATTGTACAGATTCATGAATCAATATAGTGTGATAACTGGTTCTATGTGGAAACTGTTGTTGTCCCTCAATCATTTCCAGCTTTTCTTACAACTACAAAAACTGCACAAATAAAATATGGGTAATTAATATTCGTTTTTGACAAGTGTAGATTGGTATATTTTGTTAAAACAAGCTATTACCGATAAATTGGGGTGGGATTAAAGTGTAAGGGGTGGTTTTTTATAAATAGGAATTTCAAAATAAGTCGTCTTATATCGATATACGTACGTGCGAAATAAATTTATATCTGGCTGAAACCGACCCAGGGGTTTGTCCATTTACGCGTCACACCATTTCGTTTTCAGGTCATACATTGGACTTTTTTTCTCTCTATCAAACAGGGCAATATGTTTTAAAGTCATTTTAGAGTAAATTATTTTGCAACAGAAGGGTAGTTTCTTAGATAGAAAAAAAAATCAACGCTTTTTTTCCATCAAATTAAATTACTTTTGATTATTTTCAAAATGGTAATCACCATTATGTAGTGGAAGATGAATTTGTTATTCAGCACAATTCATTGCATTAAAAAAAAATAAGACAACTGTAGAATTCTTTAAATACTGGAAAAGTTATTTTGAGACGTGAGCGCTGGGCACAAAAGCTAAATGAGGGGTCTATAAAGATTAATATAATTTATTAAAAAAAGAAAAAATTTCTTTAGATATCAAAGCGCTGGGCATAAAAACTAAAGGAGGGGTCTATACATAAAGATCACAGACACTTGATTCTGAGTAAATTCATGTATAACACTCACCATATAACGTGTTATACATGAATTTACTCAGAATCAAGTGCCTGTTATAAAGATTTATAACTTATACTGTAACTGAAAAGGAAATAAACCTTACTGTAAAGATAAAATATACACTACTTGGTCATTCATCTAATACGTCCCTGTCATACTGAACCTTTCAAGGCATCCTAAATATCCTGTTATCTTGAATATTACAGTGAAAATCCCAGTCGATAGATTATGTGAATTTCTTCTCTCTACACTGACTGGCACTGTGTCGTCTGCTGCTCTCACTGTCTTACCTCCCTTGCGTTATGACGTTGACTCTGACAGAACGCTGGGGATCAAATTCCATCAGAGAAAAATGTACAATCTGATAACGACATCACACTCATTATGACGTCACAAGTTATCGCGTTTGAGACTGGAGATTAATATTTCTACACGATTTATTTTCATTTATCATGATTGGGATTACATCAACTTGTCTGTATACAAATAAGGGTGGAACTAGAAGCAACTCGAGCAAATAGTGTGCCAGAAATGTTTAAAGTTCATGGCTTTCTCGTAACATCGTGGTTTTACAACTGCAACTTAACTATACCATGACTCATTTGCAGTCAAATAGGCCATAAAAAATGGGTATACCGTTACCCCACGCAAAACGGGAAACACCTATGATTAAAGACAACAACTTAACGACACATAACATACATATGCGAATGTCACAGCTGGCAACACAAAAACAAAAAGAAGAGAATTAGATAACACCTCCTGAGGACACCACAGACAACACTACGGCAACAGAAACAGACAACACATACACAAGCACAGAAATAGAGGGACAAAATACTTCATTTTCTAGCCCCATTCAAAAGAAAAGGAAAGCATTCATCAGAAAAAAGAAGAAAAAAACCAACAACACAAACTAGGCAAATGGAACCACCAAAAGAAAAAAAAACAAAACCCAGCACTAAGCATCCAAACCCAAACAAATGAACAAACCGAAAATGGTTCACCAGGAATCCAAGAAATAAAAAAAAAAATGTGATAAAGAGAAATGGTTGACAAAACACCACATCTTCCCCACTTAGAATACAATACTACCAAAATAAAGAAAATCACAACAACAACAAAACAAAGAACAAAAAACCCAATAATAATAACGTATACACAACTCAATAGTAGATACACATATAATTATCAACAAAAAAAAATGGAGAATAATATTAGAATTTACATCACTTAACATTAATGGAATAGATTGTGATAAAGCAAAACAACTAATCAAAGAATTAGATAAATATCATATAATATGCCTACAAGAAAAACATAACATAAACAACAAAGTAAATAATTATATCGAAGACCATCTAAAAGCTATATTTATAACACACACACACACACACACAAACAAGTATCTAACCGCTCAGGAGTCGGAATCATAATAAACAACGACCTCAAAAATGCAAACTGGACTTTACACAATACACCACAGACCTAGAAAAGGAAGACTATTACACGGTGAAATAGACAAACTACACATAATCAACATATATATGCCACCCAGAAGAAGTAAAAAAATACCATTTATATACAAATTGTCTAACTACTTACAAACATACAAACTACACAACACTGTAATAACTCACTACACAAAAAAATGGCCTAGCCAAATGGGATAGAGATGTACTACACCACATCAAAAGCCTAATAACCAACAATAATTTATTTGACACCTATAGACATATTAACCCAACCAAACAAGAATACACATATACAAGACACACAATGGCATTCAGAATAGATCACTGCTATATGAACACCAACTACAGGCGCATGTTCATTAAAAGTGAAATTCTAACAATAAAACTAGCGGACCATAATGCCATTGGAGTCCATGTAACCCCACACAAAAAAAAAACAGATGGGGAAAAGCCACATGGAAACTTAACAATACAATACTTGACCTACCTGAATACCAAATTAAAATACAAGACATACTACAAAACACACAATAACACACTCAGTATTATATATGGAACGAGACCAAAACACTCTCTCAAAAATCAGTCAGAAATACTCTAGAATACAAAAACAACAAAATAACTTGGTTGAAAAAAAAGAATTTAATAAAATAATAACTGACCCCATCTCAAATGAAACTGATATACAAAATGCTCAAACAAAACAAGATATTATAAATAAATTTAAACAAAACAGAAAAAATAAGAGCGGGACTCTACCAAGACATATACGATATTGGAAAAAATGTATACATAAAAGAGAAGAAATAAGAAAAGGGATGGAAAAACATCTCACAAAACTAATTGACCAAAATCAAGTATGCAACCAAAAAGAAGAAATACTAGAATACAAATATAATTACTATTAAAATTTAAATACATCACAACACATACCTAAGCAAAAGAATATAGAATACTCAGAATCGATAACACTACCTAAGATACAAGATATAGAGAAAAACCTATGTGACGAACCTATTAGGCACAGGAAATTGACAAAGCAATTCAACAGCTAACACCAAACAAATCACCAGGAATACATGGAATCACAGCCGAATTCTATAAAAAAATTTAAAAAACAAATCACACCAATACTCCTAAACCTATTTCACAAAACACTACTAGCAAAAGAAATGACACTAAACACGAAAACAGGCTTGATCACACTAATATACAAAAACAAAAGATTAGCAACCGATATAAAAAAAATTGGAGACCAATATCATTACTTAATATAGATTACAAATTACTAAGTAAAATATTAACCAATAGATTAAAGGAAGCAATGAGCATCATTATAAATCCCAACCAAACATGTGGAGGAGAAGGGAGAAATCTCCAGAACAACATTTTATCAATGAAAACAATAATAGAACACATGGAACAAAACAAAATAAACGGAGCACTAATACAAATAGATGAGGAAAAGGCCTTCGATCGAATAGAAATTAAAAACATATTATCCATCCTAAATAAATTCGGATTAGGATTTTTTTTTTCGCAATTGGATAAAAAGTCTATACAACAATATACAGTCCCTAATCCAAATCAATGGAGTGAAAAAGAAACAAATCCCCATAACACGCTCAGTTACACAGGGATGCCCTCTATCCATGTTACTTTACCTACTTGGCATAGAGATACTGAGAAACAAAATCCAATGTGACGAAAACATATCAGGAATCAAAATCCCAAACATGAAGGAAGAGTGCACAACTTTCCAACATGCAGATGATTGTGCACATTTCATAACAACTCAGCAATCATACAAATATCTAATAGACCAATATAACAATTTTGGACTAGCATCAGGATAAAAAATAAACCACGACAAAACTGAAATATTACTAAGAGGAAACTAGTTAGGAAACCACCCCGGCCTCCCTCCCTCACAAGTACTACCCCATGGACAGTTTAAAACCCATATCAAAGTTTTAGATTATAATTTTGGCACAAACAACAAAAACATAATTTTTAACCAACTCATGCAAAAACTAAATAAACACACACACACACACACACACACACACACACACACATATATATATATATATATATATATATATATATATATATATATATATATATATATATATATATATATATATATATGATTCCAGAAAACTAAACATACTAGAGAAAGCACATATTTCAAAAACATATTTATACAACTCAATTTGGCATGTTTTCGACAATACTGACTTCGGATTCGTTTACATAAACAAAATTTAATAAAAAAAATAATTAACTTCATATGGAATGGAAAGATCACTAAAATAGCCAAATATACTCTACAAAAAGAAAAGACACAAGGTGGAAGAGGCATACCAAATTTACGAATTTATGCAAATCAACAATCACTTAGAAAGACTAAGAAATTTAACACCCCACCCCACAAACTATTGGCAAGCATTATATCTCTACTGGTTTGGCGTTATGCTACCAAACCGACCAGAAATATACCAAAACAACAGCATTATACAAATTCTGACACCACCAAAACAACATGCAGAATAAAAAAAGTAATACAAACGTCGAGACAGAACAAAGAATTTGGGATCCCCCCTCCCCCGCAAAAAAAGAAAGAGGATACACTTTACTAATGGATAGACAAATAGACATGAAATACAAAGTTGAAACACTGTATAGTTTCCTTGATTGGAATATAATGTGGACAAACTGGTCCAAAATCAGAAATACAAAACAAAGAAAAAATATTATATCTTCATGATACATGTTGGACCCAAGAAAAAGTATTTCGAAGGAAAATAATCAAAACAATTCCACCGTGCTTCCTATATAAATAATATAGAGATAACAAAATACACATAATACAAGATCAACAGAGAAATGTAATTAAAAAAAAATTTACACAAAACAATTGGATCATATGATTAAATATAACTTACTATACACAAATCAAATTAAATACAAAAAAAATATATGATGAAGTTATTCAATTTATATTGATGGCTAAAAGTATTTCATACTAATCTCAGAAAAATAAAAAAAAATAACTAATAAACTTGAAACACAACATTGTACAAAATTATAGGAATACAACCCAGAAGCGTTACCCAAATCATCATACAAAACAAAAGCCACGATTCTTATTACCACGACGACATGACAAGGCACACTATTTGGGGGAGCAAGATCACTTCAGCCACTATGTCTAAATATATTATTCCAGTTATTCTGCAATGCCTTTACCAACAACCTCTGTTCAACTAGAACCACGTATCTAGCAATGACCAAGTTGCATGCCCTTACAGGCAGATATATATAAATGTATGTGCATATATATATATATATATATATATATATATATATATATATATATATATATATATATATATATATATATACTTCCAAATTAATACCAATTGTATTTAATCTTTGAGTAAATAACCTATAACATATACGGGGTAAAAAGAATATGCAACTGGAAGGTGAGAAACCCCGTGAACAGTCGATCACATACAGACAATATATATCTGTCCACACACGGCTATTGACCTATACTTATAACCTATTATACAACTATGCTATTTCTAAGGAAACTAGTTTCATATTATCTCATACTTTGAACTGTAACACTCCTTATTGTCCAGATACGAACTACTAATATCTACTTTCCATGCCAACTCTGCTGGAAAGAATATGGACGAAGATTTAGACTCTCCCATCACAATGCCCTGGAAACGGGCACACTGCCCCCACGGAATCATTAACTCCAAACCAAATAAAACCAACCAAAGGACATTGCGCTAGGGAAGACCCGAAGTTAACTGGAGTTTATACAAACAAGGCTACCACAACCTCATCTAACAAGGAAATTTAACCAACTATCAAACAGAAGACTTCAAAAGTATGTACATACATTTAGACACGAGTTTTAAACAAATGGAGATCATAAAACACTTTTATCCCCATACATACAATCTCTCCATTCTACGACCACAAATAAAAACAGATCAACAATCCATGAGAACGACATTATACAATATATCAATTTGACCGCAACCAGATGGCATCTTTGACCCCAACTGATAAAATGTAACAAAACGGCACTCTGCCTCCAACTAAGAAACTGATACAATTCCCTATACACTATGGGAGTGAAACATACATGAAGACAAAACACAACCTTGACCTATCATACATGTACCCAAATTCTTCCTTAACATTGAAAGAAAGAAGGATAAAGAAAATCCACAACAATAACAATAACTGATTTATCGAAAAATAATAAAGTAAAAACAAAAATTGGAAAATATGCCAAGGCATACAGAATAACTGTGATAACACCACACAATATAAAACAAAACTGATACATACAAACAAGCGATAATACAAATAAAACGATAAATAAGCAGAATTCATTAGAAAAAAATACAAATAAAGGAAAAATAAAATGTAAATAAATATCAAAACAAATTTAATAACATGGAATTAAAACAATAGAAAAGACAACTATATCAACACGATCCAGGTAGAGCCGTCTGAACAATAACACTTACAACACCAACCACAACAACAACAAAAAAAGACACAATCACAACACCAGACAATACGACTCTGGCAAAGTCACTAAAACAGGAAATAACCAAGAATACGGAAGGGAAACCTACCCTGGGACAAGTGAACTAAGGAGGGGAGTACAATCCTTGTATGAGGCATATTGAGAAAGGAAACCAAGTGTTTTTGTCAGGCGCAGACAAAATCTCTGAATACGAACTATCAGCACAGATAGTAAGTAGGAAGTACACTCTTTAAAGCTTTGGGATAAAGTAACTTGGAAAATATGATAAACCAAACAAACAATAACCATTGAAAAACTTCAAAATTCAAAATAAAATAAAATTTAATTTTAAAACAAATAAATAAATAAACAAAATAACAAAACACAATAACAAAAAAATCATAACACGGGATGGACAGGGAAACCCTACACCTAACATTTTATAACTAACACATAGCTCAAGTACCTAACCAAAACTAACACATACCTCAAGTAGCTAACCAGTTATACGTGCTGGGGAGGGACGAAGGGTGTCAAAAAGAAGCAAATACGCGGAGCTGATGTATTGAGGTGTAGATCACTCAAGAATAAAAACAACCTTACGGTAGAGACATATTATAAAATGAATTTAAAGCGTGAGGAAATTGCATGACTTCTTGCATCACACAAACTCAGCCTACTACAGCAGTATAAAAAGTGTAAAAGTGAAGACATTAAACATTACTGAAAAATATATATTCTTAAATTCTCTTTCAATGCAAATCATGATTTGTTTACAGTATACGAAATAAATCGTTGTCGCTTTGAAATAATAAGAAGAAACAAAAAGTATTATTGTGAAATTATTTATAATATAAGCGAGTATAATGTTATAATTATTACAAAACCTTTGAAATTAAACTTTTAAATCACTCTTTTTTTAAGTGTGTCTTCTAACATCAGCTGGCCTTGAAAGATGCGCATTTTTAAAACTTAATTTGTTTGGAGAGAGAGAGAGAGAGAGAGAGAGAGAGAGAGAGAGAGAGAGAGAGAGAGAGAGAGAGAGAAAATTCCAGTATAAATCGTAAACTTGCGCTTCCTTCAGCAACGCTACATTGTATACAGTTTTACATGCCCACTTTAAAATAAAAATACAATGAATATTCATATCAGTAATTCTAGCGTTAGACGAAAAATTAGAGTTCAGCGCTGTCTTATTTATTTATTTATTTATTTGCTGTGAGACATTTTGAGATTTGGTGCAAGAAATAACTAACTTGTCTTGTTAGCATATCATAACTGGTATATTAGTCACGATTATCTTTATATCATACATGTATAACAAGAAATGACTAACTTGTTAGCATATCATAACTGGTATATTAGTCACGATTGTCTTTATATCATACATGTATAACAAGAAATGACTAACTTGTTAGCGTATCATAACTGGTATATTAGTCACGATTGTCTTTATATCATACATGTATAACAAGAAATAACTAACTTGTTAGCATATCATAACTGGTATATTAGTCACGATTATCTTTATATCATACATGTATAACAAGAAATGACTAACTTGTTAGCATATCATAACTGGTATATTAGTCACGATTATTGTTATCCCTTACACATATATGTATAACTCAACTAACAAGGTACATTTCAATAGACAGCCTAACATCGTTGATGACTTTCTTTAAAAAGCTCAGAATATACATTTATTTAAATTTTGCGTTCAACCAGTTAGTAGCTTATTTTTGATTATTTATTTGTTGAGACTTTTAAAATTAAAATATGGTACAAGAAAAATCTAACTTGCTATTATTTCAAAACTTACTTATTAGTCCTGAATATCATTCACACCCTACCACTTGAATAATAATTTTTCAGCAACTCACAAAGCAACCGTTTTGTTCAAAGTTGCGATGACTGACTTTAACAATCTCATTTTTTTTTTCAATTTCATTTTAACCAATTAGAAGCTTCAAAAATTTGAAATCATAATTTTTATGGAGATTTATGTATGAAACTATCACGTTAATCTTTTAGGACAAATTTTTTAATAAGATTGAAATTTTCTCTAAGTTGTATTAAATTTTCATTAAATTATGTTGAAAGTAGTTTTCTACTAAAATATATTGAGATTAGTTTCGTTTATTTCATTATCACAACAATATACTCTTATAATAAGATTACGCCCTTATGAACTAAGGCAAAACTCTCTTGCACAATACATTTCTCTTTATTAATTATTTTAAAAACATAGAACAGTAAATTTGCATGCTTTTAAATATATAATTTTAGGGTGATTTAATTTTTTTTTAGGACTGTTAAAGAAAAGAAAATAAACAAAAAAATGTTTTAGCCCATAATACACGACGGTAAGGAAGACCCTGTAAAATCAAAGTAAAAACCACGGGCTACAGGAATCTAAAGACATATGTTATGACAAACCCACAATAGACGAAGATGGAACCCTTGCGGACAGAAGTGTGATGGTGCAAATCTGAACTTAGTTGGAGGAAACAAATGATTAAATATTATGTAGTCTATTCTTCATACACATAAAGTTTCCTCGTGCTATTAAGGTTTTCGTTCAAAGTTAAAGTCTAACAAATTAACAATTTTATACGATAAAATACAAGATAAGGTTTGACGATGGCATGTGAAAATCAAAATCTAACAATGCAAATTTTATGCAATTATAATGGTATATACATTTGATTAAATTTATATGTGATTTTATGTAATTGTTCGTTTGTTAGTTTCCAGTTTTTTTAATTTTTTATTTGCATAGCTTTACATGCTATTTTTATGTAATTCTATTTATTGGATTTGATATTTTTCTAGACGTTAAGCTCAGTTCTTCGAAAACCTAATGTTAAAACTTGGCATTTAAAGCTGACATAGTTCCTGAACTTGATTTACAAGTTAAAGTAAACAATACAAAATAAAATTAAGATTCTTTCTATGTGTGTGTTTCATAGAGTGAACTCGAGACTGAACTGGAAGTATACGACTTGAGATGCAAAAGCTTCCACATTGTTTTTTTCTCCTCGAAATTCTTGTTTTACCAGCAAGCTGACCTTTATCCGTGCGTCTGTTTGGCAAAGTTGCCAGGTTTAATATCGATGTATAAAGAAAAAAATTTAGTTGGGCTTTTAAACACTGAGACGTCATGATGTTTTTGTGACCAGTTGGAGTTTAATATTTACGTTTTCTTCAAATTATCTGGATTGAAAAAGATTTTGTTTTCATTGATATTTGTGCTCAAAATTAATTCTTGGACAAAGACAGTTATCGAAATGTACATAATTCAAACCCCGGAATATTATTTTATGTGGTTCAGCAAAGAACTGTAGACACGTCAATAATACACTGACCACAGCACACGCCATCACCTTCCATTTTGGATTTCGTCGGAACTTGAACTCAGATTAATTAGAACATATTATTACTAGGACTTCAATTTGTATAATTCTTGGATTATTTTGGGAATTGATTCTTAAAACCTTAAGTTTATTTTCTCATTTTTGCCTTGTTTCTCTAATGAAATAAATTATTTGTTAAATTTTACAGATCTTGTTTGTCTTCACTTTTTTCTAGTTACTGTTTATGGGAACAATAAACGTGGCTTTTATTTCATCTATTTATGTACACTGGTTTTCCTTGATATTAGTAATACAATCGACCGCTTCTGTGTTCCAGATGATTAGAGCGTCCGTCTTGGAAGCCGAAGTCGCGAGTTCAATCTCTGGTCGAGTCATACCAAAAACGTTTTGTTTAAAACTGGTACTAGCAGCTGCGTCGCTTGGCGCTCTGCATTAAGAGGTTAGTGTTAGGATAGATCAAAACATTATTATCCACCTTTCGTTTTGTTTTGGCAGCTGCCAGTCAAAAATAAAAGTTGGAGAACAATTTGCTGGTCTAAGTGTTTGGAGGATCGGCCTGGTGTCAAGGTAACGTGACTGATTTCTTGGGTGATGATGCCACATATGTGGACATCACAATGAACTGCCACACTGGACACGCACACACACACACACACACACACACACACACACACACACACACACACAGTACTACAAGCCTATGATGTGATTTCTGGATTATTTGACCAAACATTTTACAATGTGTCCCAAGACGTACATGTAAGATCAGTCATTACACTTGTAATGCTAGGTTTTACATTAGAGCGGTCCGAATACGGTGGCATTAAACAATGTTATTTGTTTGTTTCTTTATTTATTTATTTATTTGTTTTTTTATTTATTGGCTACGTGTGATCGTGATGTGCGTTCAAAACGAGTGTTTCGTTATCTCAGCCTAACTCCGTGGTACTTACCATGGCTGATTGATACTTACAATGACTGTCTGGTATTCAAAATGCATGTTAGAAAGATATTTGATGAAGTGAACTGAGAGAGAGAGAGAGAGAGAGAGAGAGAGAGAGAGAGAGAGAGAGAGAGAGAGAGAGCTTTTGTCTGTTTTCCCGTTACAGACAGTCATTGATAGGACTAAATTATTTAATGCTATTTATTCACATCTAATATTTCTTAAGATCAAAGATCTTAATACCAAAGTGACCTATTTCGTTCAATATAACTCTGGATTATTATATTATTATTATTTCCTTTACAAGGTTTTCCAAAAGGTACAAGATCATTCATTGCACTTGTAATGCTAGGTTTTGTTTGCATCAGTGTGGTGCACAAACGATGGGATAAACAAGGGTTGATTATTTATGTATTTATTGGCTACGCGTGATGTTTGTACAAAACAAGTGTTTCATGCATCTCAGGCTATTGATTAATTGCCAAATATATTTTTCATGTTATTTGGGTTATATGCGGCCTACTGTAGTATGCAGTTTGTACCTTTGTTCTACTAATTTAGATTTTGTAACTTTAACTTCCAGAAATTATATACAATTTAATGAAGATTATCAAGCCAACATTTTGAAGTCTGTAATTCTATTTTATAGCATAGATGAAATGTGTTATAATAATTATATTACGTGTTTATAGACATTTTTATCCACAAATTAATTTCTATCACTTTTTCGTTCTAGTATGTGCTTCTAGACATTTTTAATTCCTCAGTTTCATTTCACTTGTTTGTCCTGCTACGTATTTACTGACATTTTTATATACACAAATTCATTTCAGTCACTTCTTAGACTTATTTTTAGCTTTCTCGACATAAAATAAGACTGCATAATTTGTCTACATCTGTAAATAATTCCATATATTACCTCAAATGCTACATAAAATTGTTTAAGCAAAAGTATTCGTTACCATGACAACTGTTAAATAAACTGAATTTCTTCTACGTTTTATCCTGTAGGGTATATGTCTTTGTACTTTAGTGGACGTATCTTTTCAATTAAATATTGGCGTAATGGGGACAATTTACACCGTAACACCGTGGGCATCGAAATATACTAAGATTCAGAAGCAGTTATTGATAAGTACGGATTCATCGATCACGGCATAAAAGAAAGTTTTTGTTCATTAAGATGCTAAAATGATATTGTACGTACAGTTGTAAACAACAAACTACACAAATTGAGATACTGACTTTGTCAGTGAAATCGACAGATGCATGGATCACAGTGCATATCAAAAGTTGGCATTTATCAAGTGTTTAAATGATTTTGGTTTAATATAATTCTGTCACTTTATTGTTTAGGTACTATTCTAAATTTTCCACTAATAACGAGCATTATATATATATATATATATATATATATATATATATATATATATATATATATATATATATATATATATATATATATATATATATATATATATTTATATATATATATATATATAATGGTAGACGGAAGGGTGTGGGTGTATTTTTTTGTTTTCAAAACTCTCAAATGAGAAATGTGTACATGTAAACGTCATCTATTTTCAACAATTGTGACGTCTATCGCTTTTACCGCAGTAACGTCCGTTGGTTAATAGATACATCGGCCCATTGTCTATCCCTTAGTAAGGCACACAGTGCTTATAATCTCGAATCGTATCGCATTCGATATTTGACTTCTGTCTAACAAGTGTTTGCAATTATACTTATGTTGCAGTGGGGGATCGCTTCAATAATCTGTTACGTCAAAAATAGGACCTGAACAAAATAAACTTTCCGTTTGCAATTTGTAGTCTAAATACTTTGAAATTAAAGAACTGAGAGAGAGAGAGAGAGAGAGAGAGAGAGAGAGAGAGAGAGAGAGAGAGAGAGAGAGAGAGAGAGAGAGAGAGAGTGGAGGGAGGCATGAAATAAAACTGACGTACTGCCTAAGCAACCAACACGGAGTGAGCGGAAAGTTTGATATACCATAGAAGTTAGAATGAGATCCGAATGAATTAAAAATGTAATACAATTGCATAGAAATCCCTCTCTCTCTCTCTCTCTCTCTCTCTCTCTCTCTCTCTCTCTCTCTCTCTCTCTCTCTCTCTCTCTCTCTCCTAGCTTTGATTATTTCGTGCAATAACGTCAAATCACTCGCTAATTTGTATTGCTATGTTTTGCACATTAGAAGGTATCTTTACATATGGCAATTATTATATAATTGAATTGTTTTAGGTGTGATATTACAATACTATCATTTCCTGTTGTCACATTAGAATTGAGTGCTTTTATTAAAAAATAATGTTACAAAATCAATATTCCTTGACTTAATTCAAATGCTACCAATTTCATTTAAATGGATTCTGCACCCACCCCACCCCCCATCCCCGAGGTCATAACGCTAAATAAATATGCCTAGTGAGAGAAAACATACTGACCTGGATTACATCCTCGAATTTGAACTTACACCAAGTAACCTAAAAAAAAACTTCGGTCCTTATAACCGTTTGTGCGCATTCTTTCTACTGTGATAAACGGTAAGAAAGATACAAAGTTGCAAAACCTACCGAGACCGGATGGCTGTACCGTAAATGTCTTGGCCATCAAACACACTTATACTGTAATTGAGTGAATGCTTTTGTTTCTTCTTAAACGTATAACGGTTTTAATACAGATCATCTTGCATTACAGTGTTCACACGGCAATTAAAGGTCATCGAGAAATGGATACCCCATATGCATGACCTTGAAAATTCATCGATATTTCACCGAGGACACTTAGTTCATTGAAAAACGTTGAATTTGAGCGATATTGTTTAAAAATTAAAACGTGACAATATTGATTTTGAATAATTTGCTTTTTAAAGTTGTGTAACGAATGTCAGATGCTAGCAAATCCACTACTAGCGTAATCCACATGAAGTAATCGGATATCACGCATAACGCCCTTTTCACATAATGTCATTAACACTCTTTGACATCACTGAGTTTAATTGTCACTTTGGTTCCTTGACAAGACGTTTTGTCGTATTTAGAACCATGCATGTGATGACGTTTTACAAATGAATGCATAAAGTACGGGAAACCTAGACAATCCAAAATAACCAAACTAAAAACCGGCTGGCGATAGTGATGGCAATTAAAGCTATGAATTATACAGATTATTGAAGCTAGCAGCAGAGGAGCCGAACAGACCAACTTTTGGAGGCGTCAATTTGGCAAACCGAGGCTTCCTCCAAAATCCTTTATAGAAGCGTCAATTTGGTAAACCAAGGCTTTCTCGAAATCGAAAAAAAAAAAGGACGCCACAGTCGTTGTCGCACCCCCCTCTGCTGCTATGAGGTTAAAACTCTTTTTTACGATGATGAATTATAAATACGGTCTAATCCAATACGATATCGTGTCTGGGGATCATGTATATTTATCGTTACAAATCCATGTGGGGTAGCTCGAGCACCACTGAAGAAATTTTGGAATTGATTAAAGCTCATACCGGAGCACCAAGTTTGTCAAATATTTCTAAGTGTATGAGTATCAACTCCGTCAAATATACACAACAAACTACAGTTATCTCTGATTACTTTTGGAATTTGTGTGTAGCATTGAGTGAGGTATAACACGTCACTGTTTTTTTTGACGCCCTCGGGAAAATATTCCTGCTGGAATTTTTGTTTATCTATCATCACATCATCGTACACAACAAGATTATTAACCCTTGCATCTCGGTCTTCTACAGATGGTGCTTCTTCAATCTCTGTAATAAACTCAACAACATCCTCGCCGGCAATTTCTGAAGCGTTTCGTTGTAATCTTTCAACACAGTGTTGATCGTCTACACTCGGGGCAATCAAATGCAGTTTGTCTCATGTTAAATATTTCATTACAATGTTAACAACAACTGAGTTTTACCACTACCTGAAGGTCCGATGATAATCATCCGAATAGAGTTTGGTAACATTAGATGATGCTATACTTGTTGTTTTTTCTTTTGTGCGGGAAAGTCAACTACTTCCGTTAGATATAACTTAATAGTATTATGGATTTATATTGTGTGAAATGTAAGAAGGGTACACCCACTCTTGATCCGACGATCGTTACCACGAAAAATAACAGAGAGGCGGTCACCGGCAATTGTGAAATATGCGGTACAAATAAATATAGATTTGTAAAAAAAAACATCCTAAGCAAATTATCCAGAAGAAAAACACCTTCCAGGATATAGTTATTGTGGACCGGGAACACGAGTGTCGGATACACAATGTAGGTTAACGGAGCGGTGATTTAAAACAACGTCATCTCGCAGATGTGAAATTAATTCATGCGTTGAATTATATCACTGATAAATCCTTCAAAGAAAAGTTGGCTTCATGGTTGATAAAATCGGCGATGAAAGGTAAATTAATGATGGATGCTGATAATTAATAACAACATGGAATCTACTTATTATTCCCCAAGAGGATACTGGAGGGATAAATCAGCAATTATTAAACTCACTAGCGCCGCAAAGGTGAATAATACCACTGCAGCGGATTGGTTATCCAAACAGGCGATATGGCAAATTTATCTACCACCGCCTAAACAAATTAACTTCTCACATTTTGATGACAGTGTTGTTAATGAAGTTCATCAAGCTGATATATTATGTCTGCCGCATGATGGTGTTTACAAATACGCGCTAACTGTAGTTGATGTTGCGAGTAGATACAAACAAGCAGAGCCATTAAAGACAAAATCATCAAGTGAAATGGCTTCTGCGTTTGAAAAAAAATTATCGTAGGGGTCCTCTGCATTGGCCAAATCTATTACAAGTTGATCCTGGCAAGGAATTTCAGGGTGCAGTGTTATCAACAATGAAGCATCATAATGTCACCATCAGACGAGGGCATACTGCAGTACATCGCGATCAGGCAATTGTTGAACGATTTAATCGGACACTTGCTGAGCGGTTATTTGGATATCAATACGCGAAGGAATTTATTCAGGATAAACGATCCCGTGAATGGGTCAAGAAATTACCAGGCGTAATTACCGCGCTAAATAATGAGATTACTCGAACAATCAAATTGAAACCCAAAAACGCGATTAAAAAAAAGTATATACCTGTAAAACCACAACATGATTTTTCAAAACAACCAATACTCGCCCATGTCACTGTGAGATATTTATATGAGCCAGGAGAGCTAGTAGGTGGCAAAAAAGAGCTACTGATCCTATTTGGAATGTTACTGCACATTAAAATATCTAGTATAACACGATCCACGGGTAGACCGCCAATCTATAGATTGGATTCAACTGCTGCTCAATGAAGGATTTAGTCGTGAACAACTACAAGTGATGCCCGAGGATACTCAATTACCACTGCGTGATCGTAACTAGCACCTCTGCGTCTGTTGCACTCAAGACAAATCAACATCACATTATCTCTGGTATGACCTACACTGTTATCTTTCCTGTCTACGGTGAAATGGCGAGGATCCTTATCCGACCAACACCAACTCATTATACAATTGCAACTCGCGCAGTGATTATTCTGTTGTTGTTTCAGTGTGATTATTAATTCAGCATCAATGTCAAACTCTCTATTATTTTTTTATCCTGTTGTTTATAACCAGAGAGTTTTTTATTTATTATGTCAACGCTGACAATATCATTGATTGTTGTGTCATTATAATCCAAAACAACTCTTCGAAGCTAATTTATTCGTCGTACTCTGGACACTGCGAGATAAACCAAATTAGACCACTCGATGCGATTATGATAATAATAATAATAATAATAATAATAATAATAATAATAATAATAATAATAATAATAATAATAATAATAATGAGGACTTTGTATAGCGCCTAATCTTTAAAAGCTCTAAGCGCTTTACACCATCAATAATGATATGACTACACTACAGAACAACAAATGACAAAAACAATGAAATTGGAAAGCATAAAAACATGCTGAAAATATATGATACAAAACATGATGAGGTTGATAAGTTTGTCCCTGCAGTCGAAACAGTTGATCGACTATCTATCATTATCTCTGATCCAAACAATTGTATCTGATGTAGTCAATATCTGTGAAGAATGTATTGTCGCTGCGTAACCTAGCGTCACTGGGGATTTATCAACACGCAATGCATCTTCGACGACGTTGATATCAACCAGCACAATATCATTTAATACGAGAATTTGCTTTTCTGTCCTTGACTTTGTCAAGCCAGGAATATCAACTTCGATATTCTGTTTTCGTGTATCTTTGGGTCTATAACACAATGGCACTGGAAGTGTTGCAAAATTTTTCTTTATGCAAGTCAAATATCTTCATCTGAAGTGTATCTCTGACTATCTTTCTACTTGCTACTATTAAATCGTTTGGTCTACACGCTTCCGAGAAATCGTTTGATGGTGTTTCTGAAATTATTTCACGCTCTATTTCACACTGGATTCTATCTGGTTGTAATCTAGTTAGTTTCTTGAACTCGCATAATTGTTTGTCAAGTGATCTATGATCAGTATTAATTTCTTCATAATAAGCTACAAAATTCTTTAGCCATTCATGTGGAGACAAACCGACAAATGGTGGTGGTTGACCATAATCGTCACACATGATCACTTTTGTATTCGCTAGCAATAACCAATCAAGAAATTTTTGTAATACATCTAACGACACTATGCATATGTCATCCCAAATGATAATTTCATGAATAAATTTCTCGCCCATTCGATCAGGAGTCCATTCGTCACTTTTCCATCGAAAGAAACTGTTATAAGTGCAAGCATTAATTCCTCGCTGTTTCATCTCTCTTGCGAGTCTGTGGGTCGGTGTTATCACAATCATGTTTGACTTACCTCGAAATAATCAAATCGCACGAGTCGTCTTCCCTGACCGACCACAACCGTTTAAGTATAGAATCGAGAATACTTCTTGAACATTATTACCACCGTGATAACCCAGAGCTGGTTTTCCAGGTATATCTTCAACTTCAGCTTTTATATCTATTTCCTCGGGGATAAGTTCTTTATATGATGGAAGACCTCTTTTTATTTCTAATACTTTGTATTCATATGCGGAAAAACTAGAATCTCTTCTTGAAGTTGTAGTTCCAACATGTTTCGCTAAATACATTTTTTGAAGCATTGTGTAAAAGTTACACCTCCATCAAGACTAGTTTTTATATATCTTTCCTTTTTTTCCCATGTTTCAACTGCATATCTTTCTAGTTCAACATCCGATGAAATAGTTTCAATTTCATCCAACTTTGTTGCTGAAAATAATTCATTGGGTTGGATAATTCTCCCTTCTCGAAGTTGTTCGGGAATTGGTTTAGGCGGTACAACAACTGGTATAGGTTGTGCAGCTACTACATCACCGAGAAGAGTTTTTAATCTTTCTTTAATCTTTCTAGATTGTTTTGCCATCTTTTCAGTTTCTGTGTCAATCTTTGCAGTTGTTGTGCCGACTTTTGCGACCTCTGTACCAATCTTTTCAGTTGTTGTACCAACGTTTTCTGCAGCGGCAACAACTTTTTCAGTTGCTGAAGTTCCAGGTTTAAATAATTGTTCAGTATAAGCAGTAAAATCTAACTTTGTTGTTGTCGAGCTTGTAAATTATTTCTGAAAGAATCACTCACCGGGAGAAATTTCTCGATCGCAGCCAACCGTTCTCTAGTTAATCTAGTTATCTGTGCTTCTCCGACGTTTGCCATTTATATAAAATTTATATCGTTAATTCATCGTCGTAAAAAAGACTTTTAACCTCATAGCAGCAGAGGGGGCGCGACAACGACTGTGGCGTCCTGTTTTTCGATTTCGAGAAAGCCATGTTTTACCAAATTGACGCTTCTTTAAATGATTTTGGAGGAAGCCTAGGTTTGTAAAATTGATGCCTCCAAAAGTTGGTCTGTTCGCCCCCTCTGCTGCTAAGCTAGAAAAGTGTTAAAGTGAGTTTTTGATTTGAGTGGGTCACTCGTGTGATCAGAATCATAGGATTCTGACATTTTATTAATAAAGTATGGCAAAATCTCTGACAACTTGAAATCCCCTTATCGGTAATATGAATGCGCACAATGAGTGCAAGAGTGACCGCAACTATCAACTCGATTAGACCTGTTTTGCCGCTTCAGAAAACTGAAAAATTACACTTATCCATTCAAAGACAGTAACGTACCAACACATCACTCTCGGATGACCATCGCATGAATCCATGACAAACTATGCGGGACGTTATATTTCAAATTATGCAACAATCAATGAAACGAAGAGAGCCTTAATCAAGAGAAATAAACCATGGGAATGGAAAGAAAAACACGACAAAGCGTTTAAAATAACTCAAACAGGATTTTGCAAGTGACACAATAATATCGTATTTCGATCCTAATAAACAAAATTAACTCAGAATGGAAAGGTCCTTGCACACGCCAGTAGAGTACTTTCAGATGTGGAAAGACGGTATTCACAAACGGAACGTGAAGCACTTGCAATATAAGTAGTATGGAGTATGAGCACTTCCTTTAGTACCTGTTCAGTCATACGTTTCAGCTAATTAGTGACCACAAGCCACTGAAATCATTCTCAACAATCTAAAATCACGCCACCGTGTAAGAATCGAGAGATGACGATTGAGATTACAAGCATACAATGGTACTTGTTGATGACTACCCAAGGTATCCAGTCGTTTAAATTACTAACTCAACAGCTGCGAAAGCTGCCATTGCGCAACTTGACAAAATATTTTCAATGTTCGGATTACCTTAAGTTGTCAAAGCGACAAATGGACACCCATTCAGTGAGAAGAGATTACAAAATTTGCAGAATACATAGGATACATATATAGGAAAATCGCACCTTTATGGCCGCAAGCCAACGGCATAGGAGCTTGATGCGAGCTTGATGTGGTGGGTGAAAAAAACAATAATCTAAAGAAACAAAATTATACAGAGTGACAAAAATACCTTAGATTACCCCCATGACCCATTCTGACATAGGACCTTCTCTATCATACTTTATAAAAAGAGAAGGTTCGTAACTTACAAATACTTGTTTCCACCCATGACCCTCGATTTCATTTTGCTATTTCCGTATTTAAAAGCACACGACCATTCTCTATGGCTTGTTTTACTCTTGCGATATATTTCTATTTATCACGCCATCATTGCGATTTTCGCGAATTTGTCCTTTTCGGAGAAGTACGAGCTCATGTGACAACCGGTGAAAAGAGCTACATGTACAATGTTTGCAACTCTACGATGCATGAATTCTTTAATTACAGAATAGTGGCAGGTGCTAAAGAAGTTTGTACTTACCATTAACTCGATTAAACTTTTGGAATCATGTTTCATGGAAGCAGGGGCGTATTAACCATTAAGCAGACTAAGCACGTGCTTAGGGAACCAGGGCCAAAAGGGGCACCACAAAGTTGAGAAAAGGGTGAAAAGAAAAAAAAAAACGAATGAAGATTTGTAAAATTAATTGATACAACTAGTGCAAATTGATCATAATGTTCTGCTTCTTGATCATGGTGCACCCTAGGGTTATCTTCCCAGGTGTACCACAAGGGAGAGGGCACCAAGATTTGTCAGTGCTTAGGGCACCAGTAAGCCTTAATCCGCCCCTGCATGGAAGATTTAGGCATGGTCTGCTTCACTACACATACATTCCATACAAGCGACTCTCATTGTCGAAACATGCACACCATGGGACACACACGTGACACGTCATTAAGATATACGAGTGGTTTTATTCGTATTTTTAATATTATACAGATTAATAATCCCCGATTTGAAAATGGATTAAAATGTTAACCAATTTCATTGAAGTCCATTTTTCGCTGTCCATTCCAGACATGACAACTCTTTATGCTATAATGCTAAACATGCATGAAAATATGTGTGGTGAGAAAAAACGTACTGCCCCCTGGATTACAATCTTGGATTAAAGAAGCACTGTTGTCATGTTGGTAGCTGCACACATTCAGTGATATTTCTGCAGTATTATATCATACCAATGATACAAAGTTGCAATTATCTTCTGAGACCAGATGGTTGCATTGTAAATTCCTTGACTTGGCGGAACACATATACTGTAAGCTAGTTGATCCACTCTGTTTGTGTGTGTAATGTGTGTGTTTATATATTAAAATGTCTGAATGTATATCTGTCTATCTTTAACTGTATCTTCTTGTTGGTTGGCCAGTCAATTTGCCAGTTCTCTCTCTCTCTCTCTCTCTCTCTCTCTCTCTCTCTCTCTCTCTCTCTCTCTCATCTAATATGTGGTGGTAAATCTACAACACATAGCTATAATCAGTAGCCCACTCTCTTCACTTTTTCATGGTCTGTTAGGGCAAGAAACTGAGCGGACTCCTGAGCGTCAAACTTGCAATAATAATTGAGCACAGTTGGCTCTTTGCCAATGACACGTGAACATGTCCCTGAACCTATGATGGTAAGATTCATTAAATATTTTGTTTATTTCGTTGCCTTTTTTTTCAAAGTAAAATAAAAATCAGGAGTTCGCCTGTTACATACGTACAAAGCAACTAGATCTTTGGGTTTCACATGAAACAACAGAATGAAAAACAACAAAACAAAACTAATTAAACTTGAAGAAGAAACAAGAAAAAACGAAAATTAAGAAAATATGCGAAGGATCGTAAATTCCATAAGCTTCATTAATATTTTAACATTTCTTCTAAACAAAAGTACCTGTTGACATCGGTACAAATGTTTTCACGCAAAAGTATTTTTCTCCAAAAAGATTAATTTAGTTATAAAAATAGTGGTGGTTTCCCCACATATTAGTTTCACCAAATATTGCCTTCACATGCATAAGCAATTCATTCCCACAAAGATGTTAAGGTTTTTGTCAAGCAAAGTACAATTTCACCTAGATAGTGCATAATGCTCTAGGTAAAGTTAGCAATCTTCACCAAAATGTTTATCCTTGATTTGAAGTGCCACATTTTCGGTCGATTTATTAATACATCGTTAGTTGTGGCCAGTTAGCCATTAGTTAGATTCATGCAAGAAGGATCCCTATAAAGTCTAGGCGACTGCTGGACTAATTGAAACGTTGTTTACACAGAGCCAGGACTGACCGACAGCGACATTTTAAAGTTAAATTTTATCACGAGAATGTCAGAATTGAGAGAATACAGAGATAATGTTACTTAAAACCAAAACATGCCATATTAATCATGACGTGAGCGACTTTTAGAGGGAAGCGGGAGAAAATACATTTGATTCTGATTGGTCACTGTTAAATAAGGGGTGTGTTTTACACGAGAAATCTTTAGAACATAATATCGCACTAGCTAAATTAGACCTTAGTCTTTAAAAATTTCAATGCAAGAAAGGAAGAAGTGGTAGAATTATTTTGTAAATGCTCCGAATGATATTTGAGAGAAATACATTCGTACGTTAAGCAGTAGACCAGGGGGAAAACCGCCAAAAAAAACCGAACGGTTGAGTGACACACCAAAGCACAGAGAAAATAGTTTTTGCGGAAGACGTGAAGACGGAAATAGAGACCTACACGTTGGGAATAAAGAATTGAGAGGTGTATACATGATACAGTGGACCAGTCTGAGTTCAAGAGGAACAGCCACGAGGGCAGATTATCTAGAGAGGAACAGACTTCTAGAACATTGGATTGAACAATGAACGTGGTTCGAGGATAACAGGTTATGAAAATCGAACAAAGCATTGACTTCGATTGTACAAGTCGATCCTATGATGATTTTTAACTATCAGTAATAGAACGGCTAATTTGTTTAATTCTATTTCAAATCTATTTGTAGTTCGGTGAAAGTTTATTTCTAAACCGCGTGTATTCCTAATGAAAGGAAATTTCATTGTATATGTATGTGATTAAATTGTTTCTTTATCTTTACGGGGGCTCGGAGTTGTTTTGTTCAATATACCCACTCAGGTTACCATATACATCCTCTTACTCGACCGGGCAATTATACCGAGGGCGGTCATCTCTTAGATAACGAGTATTAAAGGGGAGTGTATTGTATTATTATTATTATTATTATTATTATATGTTGAACAATACCCTTTCACAAAGTGGGACGTAACACTTACCCTTTGACAAGTGGGGGTTATACAATATTTATACGAATAACGCCCATAACCTGCGAAGAATCTGACACTTGATAATGTATCATGTTTTGATTGTTAGTAAGGGATGCATAATCTTTAAATTAAAAAAGTGATCACATTCTTTCAAGATTTTGACAATATTGGCTGCAAAAATCTTCCTGCAAAATGACAAAATGTTCACAAAACTGACTTTTCGGGAAAAATGTACTTTTTCAAGAAAATGAGCGCATTTTTTACGTAAGTCTCTTGAAAAAGACAAATCACTGTTTCGGAGACATGAACGACCATTAATCACCATTCAATTCTGACTTGATTTATTCGTGGTACCTAAGCATCGGCCCTAAGGTGAAATTAATTACACGATGGTAATAAATCTTTTAAAATATGCATCATACTTCGGCTGTTTGTAAGCCGAAATTCACTAAATACTATTTTTAAAGATAGATACATTACGTCTTAAATTTAATATTCGCAATTCAGTATTTTGTGACAATAAATTATGGACCCTAAAATAATATGATTTTTTAGAAATTATAGAAATGAGATAACATTGGCTCGAGGTAGATGTATATATTAAGACTGGACTACACGACTCAAGAGATGACATTGGGGTGTATTGTGGGGCCATTAATACAGTTTTTATTCTTCAAACCACGACATAATAATAGTATGTACTTAATCTACGCATATAAACATAGGGGAAAAATAGCCATGTACACCCTCGTTGTGTGAAATGACCCTTCCATGTAAGCCTTCGTTATATAAAGTGAACTTTCCATGTAAGCCATCGTTATATGAAGTGAACTAGACATGTAAGCCCTCGTTATATGAAGTGAACTAGACATTTAAGGCCTCGTTATATGAAGTGAACTAGACATGTAAGCCCTCGTTATATGAAGTGAACTAGACATGTAAGCCCTCGTTATATGAAGTGAACTAGACAGTTAAGGCCTCGTTATATAAAGTGAACTAGACATGTAAGCCCTCGTTATATGAAGTGAACTAGACATGTAAGCCCTCGTTGTCAGAAGTGAACTAGACATGTAAACCCTCGTTGTGAGAAGTGAACTAGATATGTAAACCCTCATGGTATGAAGTGAACTAGACATGTAAGCCCTCGTTTTGAGAAGTGAACCTTCCACGTAAGCCCTCGTAGTTTGAAGTGAACTAGATATGTAAACGCTCGTTGTGAGAAGTAAACATGTAAACCCTCGTGGTATGAAGTGAACTAGACATGTAAGCCCTCGTTGTTTGAGGTGAACATTCCATGTAAGCCTTCGTTATATGAAGTGAGCTAGACATGAATGCACTTGTTGTATGGGGTGAACTAGCCACGAAAGTTATCGTTGTATGAAGTGATCTAGCCATGACAGTTCTCGTTGTATGAAGTGAACTAGACATATTAAACCTCGTTGTATGAAGTGATTTAAATATGTACGCCCTTGTTGTATGAAGTGATTTAACCATGCAAGCCTTCGTTGTATGAAGTGAGCTAGCGATGTAGCCCTCGTTGTATGAAGTGAGCTAGCGATGTAGCCCTCGTTGTATGAAGTGAGCTAGCGATGTAGCCATCGTTTTATGAAGTGAGCTAGCAATGTAGCCCTCGTTGTGTGAAGTGAGCTAGCGATGTAGCCCTCGTTGTATGAAGTGAGTTAGCGACGTAGCCCTCGTTGTATGAAGTGAGTTAGCGATGTAGCCTTCGTTGTATCAAGTGAGTTAGCGATGTAGCCCTAGTTTTATGAAGTGAGCTAGCGATGTAGCCCTCGTTGTATGAAGTGAGTTAGCGATGTAGCCCTAGTTGTATGAAGTGAGTTAGCGATGTAGCCCTCGTTGTATGAAGTGAGTTAGCGATGTAGCCCTCATTGTATGAAGTGAGTTAGCGATGTAGCCCTCATTGTATGAAGTGAGTTAGCGATGTAGCCCTCGTTGTATGAAGTGAGTTAGCGATGTAGCCCTCGTTGTATGAAGTGAGTTAGCGATGTAACCCTCATTGTATGAAGTGAGTTAGCGATGTAGCCCTCGTTGTATGAAGTGAGTTAGCGATGTAGCCCTCATTGTATGAAGTGAGCTAGCGATGTAGCCCTCGTTGTATGAAGTGAGTTAGCGATGTAGCCCTAGTTGTATGAAGTGAGTTAGCGATGTAGCCCTCGTTGTATGAAGTGAGTTAGCGATGTAGCCCTCATTGTATGAAGTGAGTTAGCGATGTAGCCCTCATTGTATGAAGTGAGTTAGCGATGTAGCCCTCATTGTATGAAGTGAGTTAGCGATGTAGCCCTCGTTGTATGAAGTGAGTTAGCGATGTAACCCTCATTGTATGAAGTGAGTTAGCGATGTAGCCCTCGTTGTATGAAGTGAGTTAGCGATGTAGCCCTCATTGTATGAAGTGAGCTAGCGATGTAGCCCTCGTTGTATGAAGTGAGTTAGCGATGTAGCCCTCGTTGTATGAAGTGAGTTAGCGATGTAGCCCTCATTGTATGAAGTGAGCTAGCGATGTAGCCATCGTTATATGAAGTGAACTAACCATGTGAGCCCTCGTTGTATGAAGTGAGCTAGCGATGTAGCCATCGTAGTATGAAGCATGTACATAGTATATCCACTTAAAACTAAACTTTTATTTCTAAATACGATTAATCAAATAATTGTACATCACAATATAAGTACAATACCATAAATAAAAGGAGTGGATAAAATAGCACTTTATAAAACGAGAGTGATAGTGAGAAGATAATTAAAGCCAATCTTACCGTGTCCCAATGTCAGAGTCCCAACTTTAAGCAGATTGGAGCTAGTTTCATTCTTCCCTCCGGTGGCCATGTTGTCACTAGAAGAATTGAAACCATTATATATATATATATATATATATATATATATATATATATATATATATATATATATATATATATATATATATATATATATATATATATATATATATATGACTGTAAAATGTAATGTCTGAAACCTAGCAAGTAATCGTTATATGTTCAGACTTTTGAAAAAGGCTAACAAATTACGAGAAGGTGAGCTCAAGTAAAAGTATTATTATAATAAAAGGTCGTGTTAATCACCTGCAAACTTCAATCAAGGCAACAATTAATGAGAATAAGTTTAGTGGCTGGTATATATAATTGACATGGACAGGTTTGTGGCTGTTGTATATGCGGTACATGGGTAGGTAAGTGTAGGTGCATATACTCTGTACATGTATAGGGTAGTGGCTGTTTTATATACTGTACACGGGTACGTTAGTTGTTGATGTATATATTATGCATGGGTAGGCTAGTAGGTTAGTGACTGGTGTCTATATTGTACATGGGTAGGTTTGTGACAGGTGTCTATACTGTATATAGATAGTTTAAAGGTGGATGTGGATGGAGAATAATAATTGGAGCAAAAACTGGATAGATGTGGTTAGTGGCGGGTGTAAATAATGTAGATGGGGAGGTTAGTGGTGGGTTTAAATACTTTAGATGGGGAGGTTAGTGGCGGGTGTAAATAATGTAGATGGGGAGGTTAGTGGTGGGTTTAAATACTTTAGATGGGGAGGTTAGTGGCGGGTGTAAATAATGTAGATGGGGAGGTTAGTGGTGGGTTTAAATACAGTTGGTAGGGAGGCTATTGGTGGGTGTAAATACTGTACACAATGAGGTGGTAACAAGTGTAATTAATGTATATGGTAATTTTGTAGTGGATGTAATTACTGTAGTTTTGGAGCATAGTGGTGGATGTAACCGACGTGGATGAAAGGTTATAATTGCCTGCAGATATTGTGTGGGATGCTGTGAGGTATAAATATTGTTGATAGTAAGTTAGTAATTGTTGTACACACTGTATATAGGGATGGTAATGGTAGGCGTACATAAATAAATAATAGTCTTTCATGTACTGATGTGTGTATATATACGAGTCGGTTAATTGGCACAACTTTATTCCAACAGCATTTCAGGTCATGACTCAACACGAGTTATTTCCAATAAATTATTGCGTTTCACGTACTGACTCAACTAGAGTTCACAGTTGTGAACACAATATTATGATTATGTGTATTGTGTATATATACGAGTCTGTGTAAATAAAGAACTAATATTATTTCATGTACTGATGTGTGTATATATTCGAGTCCGTGTAAATAAAGAACTAAATATACGAGTCTGTGTAAATAAAGAACTAATTGCATTTCATGTACTGATGTGTGTATAAAATACGAATCGGTCAATTGGCACAAGTTTATTCCAACAGCATTTCAGGTCTTGAATCGACACGAGTTATTTCCAATACATTATAGCGTTTCGCGTACTGACTCAATTGGAATTTATAATATGAACACAATATTATGACTATGCAATATGTGTAGTACTCAACCAAACACACGAAGTTTTATATTCGAATACAGTACAATTATATTTACAATATGATAGCAAATGTCTTAAATAATAAAAGCAATCCACTGAATTTAATAGTAATCCTTTGAAATGACTATAAATCCTTAGAATGAGTATAAATACATTCAATGACTATAAATACAATGAAATCACTATAAATCCATTAAATGACTATAAATTCAATGAAAAGACTGTATATTTATTCACTGACTATAAATCCATTCATTGACTATAAATCCAATGAAATGACTATAAATCCAATGAAATGACTATAAATCCATTGAAATCACTATAAATCCAATGAAATCACGATATATCCAATGAAAAGACTATATATCCATTCAATGACTATAAATCAATTCATTGACTATAAATCCAATGAAATGACTATAAATCCAATGAAATGACTATAAATCCAATGAAATGACTATAAATCCAATGAAATGACTATACTTCTCTTGAAATGTAAGTCTCCGAAGCTTAGCAGCATTTGTTCTCATAATACCAGATACTAGTACCTGAATAATAAAAGTCTTCTTGGTATATACAAATCCAGTCAGTCATTACAATGCATATCTTGCATCTTTAGCAACAAAGTAATTCAGAAATTGTTGACTTGATATGTATAACGCTACCAATTGTATAACCCAGGGTGTGCGGAGCTTAATGTGATGGAAATCATTCTATTCAGGAAGGAACAACACAACTAGATTTGATTGGAGCATTATATATGAGTTGTAGTGTGTCTCAGTCTTAAAAATAGGTTTTTGTCTCATGGCAATAAAGCAAAGATTACACTGGTCAACAGTGAAATCATTACTGACTTGAAAAGGCCCTAATCTGTAGTATTTTGGTGTGCCAAACACGAATATAACCGTGACATTTTTTTATTGGCTCTCGTTTTGAAGATATTCATATACCTCATTTTCTATGTTTCACTGTGTAAATTTCTCCAGTAGGACTGCAGCAACATCCGGAATAATGATGTAACATTGCATAATACCATCATGCTCACATCATCCACAGTTGATTGCATCATTTTCTGATTCAATGCAATACTAATGCCATGCGGCTGCTGAAGTAAGTTGGCGTCAGCAGTGTACTATACATGTGTAGGCCTATTATACTAATGCCAGGCGGCTGCTGAAGCTGACGTAGGCAGTGTACTATATAAAGCCCAATCAGATAGGTTCAGCATTTTTCTGGTCGCCGCGTCTCACGGATCGGACCGTGGGGAGGTACCTGGGTGTGGAAGTGGATAATCCTTGACGTGTTGCTTAACGGACCCGGACATTTCCGGCAGGGACCCATTGCTACCACCTAGTAACCGAACCACACACCTGACCTAAAACAAAGGATCAAACTAATATATATATATATATATATATATATATATATATATATATATATATATATATATATATATATATATATATATATATATAGGGCCACACTAAGTAAGAATTGAAGAACAAAAACATCACAAAAATAAGGATAATTATAAGGGATCATATGAAAACAAAATATCGCAATAAAATAATATCTCAGAAATACCTATTAATCAATCAAACTATGGTGAAAAATATAGAAAGTAGGATAAAACACGCTATTATACACTCCTCGCCTTCTTCTTTCTTCTATCATTCTCCCATAGAAATACAACCAAGTATACAGTGCAAAAACATACCTACAGGTTAAAATAAAAGTATGTAGTACCAAACTGTGCAATGAGAACAATGCACATAAAGCAGATATACAACTAGGATAGGACCCCAAATTAGTATTTATAAGGTAGTCTAAAAATCCAAAGACTATCAGGTCCAGCGACACAAGGTCGCAAAAACTAAATATCATAAGACAGTAGGAGTAAGAAATCCCTCTAAATAGATTGTATAAGGTAGTCCAAACACCAAGACTACCAGGGCCAGCGGCACAAGGCTGCAAACATAACATAACTTACAGAACATAGGACTAAAATAGGACCCCAAATAGTAACTATAAGGTGACCCAACATCCAAGGTCATCAGGCCCAGCAGCACATGTTGCAAGGAATACACAACTAGTAAACACCTAAGCCTAAAAATACACAGAACATCAAACGCAAAAGCATCACAAAAAAGCACTGTACTACAAAAATTGCATTATATCTCTAGAACAGCACAGGGTATTAATATAGGGTCTAAGGACAAATACCAACCATGCCTGGCTCTCCGCCTCGCCTACCGCGCCTGCAGCAACTACACGTGCTTAGCACGTCCACAAATAACCAACAAACACGGATGGCATAATATGAGTGCGTGCTGGAACTATTCCCACTCATATACATATACAGGCCCTACAATCACACAGATATAGCTCAATAGCTATACAGATGTGACGGCCTAATTAAATAGTGTTCCATGAACACATAAAAGCCTGTAGGGTGGTGGCTCCATTCCCACCCTCAGGATAATTAAATAACCGTCCATTGACGGATAAAACAGTGATAAGAGCCCTCGGGACGAATCACTTAAAGCACATTATTCAATTCAATCGGTTCAGCATTTAAAATATTTTAGACGTTGTGCGAGACAGTTCAAGCTACTGTTACATAAAACTTATTATTTTATCCATTTACGTACAATAAAGAACAGTAATGCCCGAAAGTGTGTTAATACCGCGGACAATTTTTGCTATATTTGTGGGGAAGTGACATTTGCCAACCAGAAGAAAAGTATCAATTCTTAAGTGAAGAAGGCATATCATCTTTACTTCGGATGCAAGGTTGGTGACCAAGACAAGCCTTGGGCTCCGCATATATGCTGTGCTACATGTACAACACAGCTTTCACAGTGGTTGAATTGCAAAAGGTCATCAATGCCGTTTGCAGTCCCAATGGTGTGGAGAGAGCCAAGCAACCATCTAAATGACTGTTACTTCTGCTTGGTTCCTCCTCTTTCCGGCGGAATAACGAAGCGAAAGAAGTCGAGAATAGTCTACCCAAACATTCCGTCTGCATTGAGACCAGTTCCACATGGTGAGGGACTTCCTATTCCAGAACCTCCAGCAGAATATTCTCTTGATTCATCTGACGAAGACAAAGGTGAGTCGACCTGTTCTTCTCCTGGTCCATCAGCATGCAGTGATCCAGATTTTCACTGTGGTGCATCATCAACCCCACACAGAATAACACAGGAAGAACTAAATGACCTGATTCGTGATTTGGACTTATCAAAGAACAAGGCAGAATTGCTAGGATCAAGACTCCAACAATGGAATCTTCTAGAAGAAGATGTCACAATTACTGCATATCGAAAGCGCCACCAGCAATTGGAGCCTTTCTTCAGAAAGGAAAGTAATCTGATATTCTATTCCGATATTGAGGGCCTCATGAATGCTTTAAAAATCACTCATGACCCACAAGAATGGAGACTATTTGTGGACTCTTCGAAACTGAGTCTCAAGGCTGTGCTTTTGCACAATGGAAACATTCTTCCATCTATTCCAGTAGCGTATGCTGTCCACATGAAAGAGACATACGATAACTTAAGGCAGCTACTGAATTCCATTGAGTATAACAAGTACAGCTGGCACCTCTGTGGTGATTTGAAGGTAGTTGCCCTTTTAATGGGACTGCAGCAAGGATATACAAAATACATGTGTTTCTTATGCGAGTGGGATAGCCAAGCAAGGGAAATGCACTACATGAGGAAGGAATGGACTCACAGGCAGAATGTAGCCATTGGAGAGAAGAATATCCAACACCCAGCTCTGGTTGAGGCTCAGAAAATCTTGCTACCACCCCTTCACATCAAACTAGGTTTGATGAAGAACTTCGTGAAAGCCATTGACCGGACTTTGCCAGCATTCCGATACCTGCATGAAAAATTCCCTCAACTCAGCGAAGCAAAGATTAAAGAGGGAGTTTTTGTGGGTCCTCAGATTCGAGAGCTTTTCAAAGATGACCGGTTCAACAACTTGCTGGAAGGTGACGCGAAACAAGCATGGAATGCTTTTCGCCTAGTTTCTACAAACTTCCTCGGAAATGTTAGGGCAGAAAACTATAAGGAACTAGTAGAAGACATGTTGATGAAGTATAAGAAACTTGGCTGCAATATGTCTCTAAAGATTCACTTCCTTCATTCCCATTTGGATTTCTTTCCTAGCAACTGTGGTATTGTTAGTGATGAACACGGCGAACGTTTTATATGTACAAAACTTCAAAATTCAATGTTAGTTGGCTAACGAAATTTGTAACTTGTATGTTTGTGTTCAATAATTATGACGCTAACACGCTATTGGTTGTTAGGGATTGCCCATATTAGTTCAACCTGGCCAGAATGTTACTCTTAGTACATTATATCAAGATATCGCAACAATGGAACAAAGATACCAGGGAAAATGGTCCACTACAATGCTGGCTGACTACTGCTGGACACTCCTCAGAGATGCTCCCGAACAGCTGTACAAGAGACAGACGAAGAAACCTAAGATGTAGTCAATGACTTGATCTTTTATAGGTAGGCTATTACAGTTGACCTTTTACTATTGGAATGCATTTCGTTATGTAAACATTAATTTCTTGCAGATTACAAAAAAACTAGAGCCAATTTTGCAATTTGACTGTCATATTCGTGTTCAGCACATAAAAATTGATAAGAATTGACTAATTTTATTTCAGTAACATGACTTTTGTAAAAATTTGTTGTCCAGTGTTATGTTAATGCATATCTAGATCATATTTTTGTATTTCTTATGATTTATTTCAAATGATTTTTGTTCTCTGACTGGACAACTCTTGCTCCTGTTTAGTTACAACAGATTTATCTCTCTCAAATGTAGCTGGTCAGATTGACACTGTAGGATAAAGGTAAGTCTGGCTGGGGTCACATGACGTCAACTGAAGCTATCTGAATCGTCACTAATGTACTAAGAGTAACATTCTGGCCAGGTTGAACTAATATGGGCAATCCCTAACAACCAATAACGTGTTAGCGTCATAATTATTGAACACAAACATACAAGTTACAAATTTCGTTAGCCAACTAACATTGAATTTTGAAGTTTTGTACATAATGTACATTAATTTTCCAAAATATTCAAACGTGCCGCGAGTAAAAGTTACTCGGTTTATCAGTATCACACACTTTAAATTCATCAATGTATTTGTTTTTACCGTGGCAAAAAGAAAAGGTTGAATTTGTGACTTAAAACTTAGAAAGAGCACTATGAAAGGCGGTCTCAAAAAGTCGAATTAAAAACAACCAGCAGTCAGCCACTGAGGATATCCAACTCATATCTTGTTCGGATAAGTCTTCCGGCAGACTGATCCAATTTCAATTATTCTGCGTGTTTCAATCCCAGGAAACTATTGTTCACCCTTAAATCGGCATTCTCTCAAGGCTTACGGTCTGTTATTCGCAGATCAAAAAACTTCCTTTCATCTTTTCTTCAATCTTTCTCATATGGCCTACTACACAATCAACGCGACTGCTACAGTTGGCTTCCTCCCCTCTTCCTAACACAGCAGGCGCGGCACAATCTTGATTGCTGGACAGCTGGGAACCATTTCACGACGCAACATAATGTTTATTCAGATAATTTTCGTAAGTTGTAAATGTAAGAAAATCTTGAACTGTTTTGTAAGTGTGTTTCACAAATATATCTGTAGGAAAAATACGTCTAAGAAATGCTATTTAGTCTGTGTCACAAACATATCCGTAGGAACATTACATGCAAGAATTTCTATTTCGTGTCTTACACAAAGATACCCATAGGAATGTCTAAGAAACACTTTGCGAAAGTTGCTCCTTTTATGCGCGGTAGAAAATAAATCGGTAAAATATAATAAGACGCTTACAAATGATGGCGACAAAGATGATGACAGGAACAACAATTATACTACAAATGCCTCCCCCTCCCCAAATATTGTGCCAATTCATGTTTGAACTATTGATCATTTTGAATGAAATATATAATACTACTAATAATAATGAGGATTTTCTATAGCGTTTTATTTTTAGAAGCTCTAGGACCTATACAACATATATACAACATCTATAATGACATAACTACAAAAAATACAAATAAATCCCATGAAATTAGAAGAGAGAAAAAAATACTTACAATATCTCAGATTTGAAACAATATTTTTTCTTTAAATTTGTTCTTGCAGGCAAAAAAGGTGAGTTTTAAGAGCGTTTCATGAAAGAGGTCATTGTGTGGGTGAGGCTAGATAGGTATGTTGGACTAGAGTCCGTCAGTGAAACGTAGCACAGAGAAACAAAATTGTTTGATTCTGGATCGAACGAATAGCCAGTATAGGGCACAGAATAGCGGGGAGGTTTGCTCTGATCGTGGTACTCTAAAGATGATCCGAGCAGCTGTATTAAGAACTTTTTGAAGTTTCTGGAGTAGACATTCAGACAAACCAAACATAACTGAGTTACAATAGTCAAGTCTTGAAAGTACTAATGAACACAAAATTAGTGTTGTGGCAACAGCTGAAAGATATGTGCGAATGGAGCTGATGTATTGTTTCTGATTTTTTTAAAACTTGCATGCGTGTGTGTGTGTGTGCATGCCCGTTTGTATAACGGTGGCTAAATAATTTTGCCGCCATCACACGCTGTTATAGTTGCCACTATCAGAGAGGCAGCGCCCAATGCCCTACAAGTGTGTGTGTGTGTGTGTGTGTGTGTGTGTGTGTGTTGATTAGGATTTTTAAAGTAGCTTTAACAATTTTTCAGTCATATTATCCTAAAAGCAGATCCTTTAAAGACCTTCACGTCTTTAGACAACATCAAAAGCTTTAACTAAGGTGGATTTGTACAAAATAAATACAAAGACGTGTTTTAAGTTTACACATCCATGATAGCATACATAAAGATATTCCCCATCATATTTCCACCGTGGACAGTGGCATTATCGGCCTACTGGGAAAACGTAAACGTGTGTCGGAATGTGTGTGTGTGTGTGTGTGTGTGTGTGTGTGTGTGTGTGTGTGTGTGTGTGAGAGAGAGAGAGAGAGAAAGAGAGATGAGAAACTTGGCCATTTAATATCTAGCCAATTTTACATTATTATTAAATCAGATGCTTAAACAAAGTGACAGGTGACTTCTACCTCATACTCAGTACATGAATGGATATTGGAAATAACTCCCATTAAGTCAGTACATGAAATAATATTGGAATAAATCCCATTAAGTCAGTACATGAAATAATATTGGAATAACTCCCATTAAGTCAGTACATGAAATAATATTGAAAATAACTCCCATTAAGTCAGTACATGAATTAATATTGGAATAACTCCCATTAAGTCAATACATGAAATAATATTGGAATAACTCCCATTAAGACAATGCATGAAATGCTTTTGGAAATAACGTTGTTCTCATTGAATTAGTCTGAACTTTACCTGTACTGAGTTCATTGAAAGCGTAGTGAGTTGTGCAGTTAATAGTACATTAGTAATTTAATTTAGAGTTTTACAGTTTTTCACAGTTAGGTTTCTGAATGGAATGTTTTCATTAGCATTTAGTGGGCTGAGTGAGTCAGTAAGAATTATTTGTACTAATATGTCATGTACCGACTCGCACAATTCACAAAATTAGGAATACAGGTGATATGAATGTACAATTGTGTTGTGCGATACTAAACACATGAAGTTTTACACTAGTATATAATACATGTATACTTACAGAATTTGTGTAAATCCCTTAAATTGAAAATAAATCCATTGAAATGCAAGTCTCTTAAGTTAAGCAGTGTATTCTCTCCTAGTACCCGATACTTGTGTCTCAAACAAAGTCTTGTTGGTATATACAGAACCAGCCAACCATTACAAAGAATTTATGACGTACTTAGCAACCGGGTAAAGAATACATAGTCGACATTACCTGTTAGGCTTGTTGTATACAACATAAGTAGTAACCCTTGGAGAACATTCAAATTACGTTTCTTGTGATACGCATACTTCTGTCAATGGGTTTACTTGTGTACCACAATATGACTGACAGGATAAAAGTGACAAAAAAGTAGATTAGTTCAAATCCTAACGGAAAATTCAAGAACGGGCCTGGATGCGAGTAATGTTGTCTTCAATGAAATAACCTAAGTCAATTCTCTCTCTCTCTCTCTCTCTCTCTCTCTCTCTCTCTCTCTCTCTCTCTCTCTCTCTCTCTCTCTCTCCAGTTGTCCAAACTGTTTAGGTGTTGGAGATAAATGATGAAAATGTACAGGTAAAGCAAACTTTGTGGGATACGTATTTCTAGGTTACATTTCACTAAGCCGAATTAAAATTCAAATCCACCCATAGTAATCCGTTTAATCAAGAAGTTAGGTCGTGTATGACTATCTGACCTTTTACGACTGCTCAATATAGGTATAAATCTACTTCTGCGTATTGGTCGTAAGGGAAACAGGAGCATCCAAGTGACAAGTTTATTCCCCTGTTGCACAAGAACACGTATTTCGGGGATTATTTTATTAGCGGTGTCCTACAAAATTCGTTGAAGAGGAAGTGAGCTTTTCACCATTTAAAGAATGCACAGCATGGTAATCAATTTAGATGTCTGGGCAAAGACATGAAACTGAGTTATGTCGGCTTGTTCCCTACAAACAATTGTATGTAAGCCACATATTGAAATTTGGATCATGCTATAGCCAAGTATGAATTTTTCTACTGTGTACAATTGTAGAATGTTTTGTACTTAGTGTACATATATAAATAACAATAAAGTTATATAGGTCTGTGTCCCTCGTTATCTTTTTGTGGTCCTAGTTAGGTATAATTAGAGTATGCGTTTGAAAATTGTGGATGAATGGATTGTATTTGTTTGTTTAGTTATATTAAATCGAGTTGGCCTTCCAGTGGTAAAGTGGATACCTAACGTAAACTGATTTTATTAATTTTGGCCCTTATAATGGCTGTTTGCCGGTTATTCTATGACGAAAACTATCTTGAAAATTGTCGCGGTGAGGAGCACAAACAGGCGTAGCATTAGGTTGTTAGGTTTTCCAGGGTCTATTACGCCCGTGAGCCGTGAGGATATAATTTTCTGTCACAGCATCTTAGCTGATGTGTCATTCTGCTCCATGTGTAAATTATATATTAACCTTTTAAAGAATGCACAGCATGGTATATATATATATATATTATATATATATATATATATATATATATATATATATATATATATATATATATATATATATATATATATATATATATATATATATATATATATATATGTGTGTGTGTGTGTGTGTGTGTTGTGTGTGTGTGTGTGTGTGTGTGTGTGTGTGTGTGTGTGTGATTAACACGAGTGCGTGAGCGAGCGAGTCAGTAAATGAGTGAGCAAGATCGACATGAGCGATATACTGACATATCGATTAGTGCACGAAAGACATGAAGGGGACGATATTGTCGATACCCAGACTTCTAATAAAAACCCTGGGCAGTCGTCCTTTCGGCATAGGAAGAACACCATTTTCCTCATTTTGTATAGGCCTATGGTGCCAATGACAATTCGAGAGAATCGTGACATATGAATAGTTGATGTTTTTGTGTCAGATAAGGTCATAATGTTTGTGTTATTGAGTTGATCTTTTTAAAAACAGGCGTCGTTTATTTGTGTCGTAATTGTCTCGTTTGTATAGTCAAGTATTAGTTCTGTTCTAATTTGGTGCCGTATATTAAGGATTCGTACTGTTTTGTGGTAGTTTCTTCCTACCTTGTATGTTTCCTGTCGTAATAAACCCCACGATCTACGAATATTGTAGTTGTTTAATGTGTGTGCAAAGCCCGTAACACACACACACACACACACACACGAATATATATATATATATATATATATATATATATATATATATATATATATATATATATATATATATATATATATATATATATATATATATATATATATAAGACATTATGACAATGTACGTCGATTCGACGATGACCATCTAGACATCCGAGGGCTGCAGGGGCTGGTTCTGTTTTGTGTATGCGTATGTGGCTGACGAGGGCAGCCAATCCTAGCACGGAATGTTCGTTGTTGTTGTTGGTTTATTCTCCCTAGCTCTTGTGGTTGTTTTGCCTGTTTCTGTGTCCCTAAATTACCTATATCCTGTTGTTTTTGTTCTTGCTGTTTCTGGTCCGGTTGATGCTGATTTTTTTGTGTTCTCCATCTTTACTCTTCATTATTTATGGAACATTTAAAATTGGCATGTCCTATCTCATTGCACCTATTGCATGTTCTGTCATAGATGCATCCTCTGTACCGTGTTTTTGCAAGAAATCCATGCATATAGCACGACCTTTAAATTGTTTTGAAGTGTATTTTCTCTATTTCAATTGTTCGTATTCGATCATAGATTTGCGTCATCGAAATCGTCTCCATTCGTTCTGTTACTGCTTTTACTCCAAATGTTGGTTCAAAATGTTGAACCACAGTTTATAGCGATATTTCTACGGGAATGTCTGAAATGTTCACCTCTCCGGTAAGCCTTTTTTAATCTTGCGTTCAATAGGCGCTGTTTTGTCCACGTGTATTATTCCTTTGGATGCTGTCATTTCTCCGTATGGTTGCACGGGTTCTTTCCCTTTTGGTCAAAAAATAATGTAGAAATGATACCCTATCGGGTTTATGGAGTTTTCTTAAGAAAAAAGAGTATCCTGGCCCCATAGTTTCTTTTGCTATCATCACATGTGTTGTATTCGGAAAGACTTCCCTTGGTATTCCGGTCATGTTAAGGAAAGTCTTCCCTTGGTATTCCGGTCATGTTAAGGAAAGTCTTCCCTTGGCATTCCGGTTATGTTAAGGAAAGTCTTCCCTTGGTATTCCGGTCATGTTAAGGAAAGTCTTCCCTTGGTATTCCGGTCATTTTAAGGAACTGTGCTACTTTGTATTCACACTAAAGATAGCACTTACCATTGTGTTCTACATTGAAGATAGCATTCACCATTGTGTTCTAAACTGAAGATAGTACTCACCATTGTGTTCTACACTGAAGATAGTACTCACCATTGTGTTCTAAACTGAAGATAGTACTCACCATTGTGTTCTACACTGATGATAGTACTCACCATTGTGTTCTAAATTAAAGATAGCACTCACCATTGTGTTATACATTGAAGATAATACTCACCATTGTGTTCTACATTGAAGATAGCATTCACCATTGTGTTCTAAACTGAAGATAGTACTCACCATTGTGTTCTACACTGAAGATAGTACTCACCATTGTGTTCTACACTGAAGATAGTACTCACCATTGTGTTCTACACAATCACCTTGAAATTGTTTTCAAGGTTACTGATTTCTCTCATGTTTGCCATCATGCTCCCTGACATTCCTTTTTCTTTTTGCTGTATAATTATTTCTGTATTTTCTTTGTCTTTGTTTAAGTTTAAGTTTTCATCTATTTGATTCTATCCTTGTTGTATTCCGTTGTGCTAGATAGCATGTTTTGTACGCGCCATTGTGATTAAAAACACTTACTTGACTTATCAACTACAAGTATTAGAATTTTGATTCTCAATCCATTGCTGTCTTGTAGTGTTAAATCAAGGTTGACTTTCTTGCGGTCTGTTTTGTTTGGGCCATTAGGATTGGAAACGCTTACTTTCCTTCTCAACAACAGGTTTCATTGTGTCACTTTGTATAATTAAAACCAGATTTCAACATGGGTATATAAGACCCTGAGGTTAAAATATCTCACCGTCATAATGTCAGAAACTGTTCAGCCAGTTAATTGACATAGCCGTAAACTAGAAACGTGCGGGTTATTGTTGCCAAGGCCAATTACGTAATATTGTTTAATGGTAAGTGACGATTTCTTCTTTGGGACAAGGGATCATCAAATTGTATCGTAAACATCGGTTGGTAGGCGGTTGGGAGGAGAGATGTATGATCATTATGAAACAACCTCCAATCGGAATTGAGCAAGACGTGCCGAACAGTAGAATCTCAAGTTAAAATATATTATCTTGAGAACCAAAATGTTAGTAGTATCACATCTATTTTGCGGGAAGTAATAACAAATAAACTACTCTGAGACCATTCGTTATTGGCTGGATTCTTATTCTGGGAAAAAAACAGGAGCTGCTAAACATGTTTGGTCTTATTTGATCGTTTGTTGTAAAATATTACTGCAAATTAAGTGCACTTTAATTATTGCAGTATATATATATATATATATATATATATATATATATATATATATATATATATATATATATATATATATATATATATATATATATATATATATATATATATATATATATAAATGTGCATTTTATATATACACACATATATATATATATATATATATATATATACTTAGGAGGGAGAATGTGTATTTCAATGGGCACAAAAACGGTAATGGTTCATCTGATGATATTAATGTTAGTGTGAGTTGCATAGAAAAAAGAATATGCTTTGCTAATGTCCTTGGATGTATTCTTTAGAAGCTTTTAGAGACCAGAGGGAATTACTTAATGCAGTGGTCTGAGTCTTTGGGAGACAAAGGAGAAAAATTCTAGGGACCAGAGGGAATTAGCCCAGCAGTTGGTCCGAGTCTCTGGGAGACAAAAGAGAGAAGGAACCACAGAGGGAAACGTTGAAGAGAGAACGGAGGGAGACAAATGAAAAGAGACGAAAACACATACAGATGAGTTGGAACTCAGGTCAGAAGAGACAATGTCACACACTAATTCAAAGGATGAACTAGACCGTAACATGGTCGAGTGATAGGATTCTAGCTGACTTGTAGTTGTGAGATTAGTGTTTGAATTATATTAAATTGTTGTTATTTAAATTTCACAATTTGTGTATTCATTAATTTAACTGTCGGCACCGCTGACATGGGGCTCCGAGCTTTGTAGCTCTCTGTCACTACTTCATTGTCTGACAAAAACGAGCCAGGAAGGGTCTTCTGTATTAATATAAATACATTGGGAAGACCCCACCCCAAACTGGAAGCAACAGAACCTTTTGCAGACTGTGTGATCTATTTATATCGTATATTTTGACTGGTGATAATTTAAATGATTGCGTGCTTGTTTTTCACAGAATTAGAAAGAAAGAAAAAAAGATTGTTTCTCCTGAGAAATATTTGATTTTTTGTGTTATGCATGCGTACAGCGCTGTCTGAGATGAACATGTGTTTTTTCTTCTTCAGACGAGAGACGGAACCAACATATGCATGGCCGCCGTGCACGATATGCACGGGTATTTTACACTGAATAATACTCACTGTCCTTTGAATTTTGCAAGATTAAGGTATATTCAGACATTGATCTTTTGGAGCGGGCTAGAAGAGCACGTATTTTCACGTGGTATTTCTAAAAGCCATAGGGGTGAGTGTTACAGTTATATTTTATTTGATATATAGAGTTAACTGAGTTTGTACTCTCATATCGTGTAATGATTCATTTATTACAACGCATATATAAAACGTTGTGAACTGTGAATTTCAAGTTGTTTTTAAGAGTCTAATGTATTAGTATTTTCAGAACTCATTATTATTACCAATTTGGTTTTATTGTAGCTTACGAGGTGGTTACGAGGTTACGTGGTTACGACGTTACGAGTTGGTTACGAGGTTACGTGGTTACGAGGTGATGTAACGAGCTATCTAGATGTCTATATGTATGTACGTATGTCTGTGCATATGGTGGAACCACGACTGTAGACGTAGCTAAGACAAGGGTACTGTATGCTGTCTGTACTTGTATACGTATGGCTGACTGTACATGTTGTGGATCCATGAAGGGGTGAGCGGCCGATACTAGAGTGGGTCAACCCGAGGGACGTGGTGAAACTGTGCGGTTTATCGGTGGATGAATCGTGCGACTGTACAAGGGCTAAAAAGGATATGTTTATTCCAATTGTTGTTTAAATTGGTATATGTGTATTTACATGAGATTATTTTGAATCGTGGTTGAATTCCAGGAGATTTGTGAATCTTACTGACAGTGTAGAACATTTTTAACGTATTTGAAAACTTGGGATTGTTTGAATCCCATGTCCCATGTCCAGTCTATACGTGAAACGATATGAATATATTAGTGTGTACTATTATTTGTAACTGAGGTCTATTGAAGCTGTATATCAGATAGATATTTTATTGGGTTTTTCTCAATATGTGAATGTTAGTACAGAGTGATTGGATTAATTGTATATTGTGTGTGTGAGAATCATTACATCATTTATTTTTCTTTACTAATTAAAATAATACATTTTCACCTTTCACACATCGTGTTGAGTTGTTCATTTAATCCAATACCCACTCAGTTACAATTCTGCGACAATGTTTACGTGGAAGAAGTTTGGATAACGACAAAATTGTAATAAAATGGCGACTGTTTCACCAATGTAGGTATGACTATCTATAGCGTTACCGTGTCCATCTGCCTAGAGACGCTTAGAAGACCAAACGTTTTGCCATTCGGACATACGTATTTTGCTTTATGTGTTCAATCACATATTGACAGTAAAGTGGTCAACAATGGGACTTCACATGCATGCTTTTTTTGCCCGGTATGTAGGCTAGACACAAAACTACTTGATATCACAATAAGTGTCGAACAGAATGATTCCCTATCAACAGCATTGTATCTTTTGAATTGGATGTAGCAGGGAAAATGCATGGCGACAAAATATGTGACATATGTCAAAAATGAAATATACAAACAACAGCATTATCATTTTGTATGAACTGTAAAAGATTCATATGCAAACTATGCAGAGGACACCACAATGAAAACCATTCACAACTTCGATACGATGTTATCGATTTAAATTCTGAAAATAAAGCCTATTTTACGATCCCCAATTTATTAGCCCTATAAGTATGTTCCAGGCAATCCAAGAAAAGCATTGAATTATTTTCCAGGATCACAGTTCTCTATGCTGTAGTACATGTGGATTTCTTGAACATCAGAAATGCGAAAGATTCATCACAATTGAGAACATGTTTAAAACTTTAGATACGGGAACAAAATCAAAAGATTTGGAAGCGAACCTACGTAAGATATTAAATCACCTGAAGCGAATGACAAGCAAGGTAAAGGAAAATGCTGAAAGCATTAAAACTGACAAATCCACCATTTTACAGGAACTACGGAATCTGAAATCTGAGCTAAATCACCAACTACGGAAACTTGAAGACGATTTAACTGTCTCACTTGAAGGAAATCATAAATCTGAAGACTTAAATCTGCAAGATCAAGATGCCAGGTGTCATAGTTTAAGTATTGCGATTGAGAATGACTTGACCAAATATAACCTTGTGTTGACCCACGGGACAGAGCCCCAGAAGGTCATTATGCTATTAGTAACGCCATCAAAACAAAATGTGGAGGTCATAAGTGGTTCAACTGGAACCCCGTTAAAAGACAGAAAATCAGTGAAGGTATCTGAGTTCAGGGTAAAAGTACGGAATATATATTTTCCTGTCATATAACTGATATTATACTACTGTCAGGCGCAAAGCATATCATCGTACATTATGGCAATTCCCGGATTAAATTGTATAGAGACAATTATCAGTTTAAGATGGTATGACAGTACAGGGAAATCCATGGAATGCTTGCATCCTATCAGACAGGGACTTCACTGTGACTGTACCCAAGTTCAAGACTATGTTGGTCATTGGAATTAGTGCACAGGGTCAGAGAGATTAGAATAAGGCTTCAGTGTTGGGGTGTAACAAGTCATGGACCAGTTGGTTATCACCACATACACTGATTTAAGTATAGTGTATTGATATTTGATAGCACCACATACACTGATTTAAGTATAGCGTATTGATATTGGATATCACCACATACACTGATTTAAGTATAGCGTATTGATATTGGATATCACCACATTCATTGATTTAAGTATAGTGTATTGGCATTGGTTATCACCACATACACTGATTTAAGTAGTGTCTTGTTATTGGATATGACCATATACACTGATTTAAGTAGTGTCTTGATATATTGGATATGACCACATACACTGATTTAAGTAGTGTCTTGGTATTGATATGACTGGCACAGAGATCCAAAACTGTCCGACCGGAAAATTATCACAGTGAGAAACTACTAAATCCATGGTACGTCAAAATAAACAATAGTGAAACAATAATATATATATCATGCCTACAACACATCTTGGAATATTTTGTTTACTTACACGGATCAGGACATGACTCGTCCAGACGGCATTGATACTGACAGAGAGGGGAACATTTACCTGTGTGGTTTCAGTTCGTTCAAATATCCAGCAGATATCAGCGGACGGTAAGTTTATCAAGACACTGATAACAAAGTATATAGATCAGATACGATTAATAACAGAACAGAAGAAGGATAAGATACCACCAAGAACAGTTAGATAATAAGAAAGATAAGCTACGACCAAGAACAGTTAGATAAGAAGAAAGATAAGATACTGTTATGTAAAAGAGTTTCTGTTATGTATGTTGTGATTAGTTTTACATAACCTTCTTCTCATTTCTTGCTATGAGAAGGAATTACTCGCATGTTAAGGAGCGTCAATATCCATGGTGGTAGAGAGAGAGAGAGAAGAAAAAGAGAAAATTCAGGCTCTCTTAAAAGCGTGCTGCCACGAAGATAAGACAGCTACACTGAAATGATATTCGCCAGCTACCAGCTATATCTGAAATGATAGCCGTCGCCGCGATGATAAACCAGCTGCACTACATCAGCTTTATCTGTAATGAGAAGACAAAACATCTATTTTCTTTTGTCTTTACGGATCTGACCTGACCCTTAAATGCGTGGTCTTTTATATGCATCCTGTGTCAGGTTAACGTACCCTTGGAAATAGATGTTTATTCTCATTAAGTAAAATTCAGTTTTTTCCTGGTCCAAACCGGCTTAATTTGACGTCATCTGACATAAGGTACAACTCAGATTTGTAGTTCGTTTGGCATTAGTTACGTCCGAACATGATAATCCCTAAATATTCTAAATCAGCAACATGTTTAATATATTAAGCCAGCAGCAATGTCCGTCAAACATTAAATACTGTCCAACATTAGACAAGAACCATTCTGTATTTACGTCAGTACGGAAGTTTGTTCTGTGTTTTACCGATAAGACTTTAGGGGCTGACTGACTTCAGTAAGATTTTTGCCAATGCCTGGTTTTACAAAATATATGTTTCACTGATAAGACTTAGAAGCAGACTGACTTTTGCTTTATAACCTATTTTCACACAATAATGTACATTCGTATAGCTAATGATTTAAGTTGCCAACGTTTTGCTATAAATGCATAAAACATTACTTTAATAATACAATTTAAAGAAAATATCAATCTTATTAATTTTACTGAAAATTCAATCCTAACAATACGACCAAAACAGTTAGATAATAAGAAAGATAAGATACGACCAAGAACAGTTAGATAATAAGAAAGATAAGATACGACCAAGAACAGTTAGATTAGAAGATAACTCAGATACGACCAAGAACAGCAGATAAGAAGAAAGATAAGATATGATCAAAAACAGTTAGATAATAAGAAATATAAGATACGACCAATAACAGTTAGTTAATAAGAAAGATAAGATACGACCAAGAACAGTTGGATAATGAGGAAGATAAGATACGACCAAGAATAGTTAGATAATAAGAAAGATAAGATACGACCAAGAACAGTTAGATGAGAAGAAAGATAAGATACGACGAAGAACAGTTAGATAATAAGAAGATAAGATACGACCAAGAACAGTTAGATTCTATAGAGACCGATAAAATTGTTGCATACTATCAGTGTAACATTGTTGAAGTCTTTGATATGTATGACTAAGAGAGTACACGTTACAAGGAACACAAAACTGATTAAACACATTTTATTGTGTTATATACAATGCAGGTGGATTGCGTGGTTACTTATGATAGATTATACTTAGTACATCCAGTGTAGGTGATGACCACGTGACGTATGACAGATTATACTTAGTATATCCAATGTAAGTGAAGACCACGTGGTGTATGACATATTGCACTGTTGTAAAGGCCGAGTGCATGGTGGTGTATAAACATAAATTGACGTAAAAAATCGTATTACTATTCCCATCAAATAGTTATTCCATTATTTGAAATGTTTGGTATAATTCAGCTACTTAGTACAACGTCAAAAAGTTCTTTGTTTTACCAATTGTCATTAAAATATGACTGAAGATATATATATATATATATATATATATATATATATATATATATATATATATATATATATATATATATATATGTATATATATATATATATATATATATATATATATATATATATATATATATATATATATATATATATATATATATATATATATGTTACAGTGTTCTCAAATAACTTCATATTTTACATCCGTGCTAGAAGATCTGATCGTTGATGTACATGTAGGTGGTCTAGACTGTTCTGGTAGCTGGAAATCCCGATAAAAGACCCATGTGTTCTTTTTTGTGAGTGTGCGCGGAACCACCGAAACTTACACGTGTAGGATCTGGAAATTAAACCTAAAAGTGTACATATACTTGGTCAGCTATTTTACATCTTGTTTATCTGAAGAAATTTATAATGAAATTTAAGTTCACACTCAATCTCTATATTCTCTATGAAATAAGCAATATACATAGTCCTTTTACGCTTTCATTGATATGTATGTATGTATGTATGTATGTATGTATGTATGTATGTATGTATGTATGTATGTATGTATGTATGTATGTATGTATGTATGTATGTATGTATGTATGTATGTATGTATGTATGTATATATGTATGCATGCATGTATGTATGTATGTATGTATGTATGTATGCATTTATGTATGTATGTACGTATGTATGTATGTACGTACGTACGTGTGTGCGTGTGTGCGTGTGTGCGTGTGTTTGTGTGTCTGTGTGTGCGTGCGTGTGTGTGTGTCGATCTTTCTATATGCACAGTTTAATCGCACAGTACCATCTTAGTAAAAAATAGCGGTAATATATTTCATGGTGTTCCTAATCTGTCAAGCCCATACTGGAAGACTATTGATCCAATGCGATCAATTTTGAAAATCGGTAGATCGCGTAATTAAGTACAGAACACGTCAGCTAGTTTCAATAGGTTAAGTTACAAGGGAAGTAACTAGTATGCACTGTCTTTATACCTAACACAGTTGCATCTCTTCCTTGTTACTGATCTATTATTGATTACAGCTGAAGTGCTGGAAGAATTTGTTTTATTGTGATTAATGCACCAATAAATAGCTAATTTAAAAATGATTAAAAAGCAGACAGAGATAAGATTACAACAGTTGAAATTCATAATAAGTAACTTATCCAATATCTCGTGAATAAGTGTGGCCCTAAAACCAATGCACTTTGCAAAATAATAGCTATCTTGAATATCCGGATAACTCAAATGTTATAGAGTTCTTGGGATGTTTCCTTGTGGTCCTAGATTTTCTCCAAGTAGTCAAAACTTAAACCATTAACAATACGTTTTGCATTCTACAGTAAAAGAGATACAGTCAGAATACAAACATACTAGAACGTGCGGCACAAAACCTTCCAATAGTAATGTCGTAATTTATTTTTAGGCTATTCTTAATATATTTGCAAATTTATTATTATTATTATTATTATTATTATTAGTAGTAGTAGTAGTAGTAGTAGTAGTAGTAGTAGTTAGTAGTAATAGTAGTAGTAGTAGTAGTAGTAGTAGTATTGTTGTTGTTGTTGTTACTACTACAACTAGTTGTAATAATACTAGTAGCAGTACTAATTATAATAAAATCTGCAATAGTAGTTGTATAAGAATTACAGTTATGATTTATATATGTAAATACCAAATATTTAGAATGGGAGTAACTGTAAGAGATAACTGGAGGCAGGCCACTTTGGACACAGTACTGTTGTGGATACACTGTTGGCTCTGGTGATATGGCCATACCATTTTAACTTTCTATTGTTGACAGTGGTGAGGAGGTCTTCATAATGGCCTACTTTGTGTCTGATGGTGTTACTCACTTCGTCATTTGTGATGTGGTCCATGCACGAGATGCCAAGGATGGTTCTTTAGCATCTCATTTCAAGTGACAGGACTCTTCATTGTAATTCTGCTGTCAGGGTCCAGGCCTCACACAAATACAAGAAGATTGAGATGACTAGTCCTCTCAATAGTCTGATTTTAGTTTTCAGATAGTTATTCTTGTCTCTCCAGATGGGTCTTAGCTTTGACAGAGCTGCCGTTGTTAGTGCTGCTCGTGACAAATGTTCTGCTCTTGATCCCTCTTCGGTGATTATGGAACCAAGATATTTGAATTGGCCCACTGTTGCCAGTTCCTGTCCTCTGACTTTAATCTTGGTTGAGATTTGTTTGCCACTATTTGTCATCAACTTTGTCTTCTCGGCACTTATCTCCATGTAAAATCTGGAAGATGTTTTATCCAGGTTCTTCACTAAGGTGGCAAGCTCATCTTCACTGCCTGCCAGCCCATCACTGTCTTCTGCAGAGCAGAGGTTGGGGATGTTACGCCCTACAATGCTGACTGTCCCACAGTGATTTTCCAGGGCTTCACTCATGATGCGCTCTAAGTAGATGTTGAAAAGCGTGGGTGACAGGAGTCAGCCTTACTGTACTCCAACTGTTGTCTTGAACCAGTTCCCCTTATAACCTTGAGCACTTACTGCACAGGTAACATAGGCGTACAGCTGTTTGATGGTGTTGGTCAACATTTGACCCATGTTGTACTTGTTCATTGTGGCCCACAATGCCTCATGCCACACTCTGGCAAAGTCCTTTTTTGAAATCTATGAACACATGATAGATGTCTTGCAGATGTTGTGAGTACTTTTCACTCAGAACCCTAATATTGAATTTTTATTTTGTTCTGATTCTTCCACTCCGGAACCCTGCCTGTTCTTCAGCGATTAGTTCTTCTGCTTGTGGGATCAGTCTTTTCAAGATGATCTTCAGCATCACCTTACTAGCATGGCTGATCAAACGGATAGTTCTGTAATTTTGGCACAGCTGGAGATTGCCGTTTTGGGAAGTGTTATAATCAGTGGCAGGGTCCACTGTGTTGGCCATTTGCCTGTGTGCCAGATCTTGTTGCAGATTTTTGTTAGTAGCTCTATAAATTATTCCCCACCATTCTTGATAAGTTCGGCTGGGATGGTGTACTCCAGCTGCCTTCCCATTCTTCAGTGCTCCTATTGCTGATTCTGCCTCTTCATTAGTAGTGTTACTGTTACTGAAGCCATATAAATTGATTGGTTTATATATACTGATTTCTACCAAAAATGAAAGTATTTTATGTATTAATTTGGCATTCTTGCAATCTAAATATCATATTAATTTAAGAATCTCAAATTGTAGATGAAAAGATTTTCTGATGAAAATGCTATATATAAGCTTAATTTCTCGTTGTTTATACCGTTTTTCTGTCTTTGAGTAATTGTCATAGTAAGACATTATCTTTGCTACAGCAACAAACTGTATCTTTTTTAATGTTTTGAACAAAGAAATTATTCGCATTTTTTCTTCTCGTCATATTTTGTAACGCAATTCCCATACAAGTTTGTAACGCTTTTATCCCTTACAATGTTGTTGACGAATGCACAAAATCTTTTCATTTTTTTATATTAAACCCGAGAAAAAACCCTTTCAACTCTCTTAAAACTATATAATGTTATGCGCTTGATAAATCTATTTGACTTCTTTGAAAATTGTTGATTTCAATACATTATAGCTGTGTGCTGTTAAAAATGTTTTTGTAATAACAATGTGCATGAAAAGAAGGAGACCAAAATCAATGAATCAATGTATTAGGATAGATAAAGGTAGTTTAGGTAAGCAGATAAGATATTGTAAAATGCAGTTCACTCAAAGAAATTAATGAAGAATCTTATCACGATAGATAAAAGTAGTTTTTTTAAATCAAGTATTTAGATCCTATATGTATAGTCTGACATGTGTGTGTGTGTGTGTGTGAGTGTGTGTGTGTGTGTGTGTGTGTGTGTGTGTGAGAGAGAGAGAGAGAGAGAGAGAGAGAGAGAGAGAGAGAGAGAGAGAGAGAGAGAGAGAGAGAGAGAGAGCAAATTCCTACACATCAGTGTAGGAGAGTATAATCATACACGGGGGTGATCACTTCAGCGAGACACAACACGTTTCATCCCGATTGGATAATTAAGTATTATCTCACATTTCTGATCCAAAATGATGGTCTACGTATACTAATTTAATGGAGTATGTGTATGGCACGTCAACACACTCCTGGGTATGCAGGGCCAGTTAATATTACTTTTAAAATCATACAGATTATATGCTAATGTTACAGAGCAACAACGAATTATTAATAAGATAAGACTATTTTCAAATATATATTAAAAGTTAAGATCTAGTCCTAAAAGAGAAATCTTTAGCGATGAAGATTCAAACACTTTAAATGTATATAAAATAACACAAATTAAGATGAACGGGGAAAATACCGTAAATTTTTAAGGCACAAACACGTTGTCTAAACAATATTCTTTTAAAATATTTGATTGTTTTCTTGTAGTATTGTAACTTAGTTGGCATGAAGAAATAAAATGGACAAAAGCATTTTTAACTCATGTGGTTCAAGTCGATATAATTGCCACCAGTGCGGTTCAAGTCTCTATAATTTATATCGGTGTGGTTATAAGTCGATACCGGTTCGCGCAGAACAAAACACACATTGACAATATTCTGACTTTAAGATTCACGATAAAGTGTTAGGTTTACACTTACCAATTAAGTCAAACCCTTCAATGGTACAGCTTTCAAAGAGGACTGGTAAAGACCGTTCAGGTTATATTACAGAGCGTTTGATATGTGCACTGAAGATAGCTTGAACAATGATTCAGATATACCAAGATGTATAATAAATTCCACTCTTAATCAATACAGACAAAACATAATTAATATATAATGATATAGATATGAATTGAACTCTAATACAGTTTTAATTTTTTGATTTCATAATGGCATTGAGAAGAAGTGTTGACAAAGGCAATGCTTACAACTTACAGAGTTTAGAAACGGTGTATTGTGGAGGACTCAAAGCTATTTTTCGGAACAGAGAGATTGACTTTCGTCCAAACCGATTGAAACATTATAGGATGATACAATAAGCCGTAGCCGTATTGTGCGTTTGAGGTGTGGATTAGACACCTAAAATACTTTTTTAAAAATTATAATTAGAAGTTACTGTACAAAATAGGTATAAGTTCATTAAGATTTAATGAAATAGTGTCTGTTCAAGTTTCCATTCTGCTAATCGGTTTATTCATACAATTTCTAATCTCTAAGGCACAAACCTATTTTATGGTTCTTCGCCCTTTTCGATGCAGTGGAATCGGAAAACCTTTGAAGATTATCCTTTGTTAAATGTTTAAAGTATATTTTATTTCTTCAAATTGTCTTCTAGATGTATAAAAGTCGTATAGTAGCTTATCATTTTCATTAACTTAAATTTTAAAAATTCATTTTATCCTTTCGTATTGTTTATTAATTGTGGCAACGGATATAGTTGTACTTCTTATAACTTCGAAACATAGACATCTCAATTGTATACCGGACGCCATTTAATTTAGACATATATCAATTGTACGCTGGATATCAATTTTAAACTGTATGTCATTTAATTTAGACACATATCAATTGTACGCTGGATATCAATTTTAAACTGTATGTCATTTAATTTAGACACTTATCAATTGTACGCTGGATATCAATTGTACACTGGGATATCAATTGTAAAATGGATATCAATTGCAAACTGTGTATCATTTGATTTGTCACATATCAATTGTACGCTGGATATAAATTGTATTCGGTATATGATTTAATTAGATACTTATAAATTGTACACTGGGAAATCAATTGTATACTGGATATCAATTGTATACTGTATATCATTTAAGTTAGACATGTAACAATTGTACGCTTCATATCAATTGTTTTCGGTATATGATTTAATTAGATACTTATAACTTGTATACGGGGATATCAATTGTACACTGAGATATCAATTGTAAACTGTATATCAATTGTAAACTGTATATCATTTAATTTAGACACTTATCAATTGTACACGGGGATATCAATTGTATAATGGATATCATTTGTATACCGGATATCATTAATACACTGCATAACAATTGTATACTGGTTTTCAATTGTATATTGTATATCTTTTAAAGACTGAATAACAATTGTATACTGGATAACAAATGTATACCGGATACAATTATATACTGGATACCAATTGTAGACATATCAGTTGATACTAGATATCAATTTTATACTGGATATCAATTGTATACTGGATATCAATTAAATACTGCACATCAATTGAATACTGGATATAAATTGAATACTGGATGTCAATTGTATACTGGATATCATTTAATTCATCACCTAATAAAGATCCTTTAAAAGTTTTATTAAATTTCAAGAAGTCTTGTTTTTGTGTCAGATTTTTAAGTTATAGCTCGAGGGTAGTAATCGTCAGATCCGCCCCATTACCAGATAATTTTTTCATGTCTTATACTACATTTATTAAACATTCAGTGATAAAACAAAAATCTAAACTAAACTGTTTGTTTTTCCTGCGCCATATGTATGTAGAATAAGTACTACATAACAGACATGTTGTGGTTGTCCCTCCGTTTATTTAGTCTTTCCCTTAAGATTTTGGGTTACAAAGATTTATATACTATTCAAAGACAATATTGATACGACTACTAAGTTGAAGTCAAAACAAAAACGATCCAATTATTAATTTCTCTGATTATCTCTTCAATACTGTCAAAACTTAAGGTCATTAGGTACTTGTTGTAAGAGTCTGGATATGTAAATAGCAGAAAGTAGTTCTTGTAAGTTGCATGATCATGTTCGCAAACAGCTAAAAGCACAACTGAGTCGTATTGGAAATATTTATGTGACAAGTGCTTGTGATGAAAATTGACAATCTCTGCCATATCACAACGTCACGATAATATAATAATTACTCCCTCTATTGTTAATACACAATTACCCCCGATACTGAGTAACCATGCTATCCTTGATTTGAATGGAGAAAACGAATATGCGAGAGTGAAGTAAATCTATTTTACTATTTACATTCCTAATTTGATTATGCATGATATCAGCAGGTGTTCATTTTAAAACTGTATGTTACTTGCAGGTGTCCACTCTAAAGACGTATCCATAACAGACACAAAGAGACACATATACAAACACTCACAGACACAAACACACACAGACATAAACAAAAAGACATAACTACAGTAACACAGACACATGAACATACACAGACACATAAACTCACACGCAGACACACACACACACGGAAAGCTTCATTTAGCTGACGTTCACATCACTGCCGTGCATTATAAAATGCATTTTATATTGATCTGCCAAATATCAGCATAATTGTTCCTCTGACACAAATACGATGCGTGCAAACAGTCTAACAGATGTACGACATAGTAAGATAAACAAATGGGCGCTATTAGTCAAAGAAAATGGTGCTACAATAAAAATGTATCCAAGCTAGAAAAAAAATGTATAAAGATTTCCATTAACCGAAGCAATGATAACAGGGGAAGTATTATACCATCTAAATATAAATTACAAGCAGCTCCGATAAATATTATTGATCATAATGCACACGCGTTGACCAACGCAGTAACAGTATTTCCACGAGATCGAATTGTAAGATACTACACTGAGCATTTGTTTGATTTTATTAACGAATTAAGTTAAAACGATCCTGTGTCAGTGTGGTTATTTCAGAGCTTTGAACGTGAGGAGGGTAAATTTTATCAATTTGTATAAACTAACGGTGAAATATACCGGACGGAATCTCTTCACGGCACGATGAGAAAGCTCGCTGAAAAATTTTCAAGGGAGATTACCGAGCAAATACTAACAAATTGTTTTACACTACCGTCAGTTGCAGATCATTTCGCGAGAGAGAAAAGTCCATAAAACCAACATGATTTGAATTTATCTCAGATGTTCAAGCTAGTTGTTTAGAATATGAATACGGTGGATTGTGGAATAACGAGTATGCTTCTAAAAGTCTCATCCCAGATGAGATGGTTGCGTGTTATCTCAGGTATGGAGAGTGTGCTTGGTATTTTAAACGATTTGGAAATCCTAACCATTAGATGACACGAATGGATCTGACCTGATTTACTAGAGTAATATTATTTGAAATCGCTAAAGGACTCCATCCGTGCCGTTATGTTTGGTTTGGTAGACACTTATAGGAAACAAACTGGGAACCAATAGTATTATTACGGTATATGATTGTAAAACACTGATATCGCTGATTATCGGTGAGGCAATTATATCATATAAAGCACAGGCTGAGGCTTGGTTACCACAACCTGATAGTCTTGATAAAATTAGTAATGATTGCAAGGAAAAAATTCCTGATCTCCACGAAGACTATATTGTTAAAAGATCTAAGGGGATCTTTGAAATCAGTGATAAAACCGCAAAGGATCTCGGTGGAAGAATAATCGGTAAATTCACCCAAGGTGGAACATATGATCACAAGCCATATTAGTATTATAATCGCGGATCCAACAGCTAGAGATATATTTGTCAGTTGCAATAACGCTTACGTGTCTGACGGAATAAAGTTAGGAACTGTTGTTAGCTACATCGATGACGAATCACCTCAGTATGTCCATCAATGATCATCTGTGCTGGCTTATGTTTCAACACACATGTTATCGATGATAAATAGATTTCCTGCCATCGTGGTCATAGTCACAACGGATTCATTTTAAATAGATAGCAAGAATATAGAAACAGTGGCTCGTTTTACAAATTATGACGCGCGTTGGGATGATGGAGAATGAAACAAAAAATGGTAGATGATTATTCTGAATCAGCAGATGTTACGGTTGCTGCTAATTACATGAAAAATAATAAAATATCAGAATTATCGAGTGCACCTTCGTTGTCTGATCCAGTATGTAGATATCAAAAGGTTTACTTAAAGAGAAGTGATGGCTCTGGAAAAGCAACACGAGTAATCGAATTATTTCGAACGAAGTCAGACATGATTGTGCTGACACCGACATTTTGACTCGCCAGAGAGGTGAAACAGAGAGGTGTTAAATCTTGCACTTAACACAGTTTCTTTCGTTATAATGGTGACGCATGGCCTCCTTCGATGATGGATGAGAAATATGCTTCAAAGATCATTATTTAGGATGAGATATGCACAGTGACATTGGATATATAAAAAATTTTTGTTGATTGTCCCTTTCTAAAAAATACAGCTGTGATAATATATGGCGATCATAGTCAACCACCGCCATTTGTCGGTTTGTCCGCGCATGATTGGCTAAAGCAAATTGTAGATTATTACGAAGAAATTAATACTTATCAAAGAGCACTTGATCCAGAATTAAGCGAGTTCAGAAATTAATCAGATTACAGTCGGATAAAATCCAGTCTGAATTAATACGTAAAATTATTCCAGAAACAAATAATTTTTGGGAAGCTTGGAGACCAAACGATTTGATAGTGGCAAGTAGAAAGATAGTCACAGAATTCAGCGACAATTATTTATCGTTCATAAAAACATTTTCCGAATTCCCGTTACTATTATGTTATAGACCAGCTGATACACGAAAACGAAATATTGAAGTCGATATTAATGGGAAAACAAAAAACCAAATTCTCGTATTAAATGATATAGTTCTTGTCGATATCAATGTTGTCGAAGATGCATTGCGTGCTGACAAATCTCCCCGTACACTTAGATACGCAATGACGATACACTCATCTTAGGGGTAAACCATTTCTGATACAGTTGTTAAGATCGTAGATGATCGCATCGAGTGTTCGAATTTAGTTCATCTCGCGGTGTCACGAGTTAGAAGAATAAATCAACTTAGTAGTGTCATTTTAAATTTGAATGACAACACCTGTAAGGAAATTGTCGGCGTTGATATTACAAGAAAGAAACTCGCTGGTTACAAACAAAGTGGCAACAAAATATAGAGAATTTGATACTAATGTTGAATTGATTATGACAATAAAACAACAGTAGAATAATCACTCGGCGAATTGTAATTGTGTAATGTTATAGCACTTTGAAATTCCTTGCCAGGATCAACTTGCAATAATTGTGGCCATTGAAGACAACCTCGTCGATAAATTCGTTTAATCACAGAAGCAACTTCTGATGATGCTTCTTTGTATCTACTCGCAACATCAACTACAGTTAACGCATATTTGGAAGTCCTTCGCTTGAGAGTATCATGTGGGAGAATTAATATATCCGCCTGATTAACTTCATTTGATACAATGAGATCAAAATGTGAGAAGCATATTTTTGTTAGCCGGTGGTAGATAAATCTGCCATATTGCCTGTCTTGATAACCAATCTGCTGCAGTAACTTGTCTGACTTTTGCTGCGATGGCGAGTTTACTAATTGCTGATTTTCCCCTCCAGTATCCTCATGTGAAATAATAAATAGATTAGTTAATCTGATAATTAGATAGTTCATTTAGGACAAATTGTATTTAGTTGCACCATCTGTAGATGATCAGCGGTGTTACGAAGTGTTAAAAGATTTTAATGAAAATGCAAAGCCGATAAATGGAGATGTTATGAAATTTATTACTGATATCATTTAGGCACCGAGTGTTAATTACATTGAAGGAATTATTAATAATTCAGTCGTATATGATGATGTGATGCTGGACAAACTATCAAACCCTTCTCGGGTGTTTTCCAGAGGCAAACATAAAAATACAGATGTGATTTATGTAACCCAGCGGTATACACAAATACCAAAAAAGTGATCAGGGACAACTGAAACAGTATTGCTGTGTTTAACGGAGTTGATTCTCACACATTAAGAAATATTCATCAAACCTGGTACAGCGGTGATATGTATTATAATCTTTTCAGAAATTTCTTTAGTCCTGCTCAGTCAGTCCCTCACGGATTTATAACGATAAGTCTACACGACCCTAGATCAAGATATCGAATCGGACTTGACAAAATATTCGGTTCAAAACTTAGCAGCGGAGAGTGCGCGACAACAAATATGCGTCTCGAACGTTAGAAGCCTTAGTTCTATTTTTTGACATTAATTATTTCGGTTTTGAAGGAGGCCATAGTTTGCCTATAAAAAGTTGTGTGGTTCTCCCTCTCTACTACCCAGGCTCTAAACCTGACAAGAAATAACTTTTTAAAAATAACAATACAAACTCAATAATAATTTTTAAAAAATTCCAATTTGGAGTTTAATTTTATTTTTCCCCCGATAATTCCGTGGTATAAACTGTCAATGCCACTCACACGACTTTTTTATGGCTCATCTTTCGAGCGTTGTTTGCTGTGTGCGATTCGGCAATGTTACAGCACATGCCACAATAAATGCACTTGAAAGGAAACCCCAACGTTACAGTGAATTTAATTTCACACACCATGCCGATTTTTTAACTGTTATTTTATGTCAGTACAGCATGTTGTTTTGCATGCTATTTGAATTGCATAGAATGTAGTCGAGGTTTTCATTATATCTGATTTCATTACAACAAATTATTCGTTGTATTAATATACGCTTTACACGTATTACTTGCATTTGCCCCAATATACAATTACTTAACGACAAACGGTTGCATAGCAATGTTTGTCGGTTGTAAGACGGTCCCAGTATGTCTCCTGCAATTGTTTATGGCATCACGGCAGCATTTGATGACTCCAATCAGGATAGCTAGCCCAGCCTCACACCCAAGCACAGACCCAATACTGACTGCGACTGGAACTGGTGTACTGAAGTGCTGTTACTGTAAATGTAGAAAGAAATGACATACTTATAAGAATTAAATTCACAATTAGTTAAACGGTCCCAACAATCGAGATATTGTAGTATACATTCGTCTACATGGTTTAGATACAACGGTCCCAACTACCGAGATATAGTAGTATGCATTCGTCTACATGGTTTAGATACAACGGTCCCAACTACCGAGATATAGTAGTATGCATTCGTCTACATGGTTTAGATACAACGGTCCCAATTACCGAGATATAGTAGTATGCATTCGTCTACATGGTTTAGATACAACGGTCCCAATTACCGAGATATAGTAGTATGCATTCGTCTACATGGTTTAGATACAACGGTCCCTCTTGTTAAATAAGCAATTACACTAAAACATGCTGGCTCTACTTCAGGTAATGGTTTCAGGATGATAAGTGAACGAAAAAATTATTTCTTTCGGTGATTACAGTTATTAGCGTTGTCTTCTTGGTGGCTATGGTTACATGTGAAAGGTGTTGACATTTGTAATGGTTTCAGTCTTATTAACCTGATACAGACACGGAATCAGCAAGTTTTTGACTCTGTACGAAAGATAGTTGTATATATATATATAATAGAGAGGGAATGAGAGCAACTTGAAAACAACAAGTCTTCAGAGTCATTGTACATGTGGTACTACCTAAAATTAGACTAAAATTGCATAACACCTGGTTTCTGTTTCACTATTATGAGTACCGTACATCTAAGTTAAGTCATGCGTACCGTACATCTGAGTTAAGTCATGCGTACCGTACATCTGAGTTAAGTCATGCGTACCGTACATCTGAGTTAAGTCATGCGTACCGTACATCTGTGTTAAGTCATGCGTACCGTACATCTGAGTTAAGTCATGCGTACCGTACATCTGAGTTAAGTCATGCGTACCGTACATCTGAGTTAAGTCATGCGTACCGTACATCTAGGTTAAGTCATGCGTACCGTACATCTAAGTTAAGTCATGCGTTAATATCATGCGTAACGTTAATATCATGCGTACCATTAATATCATGCGTACCGTACGTCTGAGTTTGGTCATGCGTACCGTACATCTGAGTTAAGTCATGTAAACGACTAGACCTAAACAAACGTTTTGCAATTATATAAGTCAAGATTAAATATTGATCATAAAACTTTCCCCTTCATTTCGCAAAGTAAAAATTTGCGACGAAGATGCCTATAGCTGTCCTACAGATATAAAATTGTCTGTACGGTGAGAGAGAGAGAGAGAGACAGAGAGAGCGAGAGAGAGAGAGAGAGAGAGAGAGAGAGAGAGAGAGAGAGAGAGAGAGAGAGAGAGAGAGAGAGAGAGAGAGTTGTAAGTATACATTTTTTGTGTGTTTAGTGATTGTCTTATTTATTTTATTGTTGTTACTGGTAGGTAAATCCGTATATCTATATCGTTTTGGTCTCAGCGACTGCAGGATATGTAAATATCGTCAATCTTGCAGGCGGTATAAGTAGTAATGTGTGGCCGTATGGCGAGCAGCAGAGGGGACGAATCCGACAACTTTTGGAGGCGTCGATTCGGTAAAGTAAGGCTTCCTCGTAAATGCTAAATAGAGGCGTCTATTTGGCAAAATAGCAGAGGTGGCGAATCCGATAACTTTTGGAGGCGTCAATTCGGCAAACTGAGGCTTCCTCGAAATCGTAAAAAAAATCGTCGATTCGGTAAACCAAAGTTTTCTCGAAATCGTGAAAAAAGGACGCCAACGTCGTTGTCGCGCCCCCCTCTGCTGCTCCGTGTGGGATTGACTGAGCGTGACTAAAGAAATTTCAAAATGGATTATAATCCATATCACAGCCGCACCAAGTCTGGTGAATATTTCGTAGTGTATGAGTATCAACTCTGTTGAATACAGCAAGAATATTGCTGTTATCTCTGATCACTTTTGGTATTTGAGTGTATCGTTGAGTGACATATATCACGTCGGTGTTTTTATGTCTACCTCTGAAAAATATCCTTGCAGGATTCTTTTGATTATCTAAAATCACATCGTCGTACACGACCAAATTGTTAATACTTCCATTGATATCATCAATGCTCGGTGCTTCCTCGATATCGGTTATAAATTCAATAATACCTTCGCCGGTAATTTCTGTTGTTCTTTCGTTAAAATCCTTTAACACTTCGTAGCTACGCTGATCGTCTACACTTGGGGCGACCAAATACAACGTATCCCATTTCATCCATCTCGTTATTAAATTAAGTAGCAGTTGTGTCTTGCCACTTCCAGATGGTCCGATTATAATCGCGCGAATAGAATTTAGTAGCGCTGCATGATGCTTAACTGATTCTCTTGTTTTTGTCGCCTAAAATTCAATTACATTCATGTTATTTTAAATATATTATGGATCTATATTGTGTGAAGTGTAAAAAACGTACTGGCACAGATGACTTGACGACGATTACAACTAGCAATAACAGATCGGCAATTTCTGGTAAGTATGTACAATGTAGTACAAAAAAATTAGATTTGTTTCTATGAAATCTGCAGATAATTTTAAAAAAACGAGGTGATATTGCAGCCAAATTAGCTAAACTCCCAAGAACACCATGGGCAAAGTATCCAGGGGGAAAACACCTTCCAGGGCATTGTGGACCCGCGACAAGACTCGATATCAGACTCGATGATCAAAACCAACCCAGACCCGGTGAAAATCCAATAAACGCTATTGGTAAGGCGTGTCATGCTCATTATGTTGCTTATAAAAGCAGCAATCTGCAAATAGACATATCGCAGATGTGAAATTAATTCATGCGATGAATTCTACCATTGATAAATCCTTCAAAGAAAAATTGGCTTCATGGTTAGTAAAATCAGCGATGAAAGGTAAAATTAATGATGGGTGCTGGTAATTAATAACAACATGGAATCTATTTATTATTCTCCAAAAGGATACTGGAGGGGTAAGGCAGTAATCGGTAAACTCGCTAGCGCAGCAAAGGTGAAAAATACCACTGCAGCGGATTAGTTATCCAAACATTCAATATGGCAAATTTATCTACCACCGCCTAAACAAATTAACTACTCGCATTCTGATGTGACCGTCCCTAATGAAGTTCATCAGGCTGACGTATTATTTTTGCCGCATGATGGTGGTTACAAATACGCGCTAACAGTAGTTGATGTTGCGAGTCGATACAAACAAGCAGAGCCGTTAAAAACAAAATCATCAACTGAAGTGGCTTCTGCGTTTGAAAGGATTTGTCAGAGAGGTCCCCTGCGTTGGCCAAGTCTATTACAAGTTGATCCTGGCAAGGGATTTCAGGGTGCGGTTCTATCAATAATGAAGAATCATAATACCACGTTACGACGAGGACATACTGCATTACATCGCGTTTAGGCTATTGTTGAACGAATAAATCGGACACTTGCTGCGCGGTTATTTGGATATGAATACGCGAAGGAGTTTATTAATGATAAACGATCCCGTGAATGGGTCAAGAGATTGCCAGTTGTAATTACCGCGCTGAATAATGAGATTACTAGAACAATTAATATGAAACCTAACAACGCGATTAAGAAAAATTAGATACCTGAAAAACCACAAAAAGATTTTTCAAAACAACCAACACTCGGCAATGTCACCGTCAGATATTTATATGAACCAGGAGAGCTCGAAGGTTGCAAAAAAGGGCTACTGATCCTATTTGGAGTGCCACCGTGCATAAAATATCTAGCATAACACGATCTACGGGTAGACCAGCAATCTATAGGTTGGATTTAACTGCTCCTCAGCGAGGATTTACTCGTGAACATCTGCAAGTGATACCCGAGGATACTCAATTACCGCGGCGTGGTCTTAACTAGCACCTCTTCGTCTGTTGCACTCAAGACAAGTCAGCATCACATTATCTCTGGTATGACCTACTCTGCTATTTTTTCTGTCTACGGTAAATTTTCTAGAGTCTTTATCCGAACAACGCAAACTCATTATACAATTGCAACTCGCGCAGTGATTATTCTGTTGTTGTTTCAGTGTAATTATTAATTCAGCATCAATATCAAATTCTCTATTATTTTTTGATCCTGCTGTTTATAACCAGAAAGTTTTTTTTCTGATTATATCATCGCTGACAATATCATTGATTGTAGTGTCATTAGCATCCAGAACAACTCTTCGAAGTTGATTTATTCTTCGTACTCTGGACACAGCAAGATAAACTAAATTCGACCACTCGATGTGATTATCTATCATCTAAACAATTGTATCGGATATAGTTAATCCCTGTGAAGAATGTATCGTCGTTGCGTAACCTAGAGTCCATGGGGATTTATCAGCGCGCAATGCATCCTCGACGACATTGATATCAACCAGCACAATATCATTTAACACTAAATTCTGCTTTCCACTTTGTCCAGGAATATCAACTTCGATATTCTGTTTTCGTGTATCCTTGGGTCTATAACACAGTGGCGTTGGAAGCGTTGCAAATTTTTCTTTATGCAATTGAAATAATTTCATCTGAAGTGTGTCTTTGACTATTTTTCTACTTGCCACTTTCAAATCGTTTGGTCTCCACGCTTCCCAAAAATCTTTTAATGGTATTTCCGAAATTATTTCACGGGCTATTTCACACTGGATTTTATCCGGTTGTAATCTAATTAGTTTCTTAAACTCACGTAATTCTTCATCAAGTGCTCTATGATCAGTATTAATTTCTTCATAATAGTCTACAAAATTCATCAGCCAATCATGTGGGATAAACCGGCATAAGGTGGTGGTTGACCATGATCGCCGCACATTATCACTTTTGTATTCACTAGCAATAACCAATCGAGAAATCTTTGTAATACATCTAATCTCACCGTGCATATCTCATCTTAAATAAAGACTTCAGCAATATATTTCTCACCCATTCGATCAAGAGTCCATTCGTCACCTTTCCATCGAAAGAAACTGTCATAAGTACAAGCATTAATTCCTCGTTGCTTCATCTCTTTTGCAAGTCTGTGGGTCGGTGTTAGTACAGTCATGTTTGATTTGGAAACGCTAGCGTGAAAATCCGTAGGATTTTTCCCACGAAATAATTCAATCGCACTAGTCGTCTTTCCTGACCCAACACAGCCGTTTAAATAACTAGTTTTATATCTACATATTGGATCAGATATTGACGGTGCATTAGATAGTTCTGATATCTGATTATTTTTCAAGTAATTGTTTTTAATCGTAACATCTGCTGATTTGGAATAATCACGTAGTATTTCCTTTTTAATTCTCCATGATCCCCAACTCTTGTCAGAATTAGTGAATTCAGCCACTGCTTCGCTGTGTTCCACGTTTATATAAAATAAATCAGTGGCTACTCTAACTGCGGTGTCAGGAAATCTATTTGTCATCAAAAATAAATTAATAGAAGCATAAGCCCGCATAGACGCCCTCAAATGTGTATACTGAAGAGTTTTTCCATCGCTGTAAGTAATAATTGTACCCAATTTGGTTCCATTGGACAAGAAAGCGTCTTTACGATCGACGTATATACCCTGAGATGTTACATCCGCGATTATAAAATCGTATTCAACATCATCTATAATCAACCGTGAAGAATATCGATTATTGTCGTATTTTCCACCCTGAGTGAACTTACCAATTATTCTTCTACCGAGATCTTTTGTTTGTTTATTTCTAATTTCAAATATCTGTTTGGACCATTTCAAGATATATTCTTCGTCGAGATCAGGGAATTGTTTTCTTTTTTCGCTGATTATACTATCTAGACTATCAGGTTGTGTTCAAAACTGTGAAGTAACCACACTGATACAGGATCGTTTTTACTTAACTGGTAAATAAAATCAAATAGTTTCTCCTCAGAGAAAAATCCTCCAACCGAGAACTCCGCGGGTATATATTTTATTATTCTATCTCAGGAAATATTGTTACTGCAGGTGTCCACGCGTGTTCGTTATGATCAATAACTTTGATTGGGGATCCATTTGATTTATATTTTGGTTCATATAATATCTGGCCTGTTATCGTCCTTACTGATATTGGGAATCTTAATGATTTTTCTAATTGGTTATATCCTGAATCGTTGCTACGCACTCCTTTACTGTTGGTACTATTCATTTATTTTTTTGCGTCTTAGATCAGTCAATTTGTTTCCACGTAACGCATTTGTGAAGTGTTCTATTATTCGTCCTGCTACACAAATCATTCTTGACGAATATTTTTCATTGGTTTTAGTTTTTCAATACTCGGTTTATCATATAACGGATAAATTCCATAAACAACTGCTGTTACAGGATAAGATCTCTCGTAGTACGGTTTATCAATTCCAGTCAGAATTCCTGGTTTGGAATCTCAACTCACGGTGACAGTTCTTTCATCTTTCAAGATTGGTTCAAATTTATCTCTGATAATCCAATCTCGCTTTTCCGAACGAATAATGAATTTCACTCTAAAAAAATATTTTTTCTTGTCAAGATGTGAGATTATCACTGCTGCTTTTTCGTCGTTCATGGTAGCATCAACGCTACCATCAATTCGAAATGTCGACCAACAGTGAGATGCTCCATCGTGTTTGAATTCGTTAAAACAATCACGGATTCTACTTATCATGCTTTTATCACCTATTAGACTCTTTGGTGCTACGGAGACTCTATCGAGATTGAATTTAGCATTTTTCCAGGGCTTAATTTTAGATAATCTCTCGAACTCCTCCATGCTATGATTAAAACAAGTATTTAAATAAAGAATTTATATATAATGAATCATTGCAAATGGCTCATGATTGGATCAACAACCCCATGTAAAAAATCATGCAGAAATGAATTATGTGGATATCATATGCAAAGTCTCCGTAACGGGAGTCTTGGCCCTGTCCCTTGCATACGATGTGGGGCAGGTGTACGTGGTAAATCACAGTTGTGTCTCAATTGTGGTGGTAAGAGATGCAAAGAGTTGAAGCGTTATTATGATAAACGAATCAAAGATTCCGTCAAAAACTCCATTAAGAATTCCATCAATGACTCTGACTGTGCCCCTGACAAAGTCATAATAACACCTCAAGACTATATTGGGAGATTTCTCAAGTAATAATTAAACCAAATATAAATTAGACAAATAATATTTAGTATATAAATGAAACAAGAATTTCAACCCCACCCAGTGATCAGCGATTATGAGGCATCCCAATACGGTATTGTCAGACATCGCAGGCTGAAGAAACCAGTTGGTTCTGACAATGGTGGGGGTATTTGAAGTTTGGCGCTGGAGGGAAAACTTATCTTAATCACAGAATCGTATACGAGTGTTTCCATGGATTGATCAAGGGTGGTCTTGGTATTGATCACAATAATATTAAAACCGATAATTCTTTAGATAATCTACAAGCTATTTCACAGAGTGAGAATTTAAAACGAGGAAAGACTGGAAAAACTCGAACAATGCCAGACGTATAAGATCATTTAATATAGAAAATAACGATGAGAGGGTATTTCAATCAATATATGAAGCCGGAAAATATTTCGATATTTGTAGATCCTCAGTACGATATGTTGCAGAACGAAAATAGCATTTTGCGTTTTCCAGAAAAAAATGGACAAAAAAATTCAACTCGTGTACGTATGAATTATGTTTTATACTATAGTATATAACACCAAAGGGAGATAACTCGTGCGGGTATGTATCGGTTTATGAAAGAGAGTTACCCTCAATGGGTTTTGTCACCTAATTTCGAGGTTTTTTTTTCAATTAATTCTATTGGTTGATTTTTAACTATCATGGTCAGTGGAGATAAAATTATCTGTTTTGTAAGAAAACAAATCAAACACGCGGTATTTACAAACAATTGTATTCTTTTTTTAGTGTTTTTTTCAGGTATCGATCTAGCTTAGATGTTTTCAATAATCATTATTAAGTACCCGGAAGAATAAAATCGCACACCTCCGTGTTCGGCTTTCATGTATAAATCAGCTTATATACCATACCGTCCGTTATATTTTGGGGCTTTAGCGTCGAAAATCATATGTGAACTAATCATACAACCCACACACTATCCACGATGTGTGTATACTTTATGTATTCATCCAACCTTGGATTTTATATGGGTTGTATGATTGGTCACGTATGAATGTAGTCACGCCCCGTCATTCATTGTTGTGCTGTCCTATAACATCATTCATTGTATATATCATCCATTCATTCATTGTAAATACCACGCCATATTAAAAATATATCAATGTCATATAATATGAATTCTGAAAATATCAATGAGGTTTTAACCGAAATTTCAAATTTGAAAAAACCAAGGGATTCAATTATCAGATAATTTAAATTGTGATCAAATTATTTCAGACTTCCAGGACACCGAATATAGTGCTATGAAAAACAGATACGTGTTACCCAAGAAATACGCGCTCGTAAAAACAATCCAGAATTCTATTCGTGACCCCCTTGTATTCTGTAACGACGTCAGTAAGTTTGTCCCGTTATTTACTATCGTGGAGCGAATAAGGAAACAATTAGGAAATGAATACGAGATGAAACGAGAGGTTAATTCAAAAATCAGAAATATAAAAATGATTATCAAACAAAACGAAACCCCGCTGGATACCCCAGCGACTAAGTTGTAACCAACGATTTGACATGTATACACTTGTCTATTATCACTATAAACACCTGTTTGTGATACAGGTAAAATTCTTACGCGACGGTGTGCGCTCAACTAGAACAACATTTGTAAATGCGGTTAGTCAACAATAGCGGTGAAATCCTATACTGGCGTTTATCAATGAACGACTTAGTTACTTTACGGAAGTTTTATTTGTTAACGACTGGAATATTTATATTTCAGTCGTTTATTTTTTTTATTGATCGCTGGCCATTTTTTGTTGCTTTGTCCGTTTTTGTCGTTTTTTGTCCATTTTTTAGTGATTGTTGCTGGTGTCAGGTTGATTTCCCATGTTATTTCTCGTCGACTTTTTCCACTCGAAGATTTTCCAAAGAGTTTCCGGGAACTTTTTTATCACTGCATCGTACACTAATTGGAAAATTATTTACGATTTCAATAATGGTAAACGAAGCATTAACGACTAGACTAGCTCGTGAGCGACTGGCTGCAATTAAGAAATTCATCCCTGTACGCGACGCTGTTAGAAAAAAACTACAAGCTAGACAGAGTCTTCAGACCGATTTTATGGCAGGATCTGATGATCTGTTTAAACCAATAACCACGGCAACGAAGGGGGTAATATCAACAATTTCCGAGGAAGGGAAACGGAAAGAAGTGTCTTTTCTTCCTGTGATTGAAAAATAGCAGAAAGATCTAAACAAACAAAAAATCTTTAAAAAACTTCCTGGTGATATAATAACCTCTGCAAGACAACAAGAACAACAAGAACGACAACTTCAAGAAGAAGTTGAACGAATAGGCGATATTGATATTAGCTCCCCACCGCCTGAACCGCTTGAACAACAAGGTGCTACTGCAAAAGAACGAGGAGACTATTCACCTGAAAATATATTTACGGGTGATGCGATAAATATAATTAAAAGAATCAGAACAGATTCTGAAATAGCTGATTTTACTAGAATAAATTTTAAAACAAGTAAACAGTATATAAATGATGAATTTGATGACGCTATAAAAAACAAAGACAACTGGGCTTCAAAAGTATATTTAGCAAACCACGGTGGAACTAGAATCACACAAAAGAAGCATCCTAATTTTAATAAATTTATAGCTATGGTAAAAGGTGTCGCACAACCACCACCGGTGTATACAGCAGACCCAACCCCCGATGAAATATAAATAATGGCAGAAGCTGATTCTGAAAAAGGTGCAAGCGGGAAGGGATTTTCCTTTGGAACCCCAAGTGGTGGTCTTGTTCGTTGTCCCGGTAATATTCTCAGCGATATAGCACGATTAGAGGTTCTCATAGGAGGAAAACGAGCTGGAAATAACTCACCGGAAATAATTAATGAAGCAGCTGATATCTGTATGCGGTTATTTCAAGGCGTCATCATGGATATTCGTGTATATCGAGAGTTCATTGATGAGTGAGTTGAAAATCCTACAGACTTTTATTATGGTTATCACAGTGACTGAAAATCCAAAGGATTTTTCATCACCACATTAGATAAATATCATTTAAATAAGATGATCATACACTACAACCATGATAAACCAACCAGTGTCTATGTAGTAAGCTCACGATTGCCTGTTTATAGAGCGTACTATTGTGATGTTCTCGGTGATACAATTGCAGGGTTATTTGCAAAAATGGCTCCAAAAGTAGCACCCCTAGCAAAACAATTATCAATGAAAGCCATTGATGTTATTCGTGATAACGGTATTAGTGCTGTTGGAGATGTTGCCGGGAAAGCATTTTCCTCTGCAAAGGATAAACTAGTAGCATTAGTTCGACGGCGAAGGAAACCACCAGCAACTTCGTCATTGGGACAACTACCATCTACGAAAGGAATGCCTGCAAGTGTTAGTAAAATAATACATAACGCAGTAGATAAGAAATTAGCATCATTGGTGACTTCATCATTGACAGCAAGTGACCAAGATAATATTACTGCAAACATGATAGCGGGAAGTGGCTTAAAACCACGACGGGGTCGTCAACGACCACGATAAAAATCACAATTTAGATCGAAAGATATATAATAAAATGTTCAAACGGTCGCCTGATACAGCCTTTGATATGGAAGCCCCAGTACTCAAAAATGGTTCTGTACGCGATTATCAATTGTATTCTTGTCACGTAATACAACCAAATATGAGTGGAAGAATTGAACTTCAGGTCCATGATACCAGCAAATAGTTTCTACCATGCGAAGCGTTTATCGAAGTAGAAGGAGAATTTGTAACAGATGTTGCAGCTAATACACCGATGACAAAATGTTCGAGTTGGTTTTGTTAATAATGGTATGATGGTGATAGATATATAATTGATGGAAGAGAATGTTGATATTGTCACAACAATAGCAAGATATTCTGATGATTATACAAGATCGGCGTGTCTATCTATATGTTCTCTAAGGATATTACTGATCACGCTGATCACATTCAGTATATTAAATTACGGACACCGCAAGATGCTGGTGACGCACAACCAGCTGATTCTCCTGAACATCAAGCTAGACCAGGTACTGTTTTGATATTATAAGGAGTACTAATTCTAATTACAACTTAGCATTTGCAACACGCGTAGCAACACTGAAGAGGCCTCGTCGACAGTTTTCATGCGCGATTCCACTGCATCACATTTTCGGATTCTGTAGAAACGTTAGAAAAGTTATTTATGGAGCAAAGCATACAGTAGCACCCGTGCGAAAGGGTAATGATAATGATGCAATCTAGCGTGGTAATGGTGTTCCCGAGGGTAAAGTTATTTTAACAAAACTATCACTGTGGATGCCAGTAATGACCTATCAATCACAACAGAAGAGCGATTACTATCATTTATGGATCATGGAGGAAAATCATTGCTAAGTTGGCTAACAACAACAACGGATACCATGTATTCTAATATTGATGGTACATTTACATGGCACCTGGCATCAAAACAAGGTGTTTCAGCTCCAGGTCATATATTTATTGCGCTACAGAATACTGCGCGATTCAACTCTCAGGAACGCAGCCATATGATATCTGATCACATAGGTGTTAAAGAAGTCTCGCTGAGAATAAACGGACAGCAGGAACCATCCGAGGATATACAACTTGATTACAAAAATAACCATATTGCACGCGTGTATCATCGTCTGTTGTCATATTTGGGACGCGATCAAAATGTCGATACTGGTCTACAAATATCACAGTTGGATTTTAAAAATTTATATCCGATTTATTACTTTTCGCTGGAACATCTTGATTTAACAAGACAATCCGTCGTTGATATATATTTTAGAGCTCGTGTAACCCGTCCTGGTGGTATTGCTAATTACAGAGCGGTTGCTGTCATTCTCAGCGACAAATCAATGTTACTCTAAGGTGTTGGTGTACGAATGAGAGTAGTCGCTGCACATGTGGAAAATATGTAACAATTAGATCAATATGTTCTTGTATAATGTCATATAGTCATTTTAGTGTTACGTTAACTCCCGGTCGAATTAAAAAATTGCAATCGGAATCAGCTAAAAAATGTGGAACCACGATAACGCTGAAACACAATCAGATGTCTGGTGGTCAGAATAAATTGTCGCTGACAACCCGTCAGATAAAACACTTCAATGATGCTTTCAAAGAAAAAAACGGTGTTCAGATCACACTCTCAGCAGCCGCGATCAAAGACATGATAAAATCAGGTGGTATATTCCCGTTTTTGCTGCGATTCCAGCGTTGATTGCGGCAGCGGCCCCAGCTGTGGCTAAAGCGGCAGCGTTAGGAGCCGTTGGCACCGCGGCAGGGATGGCACTAAAAAAAGCAGCCGGACAGGGATACAAAAAAGGGAAAGGGTCTAAGACTACCAGGAACCCCGTATTCGTGGTACAGCGGAAAAGGCCTGAAAATACCGGGAACAGTTTATTAGTTCCTATGTCAAATTTTGATTTACTCGATGCTGCTAAAGCACTGGCGATAAAAAAAAAACTTCAGAGGTGTCTTTATAAAAGATCAATTACCGACACAACCAAACAGCGTTGAAACCGGTATCATTAATCTTGACAACAGTACCGGACCTGGTACTCACTGGGTTGCATACGCAATTGATCCACGTGCAATCGTCTATTTCGATTCAGCGCCGCCTAAAGAATTTATGCGTTATATAAACATCTGAAACACCCCTTGTTGGTATTCTACGCTACCAACACAACAACTAAATGGCCCACCAATATGCGGCAACGAAATATTAAATGTCCTTGACGCTATTTCAACATCTGGAAAACCACCTCATCAGGTCGTAAATGAATATACTAGTAGTCGCTGGAAATCAAAGATTTCATCGAAGATTTTAGAGAGAGATTATATAGAATAACATGTTTGATATTTGGGGGAGATCTTTATCAATGTTGCAAAAAAAACCGATGGCACTGCGGGAATATCTGCAACCGGTATGTAAAAAAATAATCGAAGATGAAATAGCTGAGATGTTGAACTTAGCAAGTGTTGATCCCGGGAAAATAGTTGTATTTCAAGATCGTCAAGATAAATTGAAAACGAGTAATATTTCCTTTGATGATATTTTAGTTAAACAACGCAACGCAGTAGAAGATACTATCGCGTTGTTTTCCGATCAGGGCAAACTCAAACCGGGTGTCAACATGTAAAATTACTGATAAAATATTAACACTCGATAACAATTATATATTCTCGGCGAATTCATTGAAATCACTGTTAGAATTTTCTGGTAATCCTCCAGTGACCACACTGAAGCTCACAGAGATAAAAACTTCTATGTTGGAACTATCAACACTACAATGTAGGTATGAAGATCATGTCCAGAAATTTTCATCATTTCGTAAAAATCTCATCGAGAAATTCTTTGTCGCCACATTGGATAAAATTCACATAAAACTCCCTGATATTAAAAAATCCATCGATGATCTTAAAGCAACCAGGAATCAAATACCCGCGATTAATCGGCGAATAGAAGCTATCAACGCTGATATTAAAACAACCAACGATATCATCAGGAATGATATGCCGAAGATGATAAAAATACTTGAAAAAACAAAAATTCCTCATGAGAGAACCAACAACGTAGTATACACGATTCAATACGGATCATTTGCGTGGACACCTTCCACTAACATATTAAATATTGATTAACACTAGTGTCACAGACTCAATTTAATATTTCATCAACTAGTTAATTTGGGGTCAACAATACAATATCAACAATCATCGACAAGGATACAACCGAACAGTTTACGATAGAATCGACTGATAAAAATTTGGTTAGGGTTTCTGTATCATGGTATGTGGAATTCGTAGCGGATTTAAGTAAACAACTAAATTGAAATCGTAAACGATTTGAAAATAAAATGTCATCACAGCAATATCGCTATGATCAGTTCAGAGAATTTCAAACTAAACTCAAAACCCTCACTGAGTAGTACCAAACCAAAATAAAAAAATACCGAAGAAGAATCACCGCAGTTGATGTTACCGTATACTCGGTGAGCGGTGTAATCACCGGAGCCGGTATAATACTCTCCTCGGTGACAATGATTGCTCCGATAGCTGTTCCAATTTGTATATCCGCGACGACAACAATCGCGGGAATTATTTCGATTATAACAAACAAAATATAATCGTGAAGCCAGCGCAAACTGCAAGATTACACGGTTAAGCTCCATGTTGTATCAACCGCGCATTCCCAATTATCCTCAATGATTTCGTCGTCACTCGATGACACATTAATATCAGATAGTGAGTTCTCAGCGATGGTACGTGTTTATGATTCCGCGATGTCGAAATTAGAAAAACAACATGAATATAATAACAATGGCAACACCGCAAGAACTACTTCAACAAATAGCGGTGAACATAACACCGGTGAAAACCAGCATGATCTCAATAACCTCAACAAATCCTGAATTCAGTGTGAATTCCCCTACTCCGATTCCTGTAAAGGAGATAGCGTTAGCGAAACTACGAGTGTATCACAGTTGGCCTAATATTAGGTCGGTAGCATTCGGTGACCAACGACCGAATAATTCCTTGGTGTTCGCGAATAAGAATAAACCCAACGGTGAACCAGACTGGAACGTTGTTTCGTTACCAACTGGGTGTTACCAAATTGGACAGATCAATAATGAATTACAACGCAGAATAAAATTCATTACTGGAAAAGAATCAAAAATCGCTATAACGGTTCATGAGCCGACGTTATCATCTACCATTGAGATAAACTCGCCCGGATATGTCGTAGATATCTATCAAAGCTCAATCAGAACAACACTAGGATGGCCTGTAAATCCACCTCAACAAGAAACCGTTAATATACCACCAGAACCACAAAAATCAGATTATATTACCGACAAGATAAAACCCGATAATCCAGTAAAAAGTTATAGCAAATACACCAAGTTGGATTTTTTCGCTGGAATAATAGAAAATCGCGTTAATAGATATTTCACAACCCAACAAGATAAAATCACTGAAAATTCCACAGCGATGAATAATGATTTTTCGCTGTTGTTAATATCTCTTAAATCCGGTACGCTCACTCGAGATGAATTTATCAGCGTCATAGAAACATGTAACAAAATCATCGATGACATGTAAACATATCATTTGCAAATTATTCAAGAGGTATTAGGTGACAAAAATCCTAAAACAAGAACGGAGTTTGCGACAATGTATAATATACGCGTAGAAGATATTCCCACATTCAAATTACACGGATATAATATCCCAGAACAAAAAAAATCTCTCAATGATGCCATCGATGATGGTTTCAAAAAAATCCATGATGCATGGAAAACAATAACACTACAAACACAAAATATTATCCTCAAACATAATAATGACCCAGACGGCGGTGGTAGACATATCGCCCCGCTCAACGTCAATATATCCTCGGTGATTGCATTGAATTTAGTATGTGATGTTAGCGAAGGAAGCTATCAAATAAATCTCGAGCGATCAAATCAAGCTCAGCAGGAATATATTTTATACTCATTTGCACCAACAGCTCCTCCAGGATCTTTAATAATTGAGGATCCAACTAATCCAGTCTATATGAGATGTCATAATAATTCGTTAACGAGAATAAATTTCAAACTCACTGACCAATCCAATAATCTAATTGATCTACGAGGTGAGGTTTTACAAATTAGTCTGTTTGTGAAATCTTAAATGATTTTATCGTGAAAACCGTTTACGATTTTAACAAGGATTTTTAACCCATAGCAGCAGAGGGGGGGGGGGGCGCGACAACGACGTTGGCGTCCTCTTTTTTTAAGATTTCGAGGAAACCTTGGTGTACCGAATTGACGCCTCCAAAAGTTGTCGGATTCGTCCCCTCTGCTATTTTGCCAAATAGACGCCTCTATTTAGCATTTACGAGGAAGCCTTAGTTTACCGAATCGACGCCTCCAAAAGTTTTCGGATTCGCATATATATATATATATATATATATATATATATATATATATATATATATATATATATATATATATATATATATATATATATATAACCTTGTACATGCAGCATGAAAATTATTACTTATTGTTCTAGGACAAACACGCAGAAACTGCTTCACATTTCAGATAAGGAAATTAATATAAACATTTGACACATCGTCTTTCGCTCCTAGCTGAAGTTTACTCCGCTTACTTCCCCGTTAACAATGTGGGCCTAGATTTGTTTTCCGATAAGATTTTACAAAATGGCAAAACATAATTTACAGATTAGGGCAAAACAATCCTACTACTTGCCTAAGGCTCGTATATTTATATTCTAAGTTTTCAAGAGTAAGGGAATTTACGAATAGCTTGTGAGCGTACCGTGTCATATATTCAGCTAGATCATACATTATTTAATTCCGAAAAGAGTTTGAATAAAAAAAAATAAATTGTTCCTATCCTTATTAAACCATTGATATATTCCTTCCTTGATGAATTAAGTACGATGTGATTCACATAACAGCAGCGTATATATCCGGTAATAATTTAGGAAAAGAACATAGTCTTCGTTAACGCATGCTATCTTGAATATATCACGTAACGTCATTAAAATACAGGAAGCAAATGCTGCGCGGGAACGGACGAGGGGAAGCATAAAAAGGGAATTTAAAATACTACAAAGGTGGATACTGGTTACATAGAGATTACGAGATTACCAGATCATTATCTGGAAATAATGCTGATATACAAGATAACAGCCAAACACTGTTTTCTCTAGTGATAATATATTTATTGATGAAAGCAGAAAAGGGTGACAAAATAACGTTCTCAATATATTCCCCGAATTTGCTTCGTCCATGGTCCATATAATAATTTTTATACTGTCTTAAATTGCTTACCTGGCAGTAGGAGTACTATCTTCAAAAAAGTGCAAAATAGCATTTTTCCTCTCTCGGATGTATTGAAGTTTGAAGTCAGTTTCGTTCCTTCTCCGAGATGTACACTGCGTAAGAGGAAGAGAATACGGGCTTTTTGAAGCAATCACAATAGTTTAAAAATACCTTTTGAATGTAAGCGTTTGTAAAAGTCTGTATTTTAGGTGGCGCTACAACAGCTACCCTGTTCAAATGGAGACCAAATGAATAAGCTAAGATTCTTCGAACTGGCAACATTCACAATGGAAAGAATGTTCGAATACCTTTCTGCAAGGTTCAAACAATGTACCCGAAACTGGTCATTATTACAATCATACACTGACTAAGGAAGACGGTTGACAAAATGACTATTTCGATGTACTCAAAATGTTAACTGAACCTGTCCATACTGTCTTATCTATAACAATTATTAAATAGTGAATAGAGTTTTGACAGAATAGAAATAATATGTACTGTCTTATCTATAACAATTATTAAATAGTGAATAGAGTTTTGCCAGAATAGAAATAATATGTACTGTCTTATCAATAACAATTATTAAATAGAGAATAGAGTTTTGCCAGAATAGGAATAATATGTACTGTCTTATCTATAACAATTATTAAATAGTGAATAGAGTTTTGCCAGAATAGAAATAATATGTACTGTCTTATCTATAACAATTATTAAATAGAGAATAGAGTTTTGCCAGAATAGAAATAATATGTACTGTCTTATCTATAACAATTATTAAATAGAGAATAGAGTTTTTCCAGAATAGAAATAATATGTACTGTCTTATCTATAACAATTATTAAATAGTGAATAGAGTTTTACCAGAATAGAAATAATATGTACTGTCTTATCTATAACAATTATTAAATAGAGAATAGAGTTTTGCCAGAATAGAAATAATATGTACTGTCTTATCTATAAAAATTATTAAATAGTGAATAGAGTTTTGCCAGAATAGAAATAATATGTACGGTGGAATTATCTTGTTAAAAATAAACGTTTTGGGGTGAGTCATATTCGTTTCTTTTATTTCGTTACTTTTAATCTTGTACATCAAGTATTTCTAAAATTCCGGAAAGGCGATATTCGTATCCATCGACTAGTTACCTATTTCAACATCATAAAATATTCATTGCCCTGATTAGGGCATTGCTAATAATGCTCTTCCTTGTATTTGTTCCACTCTTCAATATAAAATATATGCCTGTAATTGACATATCAATTTAGTCATGTCGATTCATCATACATACAACTTTGAGGTCACACTATATTATGATTATCCAAGGTATCTCTGGGACACATCTAATGATAATAATGAATATATCTGACAGTGATAAAAAGTGCAGGCAGAAACGCTACAATCATAATATATATGTATATCATTTCGGTCGGGTGATTCTATGTGTGATGGTGGGACAGGGAGGTTTTATATATAATATAAGGTCCAAGCTAGCTGTGTCGTTAAACGTTTGAAATCACACAGCATGCTTTAAACCACCTATGATATATGTGTTTATAACAAGGCTTATATACATCAGACATAACAACGCCTAATGACCATTCAAATCAACACCATTCTTGTTAGCCCATCTTTATTGACCATGTCCTTCTAACAAGCCAATATAATCAGATCGTAACTAATTTTTTTCTATATCCCAACATTTGTTCTCTGTACTGTACGTTTCATTGTTAAGATGTCATTGCTATGGAGTGGTAGGGAGTGTGGCTGTGTGCTACCAAATGATTGATGACTCATGAATACCAGTAGGTAATAATCATTTAAACAAATAACATACAACAATAATTATACTTCTGGCCTAGATGTCATGTACGAAATGAGCAACTTTTCAAATAATCAACGTTTTATAAAAGGAAAGATACAATAATAGACGCAGGATGTTGGTCACTTTCTTTTCGAAAACATTCAAATGTTTTCATCACATTTTTTAATTTACACTTATAAAGCAAGTGTCCTAGACTAACATTAACAGACACATGCTTATTTGCAAATACAATTGTCTGAATGTCTAGTCCATACTCTTTGATAAATATTACCAATATGTTATGTTGTTAACCAAATGCTGTAGGAATAACAAATTACGATGCATATATTGCATTGATTCTTTTTTAAACTTCGTCGATGTATTTATCAGGTATTCTCTGTTTTACAAATGTTGCCGAAGTCTCCGAGCTATTCGAATGTGTCACTTTCAAATTGTAGACGTTATTTGACTCGATTCGAAAGATTGATCTTTGTTGGCTACGTTCGCTTTAGTTGATCATTGTTTTATATTTTAATACATGTGTTACTACTGCGATCGGCAATTATGTATGGATATTTGTCATAAGACCCAAATAATCTCAGTTTCGAAAACAGGCCACATTTGTGTGCTATAGGGTTTAAGATGCTGTTTAATATTTCCCAGCACAAGTTGATAGTACTGCTACTTATTTACAACGCATTAATCTATTATTTCTTTTCCCGAGCTGTTTAGTAAAATGTAATTACTGACACTTCCTACTTGCACATATGTTTACAATTTAATCATTACGGTTCATACAAGGTTTCAATTTAAGATAAAGTCATAACGGCCAAAGACAACGTTACTGATTCCGTCAAATAATCGTTGGGTTTTTTTTATGCAAATGTAACGGGAAATCGAGAACAATGAAAATGAAGAGCCTTTAATCTCTTTGAGGTTGCAGACGTTTATGAAGTTTTCCAGAAAGTATAAATCCGCATACGAAGAAAGCGTTCGATAAACTTTATCTTAAATTTAAACCTTGTATGATTCCTGATCAGATGCTCTAAATCCAACAATTAGTACCATGTCTTAGAACCAATCATAATTATGTAGTATATGTGCGAAACCACCAGGTGCATCTGTGACTGTGTATATGTAAAGTTAAGATTCATCGAGTAATTGCGCCAGCACACTTTACATTCAGATAAGCATCGATCTGAGAACAAAAAAATATTTTGAATTTGTAACGCAGTTTATATGCTCATTAATAATTCCGTATTCAGAGGACAAAAAACAGTAGATCGTGTCCGTAATAAAGAACAAAACACTCGTTACATATATGATGCAGATCGGTCGTCGGGATATTGTGAAACAGCTTTCAATTGATGTGATACGCATGCGCATTAATTCAAATCCTTTTGACAGTTCAGGCTGTGAAATAAATCACTGAGTAACAATACCAGTCGTATGTCTAGTCGCATTAGCGGTTTAATTCAATTGTGTGTGTTGTTTAATACTGTAATGTTACATCTATGGCACGCTCAAGAGACGATGTGCGTATTGATGACACGCTCAAGAAAAGTATTGATGACCAGATAACCGTCCGGCTAGAGTGTGAACAAATCGTTTAACAATAACTTGGTCAAAATGAATGTTGACCTGTCCGACACCCATTTGCAGATTTTATAGTCACTAACGCGACTGCATGATGGAAACAAATATTTAGCATGATGATCTTAGTTAAGAGTTGGGGTCATTTGTAGACACAGTGCAGTGCACTTCTGACACCTGGTGAATTTTTTGACGTCATTCGCTGAAAAGTCTAATCAACATAAATGTCTTTTCCCAATACAGTAGTTAGCGATATATCTACCCTGCCATCATATTATAAATAAACTTTCGAACGTCTGCATTTACACCAGATCAATAGAACTCCCCATCTGGCTTATCTAAGGTCTTCGTCATTCCTACGTGGTGTCCAAGTAGACCATCATATACCAACGTTAACACTTTTACTAGCCTCTATATGGGAACAATCACTTACTTAAATGTATCGGACCCTTGCCTGGCTTACTAGCTTAAATTACATAATGTATTTTAATTTGTGTACGTAAACAGCTCCGTTGAACTCGTGGTTAGAGCATCTGCGGCTTAAGCAGACGGTCGTAGGTTCGATCCCCAGTCATACCAAAGATTTACAAACATGGTACTAACAGCTGTCTCGCTTAGCGCTCAGCATTAAGAGGTTAATGTTAGGACTGGTAGGCCCGGTGTCAGGATAATGTAACTGGGTGGGACATCATCTTACAAATAAGCGTCATGATGCCCCAGTGCTAGATATCACTCTAAACTGCCTCATTGCAGACATCATAGCGATATGACTGCAATATTGTTAAAGCTACGTTAAAAATCCATCCTAATCAATTTGAGTACGGACTCATCCATTGCATACCCGTGTACTTCGTCCAGGTAGAAAATTGTCTAAAGGGCGAACTCGTGGTATTTAAGCTACTTGGACCTTGACCTATTTTTCATGCCCCTAGTGTCAGCGGACCATACGTATTTCAGGTGTACCTGTCATAGGGTTACACTTAGGCAACACATACCAACATCCTTCTATTTATTACGTCGTGAGATAGTCCCGACAAAATTAGTGTTTGAGCTAACACACACACACACACACAGATATATATATATATATATATATATATATATATATATATATATATATATATATATATATATATATATATATATATATATACAAAGAGAGAGAGAGAGAGAGAGAGAGAATTAAGTAAAGGAAAGAAGCAAAACCCAGTAAGGTTTCAAAATTCAACAAATATTTAATTACCATTGAATACAATGATAGAAAGTTACATTGAACTTATTATGTAAATTCCATTGTTGTTTCCAGAAAGTTCAAATTGTAACAAGATAACTGCGTAGGGGTTGGTTAATAACCAAGAACACTTAAAAATGTAACAAAAAAATACTTGTGGATGATTCAATATAAAAGAGTATGTTCAATTTGTGCGCAAGGAAGATCCAAATGTTGGATTCATAGCACAATATACACGGACTTGAACATTTAATGTTAGAACGAATTTTTATTGGTACAAACATTTACGATTCAAAGTGATTTCGCACAATGAAATTAAGTGACGCAAGCAGACGTCGACAATTTTCACACAATTAACAATAAATCATACGGTTCAAAGAAATATGATATACTCGAATAGTACAATATACAGGTTTTTAATTCAAATAATGAAATGGGAACTATCGTCTCATCCCCAATGCTATGTCGAGAGGTTCAGGAGCAATCAGCAATGATCCGCCGTCAGAAACTGCCTAAATATAGGTTCAATGCTTTGTTCTCCACCAATATGTTAGTACAAGCTTTACAGAAGCTTGTGAAACAAACAGTGTATTTATTAAAATCGTCCTCCCCAAACATCCTTTATAAGTCTGAGTCCAGTTATAAATTGACGTATACAAACAGAGGTATTAAATGTACACCAACATAATTATTTGTATAATAAATGTTGCCAAAAAATACATGTCGTACTCGCAGTCCATGAGATGACACGCAGGCATTGATTCACCAATTTATAATTAAGAAAAACTGACGCAAACGTTTCCTTTCTTTTAACACAATTTGTAGATTTGTTTTCTCACTTACTTTTTTAACATAAGAAAACAAGTTGGCCTAAATGGTTAGGGCGTCCGCCTCGAATGCGGGAATTACCGATTGGAATGTAGGGCTATTTATAGCAAAGACTTGTGAAAGTGGTATAAGCATCTGCCTCCCTTAGCGCAGAGAATTAACAGATTGGTGTTACTAATGGTCGGGGTCGGTCTGTTGTCAGGACAATGTGACTGGCTGAGACACGATGGTGCATGTCTGGGGTGCTAGACATCGCTATAAACTGACACAGTTCAGACACCATTGCGATATGGCATTGTTAGAGCTAGGATAAGAATCTAAAACCACACACACCCACACACAAGGAAGCACGCATTTGAATTTCATATTCAGTTTCTACGACATGGCATTTTTCCTAACAATTCTTATTGGAAAAAAAATTACAAGGATACGTCGAAGCGCTATGTTTCTAATTTTTATGTCTTAGCCTACTTTCTTCGCGTAGAATCCTTTCTGTATAATGTATCGCGTTTACGTCAGTCATTGGTTTAAAAATAACAATCTAGGAGGTCGTCTCTGGGGTGTAAATGAGAAACACTAACATCATGCAGTGATCAAAGTTATGACCCAGACCCTTGTCCATAAGGTGACTAATAGACCGGTTGGTATTTACTGACTGGATGCAGCCATTGGTTTCAAAGTCGTGACTCAGAATCCCGTCTAAACGGTATACTAAGTGACTAGTTGGTATTAATTGACTGGATGCAGCCAATGGTTTTTCAATCTTGACTCAGAATCCTGTCTAAACGGTCTACTAAGTGACTAGTTGGTATTTACTGACTGGATGCAGCCATTGGTTTTTAAATCGTTACTCAGAATCCCGTCTAAACGGTTTACTAAGAGATCGGTGATATGTACTTGTTTGATGTAGATACAAATTGGTCTTCTCGTCCTTTAAAATTCTATAAATGTTCTGTATAGGGTGTCTGGCCTGTTCGATAACGTGCAAATCGGTAACTGGCAATTCGGCCACCGCCTATTCGGTACCGTGCACTTTGGCCCCAGTCTTTACGGTACCGACCTTTTCGGTTAGAAAGAGACAACTCGGTCACAAAAAAACAATAAAGTCACACGGTTTATAAGACATTTAATACGGAATTCCATCAATGCAGTAAAGTCGCACAATTTATATTGTCATTTAATAAGAAATGTCATTTGATACGGAAATCCATCAGTGCAGTAAAGTCGCATGTCATTTAAAAAGAAATGATATGAGAAATTACACGCAGGAAATCTGGTCTAACAGTAACAAACAGGCAAATCGGTCACAATAAAATCAATAAAGTCACATTTACTATTTTGGAAATGCTTTGTATATATAGCAGCCACAGGAATCGCTTTCTTCTTTACTGTAACTATAATTACCGCATTACCGTGTGGTCTAATACCGATTAGCCTGGTACCGAAATGATTGGGACCCGTTTGCCTGTTACCGATTAGCATGTTATCGAAAAGACTGGGACCCGTTTGCCTGTTACCAATTAGCATGTTACCGAGTAGACCGGGAATCTCTGAATAGTCGTTATCTTTATGAATAAGAAAACACACTGATGCATGACTCATGAACATGATTCTTAGGCATGACTCATGAACATGATTCTTAGGCATGACTCATGAACATGATTCTTAGGCAAATGTGGTTTCGAAAACACGAACTGCATACATATTTGAAGAAATTAATCCGTACGCTGCCAATGCCAAGCGTAATTAGTTTGATAAAGGCCAAAACATTAAGTTTCCAAATTAAAGAAGTGGGAACGAATCGCTAACACTGAGATGAAACTATGGAAGACGCAGACACCGCAGATACAAGCACAAATAGTTTGATAACGAATCACAGCTGTTCAAAGCAAATCGTCAGCAAACCAAGTGCTTTGTTATTATTTGTTATTATTTATATTCAGAACATCCGATTCTTAAAGAAATCATGGATACTGTCAGCCGTCTGTATTGAAAACACACAGATGTTAACAAATGTACTTATCAAGATTGTCACCGCTAATATAAAGAACGTTTTGACTTTGTCGGAATAGATGACACAGAATGGTAGACACTACTTCCAATTGATATTACACCATAATGTCCTGCTGCATCCACATACTACAGTCTTATCTGTAGCACGAATGACTTAACGACTCTCATCTGGATGCTTGCATTAGATGTATTATCCTGGTTAACAAGCACGATCGAAGGGCACCTTTATCAAAACATAACCGCTTCTTTTACATGATAGCAGATAGTAAACACCCTTCCTACACCACTGGACAAAAAGTAAATAACGATTCCCATTGAGCTATTTGCAAATCTGTTAATGAAGTTCCCAATTGTTTTATTTGAAAATTTCGAATATTTGTCACTTGAATCAGTTCAAACTCCCAGTTCTCCGAGTAATATCATATTAATTTAATATCACGTACTAACACAATGTTATCTCATATTAATTTAGTATCACATGCTAACACAATGTTATCTAATATTAATTTAGTATCACATGCTAACACAATTTAATCTCATATTAATTTAGTATCACATGCTAATACAATTTAATCTCATATTAATTTAGTATCACATAATAACACAATGTTATCTCATATCAATTTAGTATCACATGCTAACGCAATGTTATCTCATTAATTTAGTATCACACACTAACACAATTTAATCTCATATTAATTAGTATCACATGCTAATACAACTTAATCTCATATTAATTTAGTATCACATACTAACACAATGTTATCTATTTAGCATCACATAGTAACACAATGTTATCTCATGTTAATCTTAGTATCACATACTAACACAATGTTATCTCATAATAAATTAGCAGTGTCTAGTACAAACACAATATATTGTCGTATTAACTACTGCTGCATTAACTTTATGCTATCTGACAAATATACAATGTTATTTCGTAAAAAAACATACATTTATCTTCAACGGAATCAATGTGTAAGAAGTGGCTATCAAAATATATACCTAAGTGAATATCATTGTATGAGCTATTTATATCATGTATTATCGACGCGGTGATACCTGTAAGAAATACATACATTAACGTACAAGATGTTTAGTGGCGAATAAATTAAATGAAAATGGCGACCGCTTCACAGACAGATGAGTGGCAACCTAAAGTGTTACAGTGCCCCATCTGTCTAGAGACGCTTAGAAGACCGACAGTTCTTCCATGCGGACATATATATTGTGCTTCCTGTCTTCAGTCACATATAAACAGTAAGTTGATCAAACGGGGAACACATCAGGCATGTTTTCCTTGCCCAGTGTGTAGGGCAGGCACATATCTGTCTGAGCCTACAGGAAATATCGCACGGTGGGCGGAAACATTCCCAGTGAACAGCAATGTATCTTCACTATTGGATCTAGCAGAAGAAACGCATGGTATAAACTTTTGTGATAAATGTCACAAATGAAATATTCAATCAGCAGCAGTATCAGTTTGTAAAGATTGTAAAAGATTCATCTGCGAAATCTGCAAAAAGCACCACAACGAAAATCATTCACAACTTCGACATGATGTTATCGATTTAAATTCTAAAAATACATCGTGTTTTACGATTCCCAACTTATCAGTTATAGAAATATGTCCGAGGTATCCCCCAAAAGCATCGAATTATTTTCCAGGATCACAGTTCTCTATGCTGTAGTAGATGTGGATTTATTGAACATCGGGAATGCGAAAGAGTCATCACATTTGAGGACATGTTTAAAACGTTTGATATTGGAACAAAAACAACAGATGGATTTGGAATAATAAAGGTAACTCGAACTAAACACTTTGGTTCTTCGTGTCTTACGGAAACGCCATCTCAACCTGAGGCGGAGGTTTTAAGTGGATCAAGTGGAATCCAGTTAAAGAACAGAAAAGCAGCAAAGACAACAGACTTCAATGTGAAAGTACTGGGGGATAATGCTATTTGTCACATATCGGATGTTCTAACTCTGCCTGGTGCGAATCATATCATTGTAGACAGAGCAAATTCCAAGATTAAAGTCTTCGGAGAAAATTATCAGTTTCGGGAGAGTATGACAGTACAAGGAAATGCATGGAATGCTTGCATCCTACCGGACAATAACATAGCCATGACAGTATTCAATATTAAGACGATTTTTATAATTGGGATCGGCGACAAAATGCAATTCTCAGATCTCAGAACAAGGCTCAGTTGTTGGGGTATAGCAGTATTTAAGAAACGGTTAATCATTACCACATGCAGTAATGAGGATTGTATCTTAATTATGGACTTGACTGGTTCAGAGGTCAGAACTCTTCGACCTGATAATTATAATAATGACAAACTAATATGTCCATGGTACATCAAAGTAAACAAAAGTGAAATATACGTATCAGATAGTTTTGGATACAACATGGTTGCCTACAACAGATTGTGGAATACATTGTTTACCTACACTGATGAGAATATGAAACTCCCAGACGGCATTGCAATTGACAGAGAGGGGAACATTTACCTGTGTGGTTACGATTCATACAATGTCCAGCGGATATCAGCGGACGGCAAGCTCATCAGGACACTAATAACTAAGAATAAAGATAAGCAAAAGCCTCGAACACTTCGATTTTTACAGAGATCTGGACCGATTTCTTGTGCCATACTGTAATAGTGACTTTGTTGAAGTGTATGTTATGTGTGACTAACATTTGTAAAGTAGGAAACAAAACACTATTGAACAGCTGATACAGTGGTATATGCAATACAGGTAGGGTGTATGGACAACACAATTTCCTTATTGCTATTATTCTAAGACACTGAATCCATTAATTTGAATTTTGGATTTTTACCTACTTGGAAAAATGTTTAAAAAAGTAAATTAACCAATTTCTATTTAGAAAAACTTGTTAGTCTAGTCATAAACATATGCCTTTATCTGGTTTTACAAGAACGGTATTATTTCTTATACTTTCATACTAATTTTTCTTGTTGAAATGAACATCAACTTTTATATATGTGATATACGTTTTGACAGTTGGTGTTCATGTAGTAAAACCCACTAAATTATTTGTACGACAACCGAACCCAATACTTGCAGGATTCCGAGACTGAAAATAAAATTGCACATATTAAGAAAGTTTTCAATGAAATTTAAGTTGCCAATCAATCTGCATTTTCGCCTAGATATTGTTACCGTTTTATTCTGATCGCACAATGGTATAATCCTCGCCATATACTGCAATTTAAGTACAGTTATTCGCAAAAAGACAAAGAGAGCATAGATTAACACAAACATACATACACACATCCATCCATCCATCCAGACACACACAGACACACACACATACATACATACATACATACATACATACATACATACATACATACATACATACATACATACATACATACATACATACATACATACATACATACATACACACATACATACATACATACCAACCCACCCATCCATTCATCTATCCACCCATCCATCTGTCCTCAAACACAATTAATGTCATATCAATTTTGATACCAACATGTTGTCTATCTACCCAACACAACACTTACATTGTTGTTGTTTTAGAGTTTAACGCCATTTTTAAGCACATGATAGGCTATACATGGCGTGCAGTATTATTGGTGGAGGAAGAACCTGGGAAAACCACCGGTAAGAACCACCGACCCACGAGAAGCTACTGGCAAGCTTTCTCACATAACTACATTAGCCAAATCTTAGGCTCAAACCCACGCAGATAGAGGTGAGATGGCAATGATCCGTAACGGAATGCGCTTTAGACCTCTCAGCTACTCGGGGCCTCAACATAATTAATGTTTACCTATTTGCGTAACAGGGATGTCATTTCAATTTTTTCAAGAGTCGGGGCAAAAATTGGAGGGCTTGTTAATTTGGTATATTGGATACAGCAATTTTAAAGCAAATGCAAATTCGGGATGGGGTGTTGGCAATGTTGATGGAGGAGGGGGATGGGCAAATCCCCCCAAAAACAAAAAATATAATGTGTAATTAACAAATCAGTCATTTATTACAAAATATTCCTGTCAGCCAGGACAAATCTGCAGGACGTGGTTATCTTCAAATTCAATCGATTTTTACAATTCGATAAATCAAGCAATATAAAACCTACCTTAATGAGACACTGTATTAGTTAAATCAAAAGGGAAATAACTAGCATGCATTTTCCTAATACTAAGCACAGTTGTCCTCCTTGTTAAGACTTTAGATGAGGTTAATGTTGCAGTGCTTGAATATGTTTAAAGAGCGTTTCAGTACACAACATAATTATTAGGACATAATTTTTAGTAACAGTAATAAGATTGACATTTTCTCTAAATTGTATTCAAGTTAATTTTTCTCTAATTTACACTGAAAGCAGTATCAAATCGGGCCAAATCAAGGGACACAACCCTCCCACAAACGAACTCGACAGCCCCAAGGTACCAGAGTAGCACTGATATTCAGAACTTTCTTAACTCCTCGAATGCATCATGGGCTGGCGATTTTGAAGGACGCAGCTGCATTTCAACATTATAAACATAAGTTACATATACGGGACACGATTCCTTAGAAATAGACATAATGTTTGATACATGCCGTTGCTTGATGTTATGTTGATCATTGAGCCCATTGTCATCTATCCTTCCCAAATCGTTGTTAACACTAGGCATGCGTCGGATATGTAAAGCCTACCACACTAGCTGTTTAACAACGGATTACGGATAAATCTGTAAGAAAGTGTTTGCCAATTTAGTTACAAATAGAAGATGTCGTGTCTTAAACAATTCAGCGTTTTGCACCGATTTAGTAAGCCTCTTTTTATCTATCACGTCCCAAACAATCTTCAAACTTTTTACATATTTAAACAAAATCCTGACTAAATACATGTATTTACGACTTAGAAATTTCTGAGCCTGAATCCAGCAGGTCGTTTCACAATAATTGTCGTTTCCTATCAACTGCACTAATCATGAGAAAAGTTTCTCTTCAAAAAGCTGTATAATAAGAAAGTTTTTCGTTGGTGACTTTGAATCCCGATCTATCATCACAGTGCAATGTAGCAAATACTCTTTCTGGGGAAAACAATCCTACGTGAAGAACTGACATCGAGTCCTTAGAGATTGGTTCAGGTGACCTGTGTTATTACAATAAGTAATAATCTTTAAGAAAGTGATTGCCAATTTAGTTACAAATAGGTCACCCGTGTGAGAAGATGTCATGTCTTAAACAATTTAGTTAACTGCCTGAATCACAAAAGAACCAGTAATGTTGTAGGGACATGAGGATATGCCATTAATAGTCAAATATTCGTCTGCATAATATTATATAATCAGAAATAAACTTTTCAATTAATATTTAACATCATGAAGTAAACCCATTAAAACAGAGTTTAATCCAATGGCTAATGTGAACTGACATTTGAATGAACATGGTGAAAAAGACATCTCTGTTTTATGTTTCCACAAAGATGTTCTCACAATAAATCATGATTGATTCATGTATGCATATTATTTGCATTTATTTATATTCTGTACAACAACATCAGATCTATTATGATGCCGAAATATATCACTATCCTTATTGGTATCAAGTCTTTCTAAAAAATCAAAACATAGAGACAAATGTAATTTATGTATAAATTGAATGTATTATATATACGGCCTGAAGTTTTGATAAAATCTAAAAGCGATCCAAGTCTGCATCTCACAACTGTTTATTATTATATCATTTATTACAATCTGAAAGATTGGGATAGTTGGCTTCTTTATTGGTAAAAGAGGTCTTTGTCCTATGCTTTTTGTAAACACTTGTATCTGAAAGACAGAATTTAGAATTCATGAACCAAATGAGTCATCAAAATGAAATACATTCAAGCTACCTTTGTAAAGTACTGGAAAAGGGAATGCTGTGAACAAGACGTTAACATGACTAAGTTCAGAATCATCACAATGCCCCATCATTGATTCTTAGTTCACAAAAGTGTAGGCAGCATTTGTATAAACTATCACAAATTTTCACTTCGTCCACGGATGTATCATAAAATAGCAGATGTATTTTATGTCTTAGACTTCCTAGTGGAAACCAGATATCCCCATACTGCCTAATTTTAGCATTTCATTTATCTGTTGATGAGGTGAGATCTTTGCAGTAGTCATCTTGAAGTGACCTGATAAGACTAGCGAATCAGGCAAAATACATAACTTTAATAGTGTCAGGATGAACAGTGACTACACGAGCCATCGCTTTGGCGTTCGGTCTTCGCTGCTGTTAGAGTGGCGACTTCACTCCTCACTAAAAATGATATAAAAATGAAATATTCAGACTGAGAATCCATCAGATTCGGAAAAACGGTGCCTTTATTTCTGAACAAGCGATGTTACAAAACTTAACCTACATATTATAAGTATAACATCAAACTTCATTTCACATCCACACATTCTTTCTATAATTTTGTTTGAGATGTTGTCTCTCTTTGCTAACGTTAAACTAATTATCATGATAGATGTGTATCAACATCTCTGTAACTTTAGTTATGTTGATATGATAAACGGTTTTGCAGAACCCTACAAAGTATACATCTGGTGATTTCTGGCATGGTTGGTATTACGGTCAGCTAGCACCATCCCCATTATATTAGACTTGTTCATGTCCTATAGTTACCAAACGTTCTGGATGGGTTTGTAAATATGACAAGGTAAAAAAAATCCTATTCTTTTTTAGGTCAAATGTCAAGGTTACTCTGAAATAAATACAGTGGTTTCAGCACAAAAAAATGAGATTGACATCTCATACTCTGAAGAAACGTTATGGCTGGCTGGCACTTTTGGTGAAGAAGAAGAATTCTTTTGATTTTATAGATAGTATGTTAAATGTCAATGTCAATGACTGAAAGAAGAACATTGGTTTCTGCACAAGATTTTAGTTATCAACAAAAATTCCTAAACCAGAATTGTGTGATAATTTAAAGCATGAGTGAGAAATGATTCAATTGATTTTTGGATGAGTTGCATCTTGTGTCAGGAAGGAGTCAATTGATTGTAAAAGAAACCATACATGACATCTTGGACAAGAAAGGATTCAATTGATTTGCAGATAATGTGTCTCTTGGGTCAAGAAGGAGTCAATTGATTTGTGAATAACTTGCATTTTGGCTAAGGAAGTAGTCAATTGAGTTCTTGATAACATACATATGTGTTGAGGACGGAGTCTGTTGATTTGTGGATGAATTGCATCTTGGGCAGGAAAGGAGTCAATTGATTTGTGGATGACTTGCATCTTGGATGAAGAAGGAGGCAGTAGATTCATGGATAACTTGTATCTTGGGCAAAGAAGTAGTCAGTTGATATTTGTGGATGAATTGCATCTTGGGCAGGAAAGGAGTGAATTGATTTGTGAATGACTTGCATCTTGGATGAAGAAGGAGGCAGTTGATTCATGGATAACTTGCATCTTGGGCAAAGAAGTAGTCAGTTGATATTTGTGGATGCATTGCATCTTGGGCAGGAAAGGAGTCAATTGATTTGTGGATGACTTGCATCATGGATGAAGAAGGAGGCAGTTGATTCATGGATAACTTGCACCTTGGATGAGGAAGGAGGCAGTTGATTCATAGATAACGTGCATCTTGGCCAAAGAATTATCAGTTGTTATTTGAGGATGACTTGCATCTTGGCTCAGGAAGTATTCAATTGAGTTCTGAATATAAAATAACAAAGGGAACATAATTTTCCCCTGCCAGACCAACCTTGGAAGACCTAATAGAAGACGAAGACTATTAATATAACCAATAACTAGTTTTCTTTTTCATATTTCACTAAAATTTGCCCACATAAGAGCACAATACATGGTGCAGCAATACGATTTAAATAATCTAATTTATATATTCAATGAACAATTCTTTAATTTATGTAGAGGAATGTTTGTTCGAGTACACAGAGATTAGTAATGTCTCATCAAATTTTCATTATCCGACATATTGGATTTCAAAATACAGAAATCAATAAAGAACATTAGGTATTAAATTAACACCGTAGATGGTTGGTTGGACTACAGAATTAATCAATAACATTAGGTATTAAATTAAGACCATAGATGGTTGGTTGGAATACAGAAATCAATAAATAACATTGGGTATTACAAGTGGCCGCCCATGTATTGATAAAGAACGCAAAGACAAATATTATTAATTTCACAGCCTTTTTTGGTTATATTATTTTGATGGTTTGACGCGTTCAATTTTGTAGTCAGCAATAATTAAAAAATCAAATTGCAAAAACAAGTTGTTATTATTCAATATTTTCTTCCAACAATGCTCCCATTCACACACACACACACAAGGACAGACAGACAGACAGAGAGAAATACAATGTTCCCATTCACACACACACACAAGGACAGACAGACAGACAGACAGACAGACAGACAGACAGATAGATAGATAGATAGATAGATAGATAGATAGATAGATAGATAGATAGATAGATAGATTGTTAAATAGATAGAAATGGGAAGGTTCATAAAGGTGGGAAGAGGCACAGCCATACATTACAGATTTCCCCATTTGAAGAAGAAAAACAAGCATGTTATACTATTTTCTTTAGTTTTTTAGAAATAATAGTTTTACATTGCACTAGAAAGACACACCTTCAGTCAGATATTTCTCAGTATATGTTAAGACTGGATATATAGCTAGCTTGATTGAAAATTATCTCTTTATTAATAATATTGACAATGATGAGGAATGAATAATTTTACTACTTGAAATATATTCAGAAAATGACCACTGGAACAACTTAGGACAACCGTCAGTCAAGGGAAACAACTTATGCTAAGATTGAAACCAATACACGCAAAAGTTGTATCTCTTGTTGCGTAACGACTGCGATTGAAAGATGAATGTTAGCTGGAGGCATACAAAGTTCTCCTGATGAATTCCTATAAGTTCAGGTCATTGAGAGTTTTAGTCTTGGAAAATGTGACATTTTAGGATAAATAAGTTTTAGCAATGATTCAGATTACAAGGATACATCCTAAACTTGTGATATAGTTCAGCTGTAATGTATCAAACAAAACTTCAGAATATTACTTAGTTATAAAATAACATTTTTTATTTGTGAACATTATGCTAGTTCAGATTCTCACAATAATCTCCATGAACCTCTGCACATTTTTCGGTCGGATTATGGATTAAATACCATGTTGTAATTCCTTTTTAATATCTTGCTCACAAAGTAACAATTGATTGGAAAACTGCACCTCAAACTTCATGGCAGCTTGATTGTGGTCGTCCATCAGCGATGTTTTAATAACGCGATCCAGACAAATATTATTTTGAGATAACCAGGGTTTTATAGAGGAGGAAACAATGTCAGGGATGTTGAAATAATACTTATTAAATTTTTTTGCGCGATTCTGACCTTAGTACTCGTAAGACACGAGAAGCTATCAGCTAAAAAGGACTGATTTCATAAAGAAATTTGTTTGGAAAGGCTAAGACCAGAGGTTAGTTTCAGTTTAGTTTCAGCAATACATGTCCAGTACAAAATGAAACTCAACCACACCTAACTGGTTGTGTAGTTTTCAGAGCTAAATCACTGGTTCATATTTCGTGTTCATGGTATCTTCACTCTCTTTCTCCTTTTCGATATCCTAGATTTTCTCTAATAAATTTGCAAGTGATCGAGGAGAAGTTTAAATAATTACATTACCCAAACACAACATGCGAGGGAAACGAACATACTATTATGTACGCAAAGAACCTGCAACCTAATAAGTGATGGAAAAGACAACTATCATAATACAAATAAAACTGCCTTGAAATCACACAATGTACAAATATAATTGCAACCGTATGAGAGAGTACATGAGAACAAAGTTTCGAGTTTTTCCCAAAAAAAGTGGATGTCAGACCCAGGCCATTGATTGTAATTTTGCCCGGAAATCTTTTCTGTCAGTTATGAACAACTTGAATAGATTAGAAGTAATCTGGTATAGCTCAAAGACTAAATTCATTGTAAAGTGTCCCATTATAACATTGTCTCTGTAAAGTGTCCCATTATGACACTGTCTCTATGAAATGTCCCATAATAACATTGTCCCTGTAAAGTGTCCCATTATAACACTGTCTCTATAAAGTGTCCCATTATAACCCTGTCCCTGTAAAGTGTCCCATTATAACATTGTCTCTGCAAAGTGTCCTATAATAACACTATCCCTGTAAAGTGTCCCATTATAACAATGTACCTGTAAAGTGTCCCATTAAAACACTATCACTGTAAAGTGTCCCATTATAACAATGTCCCTGTAAAGTGTCCCATTATAACAATGTCCTGTGAAGTGTCCCATTATAACACTGTCTCTGTAAAGTGTCCCATTATAACACTGTCTCTGTAAAGTGTTCCATTATAATACTGTCCCTGTAAAGTGTCCATTATTACATTGTCCCTGTAAAGTGTCCCATTATAACACTGTCCCTTAACGTGTTCCATAATAACGCTGTCCCTGGAAAGTGCCCCATTATAACACTATCTCTGTAAAGTGTCCCATTATAACAATGTCAGTGTAAAGTGTCCCATTATAACATATAACACTGTCCCTTAACGTGTCCCATTATTACACTGGCCCTGTCAAGTGCCCCTTTATAACACTGTCCCTGTAAAGTGTCTCAGTATAACATTGTCCCTGAGAAAGCATAGATGCGGCCAATGTTACTATCTTAAGACATATGCTGGTACTTGGCAGCTGCAGTGAATTCAGGTCAAAACTGTATTTACGGTAGAAGACCGTTAAATTTTATGAAGGAATAAACAAGAAGGGAATCGGAAGATACCGTTTATGTCACTATGTTGGCAAATGTGATGCAGTTGTACTGGCGAAATGTGCATTGAAACCATAAAGTGACTGGCCTAATGTGGCGTAGTCAAAATAGTTCCCTGTGTTAGGGGATAGTTGTATAGTTTATAGGGCGTGAACTGCTGACGGTACGGAAACCTGATGACGAGAAACCAGACGAAGGTTAGGTTGATATATATTTGGAACGTTGTGAGATCTGTGATCTTGCATTGAGTAGGGTAGAAAATGTGTATCGAATTGACACCCCCGGCTTTCTAACGTACAATTGAAGTTGTATGGAGGTCTTTGGATATCTGTGGGAAACTTTTATCGGAATCTCGCCAGAGTTTGACACTGCTCTGTCAAAAATACCAATAGCTTGTAACAATATGCTATCTTAGTGTCAATCGTTTATCTTTACATATATTTATTAAAAAGTGCAATAATGTTTCAACTATCTTAAATAAGATCGAACGTATGTTAACAACTGATAATGTAAACGTACATTAACGACGAAACAATTTCAAATGAACGTTAAGAAAACCTCGACTATTAAGATTCATATTTTCTGCGTTGAGAAGTATATGCCCAACCATTACAAGTTTTTCTTTCGAAAAATAATCTACATATTTAGTTATCGAATATTGTTTTCTAAATCCCTGCATCTCTCTACCAGTCTATTCGTCTGTGATTTTGTTTGTCTCTCTGTTTATCTAGCACACACACACACACACACACACACACACACACACACACAATCTTTGAGGGTGGCAAACTCATATATCCATCACTGTACAAGCGGAGACAGACAGACAGACACACACACACACACACGCGCTCGCGCGCGTTATTTTCCTGAATCAGAAATAATACATATAATTAATTTAACACGACAAAATGGTCTAGACATCATGCGGGATTAAACATTGAAGGTATTACGGTGTCATCCCCACTTACAAAATGTAAAAGGTCACATAAACAATATTTGAAGCAAAATAAGTGGGAACATAACAATGATGCAATTATCCCAGATGAAAATATTCGTACATGCACATCGACAAGGCCATATAAAACTCGGTACAATATACCATCAACAATGAATTTGAATTTTGTTGGTGCTCCTATTAGAATGGTGCCTAAGCACGTGCTTCGTGTGCTTAATGGATAATATCGCGTTATTCAGACATAGTAGGCCAGATATTTATATTTTGGTTGTGAGGTGTGTGGTATTAATTTAATGCCATTACACAGATGATAGTACGAATTACATGCATGGCATTAATTCAATGCCGTAACACACACACACACAAACACACACACACACACACACACACACACACACTAGCATTACTTATGTATGGCATTAATTCAATGCCGTAACACACACACACACACACTAGCATGACTCATGTATGGTAATAATTACATGCCGTAACACACACACTAGCACGACTCGTGTATGGTATTAATTCAATGCCGTAACTAACACACACTAGCACGACTCATGTATGGTAATACTTAAATGACGTAACACACACAGACACACACACACACACACACACACACACTAGCACGACTCATGTATGGTAATAATTAAATGCCGTAACACACACACACACACACACACACACACTAGCATTAATCATGTATGGTATTAATTCAATGCCGTAACTCACACACACTAGCACGACTCATGTATGGTATTAATTAAATGCCGTAACACACACACACTAGCACGACTGACAATTATTTATTAATTCAATGCCATAACAGACACTAGTATGATATATATGTCACAGATATAGTACTTAAGTGACAAAGCACAAAAATGGTATAGCCACGTGTATTGAATGTCGTGACACTGCTACTGACGCAATTCACATGTATGGTAGTATTTCATTGTTATGACACATACATTGGTAACATACACAAGTATGGTAGTAACTTAGTACCATGACATATATATTAATATGACATGTATAGTAGTACCTCCGTGCCGTAAAAACACATGTACGACTCACGTGTATTCCATTGCACTGATACTGACACGATGTCTAGCATTACCTCAGCGTTATTAGCACTGCGCAACATTTCCTCACTTACAATAAAGTCACTGCGCAAGTTGTGTTCAGATTGCTGACGTTCCAATGGGAGAATAGCTCGTCATTGTTGGCGATTTAAATATAAGAGTAGGCAGTGATCACGTTGCCTGGGATGGGGTGCTAGTAAAATACGGAGTGGGTCACTGTAACAGCAACTGTCTACTCTTGCTCCAGACTTGCGCCGATCATGAACTGCTGATCCCAAATATAGTCTTCCGCCTCCCGACCTGTACCCTGACGTCATATATTCATCGCTCTTAGCACTGGCACTTCATCGACTACGTCATTGTCAGGAAGAGGGAAAGGCGGCGTTGACTGCTGGACATACCACCGTCTCATCATCACCAAGCTTAATATCCGCATTCAGCCCAAAAGACACACACAGGGAAAGAATGCTCCTAAACGACTTAAAATCACCAAGCTGAAACGCACCACTAACACACAGCCTCTCGTTAAAGCCCTGGAAGAACGTCTGAAATCCACTAATCCAATAATCAAGACTGGTTTGACGAGATTAAGCAGTTGCAAAATGTGAAAAAACTCATCATTCAAACGGCCCGTAACAACCCCTAGCCCCCTCTGGGAAAGATGCGTACAACAACATACGCAGAACTATACAGCAGAAGATAATTCAGATGCGAGACACATGCCGGAGCAACGAAGCTGATGAGATATAGTGCCACGCTTACCCGCATAATATGAAGAACTTCTACAATGCACTGAAAGAAGTGTATGGACCAACTTCATATATATCATCCCTCTCCTCAGCGCCGACGGGAACACACTAATTACTGATAAAGAGAAGATTCCTCAACTATCGGCCAATCACTTTGAGAGCGTCCTGAATCACCTTTATCCAGTAACGCTGATGTCATTAGCGGTGATCCCCAAATACCCATCAACTAAGCACTGGACGACTATCCAATTTTGCTGGATTCACAGAAAGTAATACTTCTGCTCTCCAGTGTCAACGCACTTGTTTCAGAATCCATCCCAGCTGAAGTCTGCAGGGAAGAGGGCACAGCCCTTTTAGAAAGACTCCACCAACTGTTTTACTGATGTGGCAGCAAAAGACGATTTTCGAAAAATTCAAAGATGCTTCCATAATCCACCCTTATAAGCGAAAGGGGAATCCTCCAGTGTATGTCAACCACCGAAGTATATCATTACTCTCAATTGCAGGAAAGATACTCGCTAGAATCCTACTGAACCGCCTCACAATATATCTTGACCAAGAGCTACTGCCAGAAAACCAATATGGATTCCAAAACAAACGTAGGACCATATACTTGTTGTTTTCTTTGATGCAGCTACAAGAAAAATGTCAAGATCAAAACACCGACCTTTTCTCCATCTATGTCGACTTGACAAAGGTCTTTAATACTGTCAACAGAGAAGGCTTGTGGAAGGTAATGGCCAAGGACTGATGCCTGGGTAAATTTACATCCATGGAGGAGCATTTCTTCGATGGCATGCAAACACAGTGGACAACTTAGAGAAAACTGAGCCGCTCCTAGTATTCAATGGCGTCAAGCAGGGTTCTGTTCTGACACATACACTGTTCAGTGTGTTGCTCTCTGCTATGCTGTCTAATGACTTCAGAGACGGAGAGGTTGGAGTCGGCATGAGGTACAATAGGGATGGAAAACTATACAATCCCAGGAGGCTTCAAGAGAAACCATTGTTAAGACAGACGCCATCAGCGATTTTTTGTGTGCTGATAACTGGGTTTTCAATGCTGGCTCAGAAGCCGACTTGCAATGCAGCATTAACTTGTTCTCTAGTTCCTGCACAAGCTTTGGTCTAACCATCAGTACCAAGAAGACTTAATTATTGCATCAGCCAGCCCCTGGAAAGACCTATGTTGTGTTCAGTATCACTGTTAACGACCAAAAACTAAACGTAGTGAACAGCTTCACCTACATTGACAACACACTGTCACAGAGCGTCACTGTTGATGACGAGGTGAACCCTCGCATAGCCAGAGCCAGTGGAACTTTCGGAAGATTCTATACCAACGTCTGGAATAGAAGTATCATCCGCATCCAGACCAAACTAAAGGTCTACAGCGCAGGTGTATCCGACATTACTTTAAGCATGCGAGACGTGGACGGTGTATCAACGCCACGCCATGAAGTTGAAATACTTTCACACCAAAATTATAGGTTGACATAGAATATTATATTTATTTAAATTATATTCTGACCCGGAATATATTATGTATGATAATTATAGGTTGACATGGAATTTGGTTTGTGTGGAAATTATAACCTGACATGGAGTATAGTATGTATGTAAATTATAGGCTGACATGTTATGTATGTAATCTATAGGCTGACATGTAAAATATGTAAATTATAGGCTGACATGTAATGTATGTAAATTATAGGCTGACATGTAATGCATTTAAATTATAGACTGACATGTAATGTATGTAAATTATAGGCTGAGATGTAATGTATGTAAATTATAGGCTGATATGTAATATATGTAAATTATAGGCTGACATGTAATGTATGTAAATTATAGGCTGAGATGTAATGTATGTAAATTATAGACTGGTATGGAATATAGTATGCATGGAAAATAAAGGCTGACATGTAATGTATGTAAATCATAGGCTGACATGTAATGTATGTAAATTATAGGCTGACATGTAATGTATGTAATCTATAGGCTGACATGTAATGTATGTAAACTATAGGCTGACATGTAATGTATGTAAATTATAGGCTGACATGTAATGTATGTAAATTATAGGCTGACATGTAATGTGTGTAAAATATAGGCTGACATTTAATGTATGTAAATTATAGGCTGAGATGTAATGTATGTAAACTATAGGCTGACATGTAATGTATGTAATCTATAGGCTGACATGTAATGTATGTAAACTATAGGCTGACATGAAATGTATGTAAATTATAGGCTGACATGTACTGTATGTAAATTATTGGCTGAGATTTAATGTATGTAAATTATAGGCTGACATGTAATGTATGTAAATTATAGGCTGAGATGTAATGTATGTAAATTATAGGCTGACATGTAATGTATGTAAATTATAGGCTGACATGTAATGTATGTAAATTATAGGCTGACATGTAATGTATGTAAATTATAGGCTGACATGTAATGTATGTAAATTATAGGCTGAAATGTAATGTATGTAAATTATAGGCTGACATGTAATGTATGTAAATTATAGGCTGACATGTAATGTATGTAAATTATAGGCTGACATGTAATGTATATACATTATAGGCTGACATGTAATGTATGTAAATTATAGGCTGACATGAAATGTATGTAAATTATAGGCTGACATGTAATGTATGTAAATTATAGGCTGACATGTAATGTATGTAAATTATAGGCTGACATGCAATATATTAAGTTTGGAATTTAGCAGTTCACTAGGAATGCGTTATTTATCGAAATTATAAATTTGCTTATAATCTACTCTATTTGGAAATTTTAGGTTGGCAAGGAATATATTATGCATGGAAATTTTAGGTTGGCAAGGAATATATTATATTTGGAAATTTTAGGTTGGCAAGAAATATATTATGCATGGAAATTTTAGGTTGGCAAGGAATATATTATGTTTGGAAATTATGGGCTGACTCGGAATGACTGACATGGAATGCATTTTGTATGAAAACTATAGGTTGACATGGAATATATGATGCTTAGAAATTATAGGCTGACGTGGAATATATTACGTATGGAAATTATAGGTTGACATGGAATATGTGATGTTTAGAAATTATAGATTTAAATGGAATATATTACGTATGGAAATTATAGGTTGACATGGAATATGTGATGTTTAGAAATTATAGATTTAAATGGAATATATTATGTTTAGAAATTATAGGTTTACATGGAATATATTACGTATGGAAATTATAGACTGACATGCAATATATTATGTATGGAAATTATAGGTTTACGTGGAATATATTATGTATGGAAATTATAGGTTTACATGGAATATATTACGTATGGAAATTAGAAGTTGACATGCAATATATTATGTATGGAAGTTATAGGTTGACATCGAAAATAATATGTATGGAATTGTAGGCTGACGTGGAATATATTATATATTATAAATCATATGTTGACAAGGAATCTATTATTTATGGAATCAGTATTTGTCGTTTTACAAGATTTGTAATCACTACTATCGTCATTAATTCTTTTTATTACAAGATATTCAAGAACTTCAAATGTCATTCATTCTTTTTATTACAACATATTCAAGAACTTCAAATGTCATTGATTCTTTTATTACAGCATATTCTAGAACTTCAAATGTCATTCATTCTTTTTATTACAACATATTCAAGAACATCAAATGTCATTCATTCTTTTTATTAAAACATATTCAACAACTTCAAATGGCATTCATTCTTTATATTTCAACATATTCAAGAACTTCAAATGTCATTCATTCTTTATATTACAACATATTCAAGAACTTCAAATGTCATTAATTATTTTTATTACAACATATTCAACAACTTCAAATGTCATTCATTCTTAGTCATATTGGAGCATGTCACGTTATGCATTTGTTACCAAAAGCAGTTCTTTGACTTTAATTCAGAGTAAATTTATTAGTTCTTTTCATTCGTGTTTTGAACATTTTGCAATTATCTACTAAAGATATTCATACTAGAGGGAGGCAAGTTAAAGATTGTGTTTCTTTCGTGTTCGCTACCTATTTCAAATAGTTTATTTATAATACTACATTTGTTATGGTAAGGATCTTAATAATGGATTAATTAATGGATTAGTTAATGGTAGATTGTCGTATAATTGGTGAATCGGGTGCACAATCATACGTTAAAATAACCTGGTTCAAAGAGGGCAATAAATCCGTAAAATGGCTTCTATTATAAGCCCAGTGCGAATAGCTTTTCAATCCGTGATGTACTTAACAAAGATATTGAGCGTTAACTACATGTCTGGTGATTCATCTGCAAACGTTTTAGCTCAAGGCATACTGTAACTCTTTAATATTTTAACAGAAAAAAGTATAGCTTAAACGTGATCAGCTTGATTTGCGATAATAAACGAAACACAATGAAATAAGTTCATAAACTACTCCCTCTTGTTATACATATATTTATTGTCATTTAATGTTAGGTTATATATTTCCAACAGGTTTGCTAATTATACCCTATACATTGAGGATGATGATGATAAATTTATCACAGGACCGTGATATGTTCTCTTTTGAGTGACAACATTTTAAGAGTTATCGCTGGTAATGTATGATTGGGATGTATACGTTTTAATAGCGACATAGACACTAGCACGACGTATATGTATGGTATAAATTCAATGCCATAACACAGATCAAAGCACGCCTGGTATGTATGGTAGTAAATCATTGCCATAACACAACTAATAGCACGACTCTAGTATGGTATGAATTCAATGCCATAACACAACCAATAGCACGACAATCTAAAAGTAGCTGCATCTGTATTGAAAAGTAATATTATTTCTTTGTATATTATTGCGATTAAAGCATCATTCATACTTCATGCTTTCGCATGCAATCGTTTTATTATTTCCATTTATTATTGCTTATTAAGTATCATTCGTCCTTTCCAAGGCAATTGATTTATAAATGCCAATAAAGTATTATTTATCCTTTCCTAGGCAATTGCTTTATAAATGCCAATCAAGTATTATTCATCCTTTTCCAGGTAATTGCTTTATAAATGCCAATAAAGTATCATTCATCCTTTCCCAGGCAATTGCTTTATAAATGCCAATAAAGTATCATTCGTCCTTTCCCAGGCAATTGCTTTATAAATGCCAATAAAGTATCATTCATCCTTTCCCAGACAATTGCTTTATAAATGCCAATAAAGTATTATTCATCCTTTCCCAGGCAATTGCTTTATAAATGCCAATAAAGTATCATTCATCCTTTCCCAGGCAATTGCTTTATAAATGCCAATAAAGTATCATTCATCCTTTCCCAGGCAATTGCTTTATAAATGCCAATAAAGCATTATTCATCCTTTCCTAGGCAATTGCTTTATAAATGCCAATAAAGTATCATTCGTCCTTTCCCAGGCAATTGCTTTATAAATGGCAATAAAGTATCATTCATCCTTTCCCAGGCAATTGCTTTATAAATGCCAATAAAGTATCATTCATCCTTTCCTAGGCAATTGCTTTATTATTGGGCATTTATTATGAGCGAGGGTCTCTGCACTCATTCCTTGTTACCTTTGACCTTGATTTGTTTCTCTCCAACAACTCTGAAATATTTGTTGAATTTCCTGTATTTTACATATAACTTGTATTTTTTATGGGGTTACCTCCCCTTTGTGTTGTTTATGCTGATGGCTAACACTACCAGATCGTCACTTTTACTCATTTCTCTCACTGTTTGATGTATGTGTCTTTTAGTTCGGTTATTGATGGGCCATGTTCCTTAAGTCTGATTCTTATTTCAGAGTCATTTAGGCCCATTTTCCTTAAGTCTGATTCTTATTTCAGAGTCATTGAGACCCATGTTCCTTAAGTCTCATTCTCATGTCAGAGTCATTTAACTGATATATTGATTTCACCAGGAGGAAAATACTAATCTGGTACGCTTTAAGACATTATGAGGGTAATTCAGGAATTCTCTCCTTTTCTCTCTGTATCTAGACTTGGAGAGATAGATCTCTGCTATGTATGGAACCAAATCTGAATTTGAGTGCTCAGCTGGAGATAAACTAATGCTAAACCTAATCTATGAGAGCTCAATGAGAGTATCCGAGTAAAAAGAAAAATGCTGATGAGTACACCAACTAGACTGATAAGACCAAAGCATTTCATGCGTGCTCCAGTTTGATGTATCATAGAACCAGATTTGTTGATTTCTACAACTTGACTGTCATAGTTGGTTCTCAGTTTCTATTGAAGTTTACTATGCAGAGACTGAGCTACACCAGGCAAACTGCTAGCTAGATAGTATTATTGCATGATTATTCCAGGTATTTAATTGTGTCATAACATAAATTAGGTAATATACTTAAGAGCAAAATAAAGACCAAAGGGCATGATATAAGGCTGTGTGAAAAAAACACATTAGTCTTATTATTGAAGGTTCAGTTCATTTCGCTTAGTCATTTTGTTAGCAGCATTCAAAAAACATAATCCCAAAAAATTCAGTCAGTGTATTAATACTAGTTTAGAGTTTCCTGTATATAGCTATTTACAGCACATGGGATTGCGTGGTAGTACTAACAACATCATCACCATTATTCTGGTCCTTCATCCAATTGTAGCCAGTCTAAGAATTTCAACATTTCAAAGCATACATTTTATATTTAATCTTTATGGTCACGTGTATTCATAGTGTAAGCTCAATATTCAAAGTGTCCATCTAATAACTGAGGTTTTATTTTATTGACTGTGTTGTTTGACCATTCTGTTGGGATTTGTGCAAGTATTGCTCTATACGATTGAAACTTTGCTTTGAGACTCTTTTGCACTCTCTTTAGAGTTTTCTCTAATAAATTCCTTACTTTCAACTTTTTTAATCTTTCCTGCATTTTATTATCATTGATAAGAAACATTGTCAAATTTTACACTCAGTGTTGCTCTCTAAATCAACACTGTATCTTTCTCATCTTGTGCAAACTGTGTCAGATTTCTGAACAACTACTCTAAGTCAAACAAGGGAATATTCATTTCCAAGTTTTTATTCACAATTTGACTATTACTGTCACTGTTGGGAAATGCACACCTAAAAACACTCTCGAGAGAATAATTACTGTTTTCATCCACTTTCCTGCCACAACCAATACCATACCAAGATGCTCAAAACTTATCTAATTCAGTTTGATCCTTCATATTTTATAAAGTTTTCTTTCAATTTTATTTTTCAGGCTTTCAATTCTGACTTCATTTATTGTGACCGTTTATCAGGGTTTTTCTGGTTTCAACACATTCTGGATTCTTCTGGTACTGGGGCCTTAGGTGAACAAGAGAGTATAAACATGCATGTGGAGTTGGTGTTGATATATTTGTATTTTGTAATAAAGTATAGAGATTACAGAAAAGAAAGATATGATATTACAAATAATGAATACATTATGTTTTAGTTTTTATTATGTTTCCACTCTTTTATCTTATTTACATTAGTAACAATTTCATTTACATACAAAATTGAGTTTAATTCATTACCAATCTACAAGATTCTTGAAACAAGTATTTCACAATATACCACAATGTAAGTCAGAATTCTTGTGTGACTCAAAATCTGGACCAAAAAAATGGAATTACAATAATTATTATCAGTATGAAAAGAACAATAAAAATTAAAATTTAACATAGTAGTTAAAATTCCAAACAGTAAAGATCTAAATTTTGTTACAAATCAGAAGTTTGATTTTATGGCCGAGTTTGTGTTAAAAGATAAACAAAGAATTTATGGTATACTGTCGCTTTAAGATAGGACACTGATAAAGCACATTTTACTCCCAAAACCATAAATGTTTACAAATACTCAATGAGAAAACCAAGGTTCTCCAATTCAGGTGTTATAAATGGGATTGCTACACCTGGTACTCGGTTTCATTACATACATAGTGAAGCATGTACCAGGAGGCATTAATAGATGATAGTTAATACATATTAAACATGCAAGGCAACATGCAATATCACCAATCTGTTTGAAAATAATCGTACAACATGTAATAACATCATAGTGATGAGTTATAAAATCAGCATAGTACATAAACTGAATGCTGATCGATCTTGTCCAATGTAGCCATGTGCTTTCAACTAGCAACCTTCTCAAGACAGCGTACTCAGTACACAATACTACTTTGATCCACAGGGCTAATCTGATATGCATAATCACTTGGGTACAAATGACAACTCTAGTTCACCAGACTATTGTGGTACACGTGATTACTCTGGTCCACAGGACTACTTTGGTACATGAGACTATTTTGGTACACTGGGCTACTCTGGTCCACATGACAACTTGGGTAACAATGATGCTCTGGTACAATGGCCTACTCTAGCTTACACAGATGACACTTGACTTACACAATATGTGTTGATTCATGTATGGTAGTACTTCCGTGTTGTATCACTTTGTTCGATAGTAGTATTAACAAGTTTGGCATCACATTTACTTGAGACTTCATTCTTCTGTAGTAGTATTGACAAGTCTCACATCGCATTTACTTGAGACTTCATTCATCTATAGTAATATTAATGAGAAAATAATGGGGTTAAGATAATGATAATTTTATATGACTGCACGTCTTCTGAGCTTAATGAAAAATTATTGGGCTAAAGTAGAAGAGGGGTCAAAGAGGTGAATCTTCATTGTTGAGATTCTCATTTTTATCTTCGGTGATTAGTTTCTAACCTGTACATTATTGTTCAACAGACTTGCACTGCATGACCTTATCACATGTTGATGAAGATGCAGCAAATTCTGCCAGAAATGTGACTACTTTGTCTAAACAAGTTCCCATAATTTTACCAAACCACTGACATTGATGGTGCAACCATTGCAACCAGAAACATGACTATTCTGTCTAAGTAAGTTCCTATAATCTAATCAAGCTGTTGACAATGATGATACTGCAACCAGAAATGTGACTACTTTGCCAACAGAAATGTAATAACTTTGTCTTGTGCTCCTGTTGAGGTGAGCATGATAAAAAGGTACCTTTCCACATACACCTCATGTATTTAATCAACATATATAACTACGACCCATATTGATACCCAATGTACCTTTACCCCCTTTTAGTAGTATAGTTTCCAACAATATACATTAATATCCAATGTACTTCTTTTCCATGTCTTTTAGTATCATACTTTCCTACAATCTACATTAATATCAAATGTACCTGTTTTCCCATGTCTTTTAGTATCATACTTTCCTACAATATACATTAATATCCAATGTACCTTTTTCCTCCATGAATTTTATATAAATATAATTTACTACAACCCTGTTTAATATCAAATACGATCCTAAATATTACTAACATAATTACATTACTGCCACAAAGCTACAGTATTTTGTAGGACATGTCTCTTAAAGTAAAGGTAATTTGTAGGATGTCATCATCTTTATGACAGCATGGGTATTTTGTTTTAAGATACCATCATTTCTATGACAGACTTGGTATTGTTTAGGATACCACCATCTCTCTGATAGCATGTGTATTGTGTAGGATAACATCATCTCTGATAGCATGGACACTTAGTAGGATACCATCATTCTGACAGCATGGTTATTTTGTAGGATTTGATATTATCTGACATCAGAGGTACTGCATAGGACACCATCATTTCTATCAGCATATGTATTTTGTAGGATACCATCATCTCTCTGACAGCATGGGTACTTTTTAGGAAACCATCATGTCTCTGACAGCTTGGGCATTTTGTAGGATACCATCATCTCTCTGACAGCATGGGTATTTTGTAGGATACCATCATGTCTCTGACAGCATGGGTATTATGTAGGATACCATCATCTTTCTGACAGCATGGATATTGTGTAGGATACCATTATCTATTCACTCTATATGAGCCTACTTTGATCGATTACATTTATCTCTCTGACTTTGATATTACACTTTAAGGTGACCTTCATCTCTAAAAATAAGGCTTCTTTGACGATTTATCTCTCTGACTTGAATTAGTCTATGTAGGCTGACATTCACCTCTCTAACAGTAACACATGTATAACATGACTAACATCTCTCTAACAGGAAGACATCTGTTTATAATGACTTTTATCTCTCACGCTTATATGTCTATGTGGGATATTTGTCTCTCTGACATGAAATTTCTGTGAAGGATGAATGTCATGTTTCTGACAATGAGGCTTCTGTGGAAGATACCTTTCATATCATCAACAATGAAGAATCAGCTATCCTTTCATTTCTCAGAAAGTGAGAAAATTTATAAACACTGAATCTTTGTCTTGAATGATTACATCTCTAACAGGAATAATTCAGTGCATGATGACTTTTTACCTCTCTATTGGTGATGTTCTGCAACAGATAACTTAATTCTCTGACAGTGATGCATCTGTGTAGCATGTGTCTATCTCTCTGACAGTGTGTGTGGTTTCTCTGTAAAGTGAATTTCATCTTTCTGACACTGAAATGCATCTGTGCCAGATGAATTTCATTTCTAGTAGTGTGGATTTCACCTCTCTGACAGGTAGCCTTCTGTGTAAGATGATATTCATAACTCTGAAAGTAAGGTTTCTATGCAGTGTGAATTTCATCTCTCTGACTGGTAGCCTTATGTGTAGGATGATATTTGTAACTCTGTATTTGTCAAATGTCATCTATCTGACAGTAGGGCATCTGTGTTAGAGTAGTTTTGTCTCTCTGATGATGCTGATTCTGTAAAGGACAACTTTCACCTGTCTGTCAGCGAGGAATCTATGCATAAATCCTTTCATTTCTATGACACATAGACTTTTGTATAGTATGACTTTTATCTAACTGACAACGTTCATTTCTCTTTCATTGGAATCTCAAGGAATTTTTTTTCATTTCTATGAGTAATATGTGTAGAATGATATTATTTTGCCTTGAGACATTTGTGTAAGAAGACTCATGTCTAATAGTGAGGTAACTGTATGATGAATTTTGTCTTTATGAAAGTAAGACTTCTCTGTAAGATGACTTCATCTCTCTGATATCTCTGACAGTGCAACTTCTTGTGCAATTTCTGTATAAATTAATTTGTACCACGTTAGTTTTAGCATGTCATCCCTCATTCTGATGAGCTTTTCTAGAATTTCCTCATCCTGTTCCTGAAGCAGGAATGGAGTTGATATTTAAAATAAAAATTATAACAAAGTGTCAAAATGCTCCACGTTTCTTATATCCTGCACATAAGGATTTCAGAAGACTAACTTACACTGATCTTGCCTCAGCTGGTTAAATAGGATTGTATGGAACACTAAATTACATTGATCCTTGTTCTGCATTTTGCTGGCTAAAAAAGACTGTGTGGGAGCATTAAATGAAAATGATTCTTGGTCAGACTTATTCTGGTTAATTAGAGTTTTGTGGAAGGCTAACGTACACTGATCATTCTTCAGTCCAATGTTTTGTTAAATAGGATTGTGTGGCCTGAATTTCCTGGCAAATGAATGCATACCCAAGTAGAAACTGTTTCAGCAGAATTTCCATTAAGGACTCACCACAAATGGTTGATGTGGTCCTGGGTGGTAAGTGCTATTTAGCCCTGTAAGGTAAGAAGGGTAACATTTAAAATAAATCATAATTTAAATCCCAATAGACGAACATTATACGGTATATTTCTACTTACGTTTACAGTAATAGGATGAACACTGATGTTTTCCTAAACGCTCTACTGCTCCATTGATGGCACTGTATCATGAAAAGATCTATCAAATATAGAAAATATCAAAATGCAATCTTAAAGATATGTATTTTTACTTTTCTGTTATTTATAAAGACCGTTAATCTATTTAAGGACAATATAAATAGCAAATGTCCATTAAAGACAATATCAATAGAAAAGGTGTGTGATTTGGATTTTAACATAGCTTTATCAATGTTTCAGTCATATCGTTACTTTGTCAGCAATGTGGCAGTTTATAGTGATATCTAGCACTGGAGAATCATGCCAAAGACATGTATAATCATTCCCCTCCCAGTCACATTATCCTGACACCAGGATAAAAGCATAGAATACAAATTGTATATTTTCTTAGAAGTAACTGTAAAATCAAAACCATTAACTTCAATCTTTTGTTAAATCTGCTGAAACAGACAGCCCTGATTGCCTGAAACCTAATTAGAAACAAATAAACATAATGAGGTTACTTTAATTATATACTATTACATCTTTGATTAATATACATAATGAGGTTACATTAATTAGACACTATTACAACTTTGATTAATAAACATAATGAAGTTAGTTTAATTAGATACTATTACATCTTTGATTAATATAGATAATGAGGTTACATTAATTAGATACTATTACAGCTTTCATTAATATACATAATGAGGTTACTCTAAACGGATACTATTACAACTTTGATTAATAAACATAATGAGGTTACTTTAATTAGATACTATTACAACTTTAATTAATAAACATAATGAGGTTACTTTAATTAGATACTATTACAACTTTGATTAATATACATGCATGTATGTTACTTTAATTAGATACTATCACAACTTTGATTAATATACATACATGTATTTTACTTTAATAGTATTTGGAAATATTTGTCTGTTATTATTTTGCAAATCGACACAATTTGACAAGAAGCCAAAATAAGTCTAATACTGCTTGCCTGACCTACATACCCCAACATTGTACCATTTTAAAATGATGGATAATGTACAAGAAAGATGACATTATGTAATCTCCCATGATTTATATCATGCCCATTACATCTACGTTATCATGGTCTAGTACACATACATTCCAGATATCATGGCATAATTATTCCATATGAATCACTACATACATAAGTTATCATGGTCTAGTACACATACTTTCCAGAGATCAAGGCATAATTATTCCATATGAATCACTAAATACCTAAGTTGTCATGGTCTAGTACACATACAGTACTTTCCAGTGATCAAGGCGTACGTATTCAATATGGCTACCTAAGTTATCATGGTCTAGTACACATACTTTACAGAGATCAAGGCATAATTCATAATTATTCCATATGAATCACTAAATACCTAAGTTGTCATGGTCTAGTACACATACAGTACTTTCCAGTGATCAAGGTGTAATTATTCTATGTGGCTACCTAAGTTATCATGGTCTAGTACACATACTTTCCAGAGATCATGGCATAATTATTCCACATGGATATCTATGTTATCATTGTCTAGTACACATACTTTCCAGAGATCAAGACATAATTATTCCATATGAATCACTACATAATTAAGTTGTCATGGTCTAGTACAAGTACAGTACTTTCCAGAGATCAAGGCGTAATTATTCAATATGGCTACCTAAGTTACCATGTTCTAGTACATATACTTTCCAGAGATCAAGGCATACTTATTCCATATGGATACATATAATATCATGGTCTAGTACACATGCTTTCCAGAGATCATGGCATAATTATTCCATATGAATCACTACATACCTATGTTATCATGGTCTAGTACACATTCTTTCCAGAGATCATGGCATAACTATTCCATATGGATACATATTATATCATGGTCTAGTACACATACTTTTCAGAGATCATGGCATAATTATTCCATATGAATCACTACATACTCAAGTTATCATGGTCTAGTACATATTCTTTCCAGAGATCATAGCATAACTATTCCATATGGATACATATTATACCATGTTCTAGTACACATACTTTCCAGAGATCATGGCATAATTATTCCATATGAATCACTACATACCTATGTTATCATGGTCTGGTACACATACTTTCCAGAGATCAAGGCATAATTATTCCATATGGATACATATTATATCATGGTCTAGTACACATACTTTCCAAAGATCATGGCATAATTATTCCATATGAATCACTACATACCTATGTTATCATGGTCTAGTACACATACTTTCCAGAGATCATGGCATAATTATTCCATAGGAATCACTACATACCCAAGTTATCATGGTCTAGTACACATTCTTTCCAGAGATCATGGCATAACTATTCCATATGAATCATATGAATCACTACATACCTGTGATATCATGTTCTAGTACATATACTTTCCAGAAATCATGGCATAATTATTCCATATGGATACCTATGTTATTATGGTCTAGTACACATAAATTCCAGAGATTAATGCATAATTATTCCATATGAATCACTACATACCCAAGTTATCATGGTCTGGTACACATACTTTCCACAGATCAAGGCATAATTATTCCATATGGATATCTAACGTATCATGATCTAATAAATCTTATTCCAGACATCATGGCATAATGAATCTGGATGGATCAGTGTACCAATTTTACCATGGTCTAAGGCAGGATGGGCAATATGAGTTAATTCCCTTCCCTGAGGACACATGATATAACTTGACTGGCAATAACAGTGAACTGTCTTGATCAATGACACATAATATAACTGGACTGGATGGACATAAGAGAATTGGACGGGCAATATTATTTAGTAAATTGTCTTGCCCAGGAACATGTGATATGACTGGGCTGGACAGGTAATATTAGCAAATTTCCTTTCCAAAGAACACAAGACAAGATTGGACAGGATCAGCAATATGAGTAAATTGCATTGTCCAAGGACACATTATGTGACTGTATTAGATGGGCAACATGAATGAATGACCTTGCTCAAGCATGACTGGAGAGGACAGAAAAGAGCAAGTATGTTACCCAATGAACAGATGACATGACTGGACAGGATGAGCAATAAGAGTGAAATGTTTTGCCAAAGGACACATGACAGGACACACAGGACAGGCAATATATGTAAAATGCCTCACACATGGTGTGATTGGACAAGATGTATCATAAGAGTGATTTACCTTGTCCAAAGACACATGCCATGTATGGAATGGAGAGGCAATACCAGTAGATTTCATTCCCCAAGGTAAATGATATGACTGCACAGGATGAGCAATTAAGGCATGATTCTGGGTCTATGATATGACTGGATTGGATGGGCAATAAGAGTAAATTGCCTTGCCAAGGTCACATGATTGGATGGGACATGATGGGCAATGAGAGTAAATTGCCTTGCCACACACATATGATGGGTAATAAGAGTAAATTGCCTTGCCAAGGTCACATGATTGGATGGGACATGAGGGGCAATAAGAGTAAATTGCCTTTCCACAGACACATGATGGGCAAAAATTGCCTTGTCACAGATACATGATGTGATAGGACATGTTGGGCAATAAGAGTAAAATGCCTTGCCATGGACACATGTGATGGGACATGATGGGCAATAAGAGTAAATTGCCTTGCCACAGACACACGATGGGCAATAAGAGTAAATTGCCTTGCCACGGACACATGATGTGATGGAACATGATGGGCAATAAGAGTAAATTGCCTTGCCACAGACACATGATGTGATGGGACATGACAATGTAAGAGATATAAGAGTAAATTGCCTTGCCATGGACACATGATGCGATGGGACATGATGGAAAATAAGAGTAAATTGCCTTCCCATGGACACATGATGTGATGGGACATGACAATGTAAGAGATATAAGAGCAAATTGCCATACCACGGACACATGATGTAAGGTTGAAAATAGAACATAATGCTTGTTCCTATTCTGAATATGCCAATCAAATTTAGTTTAACAACCAATCATCTCAAGCCGACGAACATAGCTGTGTGATCAAAATAATTAACAACAGCTATGAAACCTTGACTATAGTCACTTATGACAAGCACATTAAAGATGAATGTGATTCTGAAGCCAGTGTTATGATGCTGAGATGGGATCCATTATAATGGATCCCAATTAGTTGTCCAAGCAGGTTTCAGATGAGGCCATTAGAATAGTCAGTGTTTACAGCACATGATGGCAGTGTCCAGTCTTGAAGGAGCATGGCCTTAATTTCATTTTACCGGTGCCAAGGTCATAACACAGGTGTCTGACTATATTGTCCATAATATGGACATACAGAATTCAAATATCACCATAATAGTAAGACATCATGGGCAATCCTGAAACCATTTAATGTTGATCTGTGATGGGGTTGAACTGAGATCTGTAAAAATGAACAGACTGAATGATAGCTATGGATTGAAAATATGATCCATAATATCAAATGTTTAGTGTGGCACTAACTGGTTACGAGTTCATGATTGCCAGAGCTCTTATACCAGAATAGGGTATATCATATTGAATCATCACAAACCAGCCTCTCGGGACTAAGTATAACAGAAAACAAATAAACATGCATACATAAAATATAAAATTTAGAACAAAAAAATCATTTCATTGATGTATTCATTCTTATTACTTTGTTCAAGTTAAGACAATTTACCCAACAAAAATGCAAAACATATACAAATTAAATATCTTAAAGTCGATGATAATTCATTTGAAGAGTCCTGGTGCATTTTGAAAATTTTCAAGAACATGCAAAAATGGTGTCTAGTTGCATCTCCATCAAATTAAAATTTAGTTTTCATGGAACTTATTTGAGTGTGCAAATTAATAATTAGATTTCATAGAACTGATTTGACTGTGAAAAATAATAAACGGTTTTCATAGAACTGACTTGAGTGTGCAAATTAATAATTAGCTTACATAGAACTGATTTGAATGTGAAAATTAATAATTAGTTTTCATAGAACTGATTTGATTATAAAATTATTAATTAGTTTTCATAGAACTGATTTGAATGTGAAAATTAATAATTAGCTTTCATGGAACTGATTTGAATGTGAAAATTAATAATTAGATTTTGTAGACGTAATAACAACTTGATGTATTTCGACTTTGATCAGGTTTTGGGGAAATGTGGAATATATATATATATATATATATATATATATATATATATATATATATATATATATATATATATATATATATATATTATACACCAATGTATGAAACCAAATGACATAATTAACTTATCAAGAAACAATACATTTATTTTGAGACAAAGTTTAAATTACCAGCATTATTGCTTGACAAACAAGGTTGCAACCATATGCACCCAGATAAATAGATGGTGGCTTGGTGAAACACTAACAAACCAAAATAAAGAAAAAAAAAGATGTCCGGAAATGATTCACACCCAGGCATTACCAATTAATTCGAAAGAGAAACGGTGTACTCAACCATGCACTGAAACCATTTCAAAAGCTTTCTCACTTGGACATTAGGACTACCGGCTTTTTGATGGTTTTAAATAAAACATACAAACCTCTAAGTTGACTGTTTATATCTATCATTACTCTCTTTGATAAAAAAATGGTTAATCTTGCTGGCTATTCACATGACTTCAGAACTACAATGGTGGTTAGTGACAATTACTTTAGTCTTGTTTACTGCAGTTTACAAATTACATCATACGCTGGAATTTCAGAAAACTGGTAGCAAGCCAATTATTTCTTTATTAGAACTCTCTTTACGATTTATGTGGTTGTTGTTACAAAGGATTAAATGATGGTTATTGATGTTTATCTCGCTATCTGGTTGTTTAACTGTAGTGTTATTTAATGTGCGCTTTGTTTGCATACAACACGTATCCTGAGCTCTTGTGTTTACAAAGTATTGAAACAAGGTCAGTGGTGTTTATCTGTTTTGTTTGGCATTTTTGTGATTCGGTCAATCATAGCAGTGTCAAAATGCATATTTTGCCAAGACTTCACAGTCACTGGTCGCGTTCAGCAGGTGTTCGCTCATAGCAGAGCATTTTTATAATAATATTGATCCACTCAATACGATTGTTGTTGGATATGACAGGTGGTCGTTCATATCAGAGGTCGCTCAAAACAGATTTTACGTGACTAATTTCAACATGTAATGTTGTTGGTTACTTCGTGTTCATGCTATACACAATTACATTGTGATTTCAATGTGTAATATATTTTTCGTTACTTAGTGTCCACGTTATACACATTTACATTGTGATTTCAATGTGTAATATATTTTTCGTTACTTGGTGTCCACGTTATACACAATTACATTTTGATTTCAATGTGTAATATAGTATGTCTTTTGGTGTCCATGTTATGTTAAATCACATATTAATTTCCACGTGTAATATCTTATTGGTTATTTGGCATCCATTTTATACACAATTACAAAGTGATTTCAATGTGTAATATATTATTGGTTACTTGGTGTCCATGTTATCCACAATTAAACAGTGATTTTAAAGTGTAATATATTATTGGTTATTGGTGTCCATGTTATACACAGTCACATATTGATTTCAATGTGTCATATTAATGATGGCATGTTATACACAATCACAATATTAGTTTCAATGATGAGAATTTTGTATGATAAAGATCTCATTGGTGTCATAATTTAATTTTTTTGGAGCTTCAACAAGTTCATTTTTTACAAAAGTTACGATACAGAACTAATCTCCAGGACAATTCATATACAGGTAAGAAAAGAAATGGCTGACACGCTGGTATTAGTAATATGTAGAAATTTGAAATAAGTATGACATTTTTGGAAAACCTTGTCTGAAAAATAACATTTATTTTATGACATAAAGTTCTATAAATCATATTGTAGAAATTTGAAATAAGTATGACATTTTTGGAAAACCTTGTCTGAAAAATAACATTTATTTTATGACATAAAATTCAATAAATCATATTGTACTTACCATCCAAAAACTTTCAACAATCTGGTATTCACAGACACACCTTCAACTGTCAGGAAATGTCTCTTGTGTATATTTGGTAACCAGATCAACTCTGTCTATACTTTTTAGTGCCTTCATCATATTTGTTTTATTTAAGATGCCTTTCTTCTTTGAAAAACGGAGAAGCCGATATATCTGCTCCCGTACACCATTGTGGCGATTATTATATTCAATCTGTTCTATGTCTTCGTCTGTAACTAGATGTAAATTAAATAATGATTTAATACTTACTCTGTACAGGAGCTTTAGGTATTTCTGAGTCTATAACTTGAAGTAAATTGAATAATTAATTAGTACATATTTTTTAAAAATGCTTTAGGTATTTCTGTGTAACTTGAGAAAAAATGAATAATGAATTTAGTACATATCCTGTGTAAGGAGTAAATTGAATAATCAGTTTCTATCCTGTACAAGTAAACTGAATATTTAGTACAAATCCTGTACAAGTAAATTGATTTAGTACACATCTTGAACAAGTGAATTGAATAATAAGTATATATCCTGTACAAGTAAACTGAATTAATACAGATCTTGTGCAAGAAGTAAATTGAATAATTAGAACATATCCTTACATGAAGTAAATTGAATAATTAGTATATATCTTGTGCAAGAAGTAAATTGAATAATTAGTACATATCCTGTACAAGTAGATTGTTTAATTAGTATATATCCTGTAAAATAAGTAAATTGAATAATTAGTACATGTCTTGTACAAGATGTAAATTGAACAATTAGTATATATCTTGTACATATCCTGTACAAATAGATTGAATTAGTACATATACTGTACAGTTAAGTTGAATAAATAGTATATATCCTGTAAAGAAGTAAACTGAGTAGTTAGTACATATCCAGTACAAGAAGTAAATTGAATAATTAGTACTTATACTGTACAAGAAGTAAATTGAATAATTAGTACATATCCTGTACAAGAAGTAAATTGAATAATTAGTACATATTCTGTACAAGAAGTAAATTGAATAATTAGTACATATACTGCACAAGAAGTAAATTGAATAATTAGTACATATCATGTACAAGACGTAAATTTAATATTTAGTGCATATCCTGTAGAAGATGTACATTGAATAATTAGTACATATCCTGTACAAGTAGATTGAATTAGTAAATATCCTGTACAGTTAAATTGAATAAATAGTACGTATCGTGTATAAGATGTAAATTAAATAATTAATACAGGTCCTGTACAATAATTACATTGAATAATTAGGACATGTATTGTAAAGAAGTAAATTGAATAATTAGTACATATCTTGTATAAGAGATTAATGTACTTTACATGATACAAATTATAATTGCTGCAGTAAATATACATACACATACAGTTCAATATAATAACATTCACCACAAAAAGAAAATAAGTTCACATGTCACCTCCCCTAATGAAGATTCTTTCTGTATATTGAAATAGAATATGGAACATGATGCTAGAGTGAGCAACATGTTCATATCATAATTACATTACAACATATTATTTGAATGATGGCAGGCAAGCAAGAGGCCTAAGTGGGAACAATACTGTTCATTTGGCTAACATACAAAGTAATTAGCATTGTTTATACATGTATGTTGTTCATTATAAGCCTTTTCCGAAGTCATATAGTCCGATAGTCATATAAACACACAAAATACTCCAATATTCTACATCTGTCTTATATTAAAAGTGATTAGTATTGTTCATATATGCATGCAACTCTGAATCAGATTCTTCTAAGATCTTGATGATACACAAATCAAGCTGTACAAAATAGAATTAGAAATACTGACTTTAGAGTTGTACAAAATAGAATTAGAAATATTGACTTTAGAGTTGTACAAAATAGAAATAGAAATATTGACTTTAGAGTTGTAAAAATAGGATTAGAAATACTGACTTTAGAGTTGTATAAAATAGAATTAGAAATACTGACTTTTGAGTTGTACAAAATAGGATTAGAAATACTGACATTATAGTTGTATAAAATAGAACTAGAAATACTGACTTTAGAGTTGTACAAAATAGAATTAGAAATACTGACTTTAGAGTTGTACAAAATAGAATTAGAAATACTGACTTTAGAGTTGTATAAAATAGGAATAGAACTATTGACTTTAGAGTTGTAAAAAATAGGACTATAAATATTGACTTTAGAGTTGTACAAAATAGAATTAGAAATATTGACTTTAGAGTTGTACAAAATAGAATTAGCAATACTGACTTTAGAGTGGTACAAAATAGGATTAGAAATATTGACTTTAGAGTTGTACAAAATAGGACTATAAATACTGACTTTAGAGTTGTACAAAATAGGATTAGAAATATTGACTGTAGAGTTGTATAAAATAGGATTAGAAATACTGACTTTAGAGTTGTACAAAATAGAATTAGAAATACTGACTTTAGAGTTGTACAAAATAGTACTATAAATATTGACTTTAGAGTTGTACAAAATAGAATTAGAAATATTGACTTTAGAGTTGTACAAAATAGAATTAGCAATACTGACTTTAGAGTGGTACAAAATAGGATCAGAAATATTGACTTTAGAGTTGTACAAAATAGGACTATAAATACTGACTTTAGAAATGTACAAAATAGGATTAGAAATATTGACTGTAGAGTTGTATAAAATAGGACTAGAAATACTGACTTTTGAGTTGTATAAAATAGGATTAGAAATGCTGAATTTAGAGTTGTACAAAATAGAATTAGAAATACTGACATTAGAGTTGTACAAAATAGGATTAGAAATATTGACATTAGAGTTGTACAAAATAGGATTAGAAATATTGACTGTAGAGTTGTATAAAATAGAATTAGAAATACTGACTTTAGAGTTGTACAAAATAGGACTAGAAATACTGACTTTAGAGTTGTACAAAATATTATTAGAAATATTGACTGTAGAGTTGTATAAAATAGGAATAGAAATACTGACTTTTGAGTTGTATAAAATAGGATTAGAAATATTGACTTTAGAGTTGTACAAAATAGGATTTGAAATACTGACTTTAGAGCTGTACAAAATAGGATTAGAAATACTGACTTTAGAGTTGTACAAAATAGGACTATAAATATTGACTTTAGAGTTGTACAAAATAGGACTAGAAATACTGACTTTATAGTTGTAGAAAATAGGACTATAAATATTGACTTTAGAGTTGTACAAAATAGGACTAGAAATACTGACTTTAGAGTTGTACAAAATAGGACTATAAATATTGACTTTAGAGTTGTACAAAATAGGACTAGAAATACTGACTTTAGAGTTGTACAAAATAGGACTATAAATATTGACTTTAGAGTTGTACAAAATAGTACTAGAAATACCGACTTTATAGTTGTAGAAAATAGAATTAGAAATACTGACTATAGAGTGGTCATTATTTTGATTTTGAATAATATGCTAATGCATCAGTTGTAGAAATAATTTGGTGCTAAAGGAAAAAGTTGTGAAAGTAAAGCGTGCCTTTACCATTTTGCAATTTAATTTACTGGTAGTCCTGATGGAAAGATAAAGCGTGCTGATGAGTGAGTGAATTTGCGTCTGATGGAAACATGGGCATTAGCATGGTAAATATTTAGGTATTTTTTTCCTTTTAACATATCATGACATGATAACTTTAAGATAATTTGTTTATATTCCTAGAAATTAACACTGAAAACAAATGATAATTATATATATATGTTTCATATGTTAACACTGAACATTTGCATATGGTTTCTCACTCTTTGTCTTTAATCGACCCAGCCTTTACAATTCTATTCAACTGATTTGATTAGAGATAAACTGTAAAATGGTTATCAATAATGTGTAAGAATGAAAGTATACTTTTGTAGAATTAGCTCAAACAAGTTTAACCCAATAAACATTACACACAACATGTACTTTTTGTCATATATAATGTATTTAAAAGAAAGAAATGAGAAATGCAGGCAAAATGTTATTAAGTCAAATACTAACAACCTAAATATTCTTATTAAGTGTAATACTAAAGACCATACAAGTTATATGAAGTGTAATACTATTAATTCTTATTAAGTCTAAGGCTAGAAACCTGATACATTTTACTTTACATTTCTACTTGGTTTGAAGTAAATAACCAACTCATTCAGAATATGCATATAGGCAATATCCAAGAGTAAACACAAATTTCAATAATTTGATTTAAAAGATTCTGATGGCTAAGAAAGTGTTTGTTAAAGTTATTTAATTCTGATGGCTAACAAAGTGTTTGTTAAAGCTATTTAATTCTGATGGCTAACAAAGTGTTTGTCAAAGCTATTTAATTCTGATGGCTAACAAAGTGTTTGTCAAAGCTATTTAATTATGATGGCTACCTATAAAAGCCTACACAATATAAATTATATTTCTGAGCAACATATACTTAAACAGCACACATGAAGATTACAATGTGTTTGGAACAATGAGTGGCTTAATTTACACCAATGGTGTGAAAAGCATGGAAAACCCAGATTTGTGTGCCAAGTCTGAGATCAATCTGATCCGAAATGAAGCCTCCAGGGTGTTGACAAATAGTGTCACTGATGACCCATAATGGATGCACGAACATGCCATAAATTCACATGGGACTCTACAAAGTCAAAATGGCATCAAACAAATCAAGCTAGGTAAAAACTAAACTATTTACACAATTACTTAATGTCTAAAAAAGTAACTCGATTTTTTGATACAATCACAAGACAAAGAATATGTGCACAGACCTGATAATTCTCGAAAGAAGAATCTCCAATCATCACAGATGAGGTCTTTAGACAGTTGCCTTAATCTTGAGCCATGGATGCCTGAAATGGAAAAAATGTAAGAGAAAGAAATGGAAAAAAATGTAAGAGAAATTGACTTCATCTGATCAACATCTGCCGTAAAGTAAATGGAGTTAAAAGCAAATGACCCCACTTGACTGACATATGTCTTAATTAAATAGCCAAATGTAGGAAATATTGATCTCAGTATACTGACATATGTCCTATATAGCCAAGTCTAAGAGAACGTATCACCAGACTGATACCTGCCTTAATTAAATACAACTGTATGAGAAATATGCCTCACAAGTCTGACATCTGCATTCAATAACCAAATGTACGAGAAACTGACCTTACCTAACTGTCATTTGCCTTGAATGAGCAAGTATAAAAATAAAATGGCTTCACCTGACTGTCATTTGCCTTGATTGAATAACCAAATATAAAAACAAAATTGCTTCAACTGACTGTTATATGCCTTGAATAAGCAAATATAAAACAAAATTGCTTCACCTGACTGTCATTTACCTTGAATAAGCAAATATAAAAACAAAATGGCTTCACCTGACTGTCATTTGCCTTGAATAAGCAAATATAAAAACAAAGTGCCTTTATATGACTGTCATTTGCCTTGAAAGCAAATATAAAAACAAAATGGCTTCACCTGACTGTCATTTGCCTTAAATAAGCAAATATAAAAACAAAATGGCTTCACCTGACTCACATCTGTATAAAAAGCGAAATGTAAGAAAAAAAATGGCTTCACCTGACTGTAATTTGCCATAAAGAACCAAATATAAAAACAAAATGGCTTCATCTGACTGTCATATGCCTTGAATAAGCAAATATAAAAACAAAATGCCTTCACCTGACTGTCATTTTAATTCAATAAGCAAATATAAAAACAAAATGGCTTCACCTGACTGTGATTTGCCTTGAATAAGCAAACAAAAAAACAAAATGGCTTCACCTGACTGTCATTTGCCTTGAATAAGCAAATATAAAAACAAAATGCCTTCACCTGATTCACATCTGTCTTCAATAGCGAAATGTGAGAAAAACATGCCTTCACCTGACTGTCAATTACCTTGAATAACCAAATGTAAGAACACAATAACTCACCTGACTCACATCTATCTTTGGCAGCCAAATGTAAGACAAAAGAACTTCACAGGACTCACATCTGAGCCAAATGTGAGATAAACTAAACTCATCTGACTGAGATATGTTATAGTCATTTACCTTCAGAACATGTAGTTACAGATATATAGTTAAAACTCCACATCTAATATGTTCATCAGGATAGTTAAATTCCTAAAACTTTTGACCACGTCATTGACTGAATCTGACTGTCAGAATATTGCTTTGATGGTCTCTCTTTGCAAAACATCAAAAGCCAGGGCAGATGCCTGGTTAGTACAGACCTGAAATTTCAAGGTCAGATGCCTGGTTAATAAAGGCCTGATATTTAACTTTATTAAGTAAAAAGCCATAATGTTCTATTGATCATGTATAAAAATGGATAACAGTAATTACAATTAGATAATAGGCTAACACAGTCCTTCTACAATTACATACCTACTAGCATTTAGTTATTAATAATTTGTCGCTTTTATGGTACAAGGACTTCAGATTAACTGATTGTCAGTCCTTTTTTACAATGACAGACACGTCAAGTATATTTTAACCTTAAAAGTCATTCGGACAGTTTTCGGGTCTCTGTCTCGTAGATCATGCTAACTATAATTAATATGTTTCAGTATGTGACAGGAACATAGCAGCCTAAAAATATTTCCAAGTTTAAATTAAGTTTTGGTTTTATGGTGTATTTTAAGAGCCAAATTTAAATTTGGGTTCAAGACATGTTTTGGGATTCAGATTAAAGGCATTTTGATTTACTGATGAAAAAAAAGATCAAAATAATGTTGTAAAATTCAGACCTAAAAAAAACATTGGTTTTGACTGGACTCTGGTAAATTGAAGTTTTGGTTTTGAGGAGTTCCATTGTACCAAGTTTAGTGAATTTCCGTCCAGCTGTACTGAAGGAGAGATGTCGAGATAGCATTAAAAAAATATGAGAACTGGTTATTGCTATATCATCCCGATAACTAGTCGGCAGCAAACTGAACTGTAGTAAAGGTAGGAATAGTGTTGTACCTGTATGCCAATTAGTCCACCTGTAGTAAATTCAAACAAAAGTTACCACCAATGTACCAAGTATTAAACTAATTAGGCTATCTGTAGTACATGCAGACAACAGAGATATCACCAATTTACCAAGTCTTATTCCAATTAGTCTACATGCAAACAATAGTGTTATCACTACATAGTGTTGTTAGCAATGCATGCCATCATGCTAACATGTGGCACATCATGTTATTACAATAGTGCAGTTTTCTTATGCAGATGTAGCTGTCATAAAAGCCAATCAGTTCTTATGACAATTAGTCTACCTGTGACAAATGCAGATAGTTTTCACTTTACCTACCATATATAAAAGTTTTTCTACCTATAGCACATGCAGACAACTATCACTGTACCTACCCGTTGCAATTAGTAACCTGTGGCACATGCAGATCATTTATGTTCGTGTCTTATGCAATTAGTCTACCTCAGGCACATCCAACCAGTTAACATCACTGTTCATGCCTTATGCACTTTGTACAAATCACATACAGACAACTACCACTGTACCTGTGTGATACTGTACCAATTACTGTAATTAGCACCTTTGCAGAAAATGATGTTATAACCTGTTTAACTCTGGTGTAAATATTTGACTTACCTGTTTCACTTAACCTTTGTGTCACCTGTTCCACTGGGTCAACATTGATCACGGGTCTTAATGGGGAAATCTTGGCCTCCTGTTTCACTTTGGAAATATTTCCTTTCTGGGACACTTTGTCTTGTTTTGATGCTCTTGTTTCTCCAAAGAACAGCTGTCTCTGATAAAAAAAAGTTCAAATTATATTATCAGAAAGTGTAAACATTTAGCTCAAAAATAACTGAACATCGATTGTATTTATTCAAATAAACTTTAATGCAAAAGCAATTAACCAGTTCAGTTTCCTATACCACTTCAGTACGTTTCCCTATACATTTTTAATCTCAATAAGGAAACCATACAATAAATTGTTAATTATATTTAGTGTGTACAGTGGATTTGACCTGTGTGCATAATTGAGGGTGGTAGTTCACCCTACCTAATTCCTATTTTTATTAACAACATATTAGATAAATATTTGTATATGATTGTAGATTATATATTTAGAATATTATTTGTAGGCAAACATGTTTACTCAGAGTTTTAAAATTAGGGCATTGGTGTTTTTACAATTTTGGAAGTCATGGTGTACCTCTTGTTCTACGTGTTCTTTATTAAATCATTAGAAAGAAACTTTACCTTGTTTACAATTTAGAGTATTTTAAAATGAATTTGACGAGAAAATTACCTTCATCCTGGTTCTATTATTGTGTATATAGGAGAGAAATAAATGGAAATATATCAGACGTCTGGTCTTGTAGACTTCATGCCCAAAAAATATATTCTTTATGCATCAAATTAGCTCTGGTCACCCCAAACAGGCAACACATTTTCACCAAATTTTTTTGGCTATTTTTCTAGAAAGAAAATATATTTCCTCAACTTTTTAAATTCTTAAGGATCAAATTTCTCCTGTGTGTCTTTGGATAATGCTTTCTAATGTATACCCATCATTTTGCTGTTTTCATAAAGGAGATTACAGCCCAGTTACAATTTGCAGAGAACAACGAAGCTGCAAAACCCTTATCTTGAAGTCACCAAAATGGCTAGCCACTGATCAAATGTGAGCCCATTAATACACATTCATTGAAAGTCCCACCCTACACAACAGAAATCCACCCTACACAACTATATATTGGTTACCAATTATATTTGTTAACAAAATATTCTATTTAAAAAGAAACATCCATGCACCCACCCGAAATGGAACAATTATGTGGCTACTCCCTTATGTGTTATTAATTAAAGGCCATTTTTTAAAGACTTTATGATGTAAGGGTCAAGGCTGGTTTAATCCAATAGGTGCAAAAATGGCAGCCGCATACGGCGCCAAGATGGGGCGGGGGGCATCGAAACTGAAGTACACTTAAATAGGTAGACTAAATAATGAAATTAATAAATTATCGATCTGAATGAGTATTAAAACTAACAAATTGTTTATACTAAGCATTATCGAAAAGGGTGAAGGGGGAGTACAAGATGGAAAGTTCACTTGGGGCACTAAATACCCTTCCACCGTTACTGGTACTTGGTACATACAAAAATTTCAATGGCAAATTCAAAGACTTTTCCCAAACTTTCAAAGACCACAAATACAGATTTTTAAGACCTGTTTTAATAACATTTTGGATCCAAGTAATGCTATACGTGAAAACAATGAATGCAAAATATTATGATACTGTTTAAAAATGAAATTCAAAAGATAATTAGTTTGCTAAAATTGCTTAACAATCATCTGGTAGATAGGTTAACATTCATTGTTATTTCAGAAATATGTAACGTATGCATCAGATTTAATACAAAATAAATTGTTCTCTTAAAAGACATAAACAATGCTATAAATGCATTATTATAGTTCCTGTTTTTTCTCTTCAATCATTTTGGAAAGAGAAGCCATCACTGTCATTTTTTCCCGTCTGCTCTTCTTTTAATAGCATTTGACTGTATCAAGTACAATGAGTTCTTTTAACTCTGCTTCCTCAGCCTTCTTAATAGAGGAAACATGTAGGCCGGCAATGTCAGCTTCGACATGCAGGTTTTTGGCTTTAAGTTCTTCCACTTCATCCATAGGTAATTCCCATTTCTTTCCTTTTATGATGTTCTTCATCATGCTCTTCCTCTGTATTTTTCTTATCCAGATAGGTCAGACAAAATGAACTTTAAAAGACTTTTATACCCTAGGTCAGACAAAATGGACTGTAGAAGACTCACACCCTAGGTCAGACAAAATGGACTACATAAGACATATTTACCCTAGCTCAGACAAAATAGGCTGTAGAAGGCACTTTTACCCTTGGTCAGACAAAATGGACTATTGAAGACCCTATTATCCTAGGTCAGACAAAATAAGCTGTAGAAGACTCTAATATCCTAGGTCAGACAAAATGGACTATTGAAGACCCTATTATCCTAGGTCAGACAAAATAAGCTGTAGAAGACTCTTATACCCTAGGTCAGACAAAATGGACTTAAACTTATCCACCAAACCTTCGGCATGGGCATGACCAAGGAATTGAGAAGTGATATAACATGTGCTGATTTATGTTGCAGTCCCATGTTGATGCCCTTGCATGAGTTCAGGCTGTAGTGACTGCTGAATACATTTCACTATCCAGAAAACGTTGGCCAGTAGTACTTCAGATTTAGTGAAAAATGTATTTAAACAAGTCTTTAAAGTAGAAGTTGCTAGAGCTGATTTGGTACTTTGTCATGCCATCTGCTGTTGGCTGTGAAAAGTATCCACTTACTGGTGTGACTTGCTTGGCAGATATTTTTAATTTTGTTGGTGCTTATGTTTTAGAAACAAAATAAAAGTAATTATCATTGCTAGACTATCAAGTATCATCCACAAATTTTATCAGAAGCCAATAGTGATGATGCATTATCAAAGCAATTATTATCACTTGTTTCTTAAATTTATTAAAATGGATGTTCAACTTTCATTTCTGTATTAAACCTAAGGAATATTCTTAGGTAGAACAAAATTTTCAAAACAGACTTTATGTTCCCTAAAATGTGTTCAATAAACAGATGATATACGTAAAATTAATTGGGCCTCTTTTCAATTTGACAGGTCTCCCAAATCGTCTATATGGTTGAAAATCCAATAACCTTTACTTCTGCAACTTTGTTCCACTAAATGAAAACTGTTTAGTTATTGTGTACTAATTTGCACTTTACCTTCGGCATAACTTGTATGGGCTCCTTCTCCCATCGAAGCCAAGTTGATTGCCTTTTTACACAAGTACAAAACACCTTTCGTTTGCATGTTTTATCCTTTTTCATCCATTTCAAGATGAAACAAAACTGACGACGTAAATCGATTGTACAATTTCTCAGTCCTGGAGCTACGTGTTACGTTTGCGAACGTTTCTTCATACAGTGAGATCTTGTTCAAACAAAATTCAACTGGCTGACCAGTCACGTTAAAACTAATCATGAATTAGTATAATGAACATTTTGATTGGCCAAAGCTGATGGACTTGTTCAATCAAGCTGAATGATTCATCAAAAAGAAAGAAGCCAGGAAAACTGACATCTGAATTGAATGACTATAGGTAATTTTATTTGCGATAATAATAATAATAATAATAATAATAATAATAATAATAATAATAATAATAATATTAATAACAAGGTCTATGTATAACACAGAATCTTTAGAGCTCTCAGTGCTTTACAACATTAGATAACAACTAAAAATATACATAATGATATGATTACTAAAAACAAACACCATGCAATTAGAAAACAAAAAAAAACAGGCTGACAATAGTTATGGTACTGACTTCCGTTCATGAAGGGTGTGTTTTTTATTGAAGATTGTATCCAGCTTGCTTTGATGAAGAGTGTACGTGTTAATGAAGGCGACGCAAAGGTAAACTTAGGGTGACACAACAAATGCTCGTTTTGTTATTGTTGTGGCAATGAAACTGAATGGGCCATCAAGAGCAAATAAACCAGGAAACCTAAACTACATCTGAATCTAATAACCTTGATAATTTTATGTGATTATTTCAAGAAATTAAAATGTCTGGATTTATTTCAATTTTTAAAGACTTTTAAAGACCTCAGAATAATTCGTTACCTCATTTTTCCTAAACTGTCAGAAACTTTTTAAAAAACATACGAACCCTGTGATAACGGTAATGGCGTTATAATCATTACTTTAGCCCTGCTTATGTTTATACCAGAGTATAACATTGTAACAATTATCACTTGAAGAAATTAAAAAGGAAGATCAGGTACATGACAGTTATACTACAGCGTACTCGATACATGGTTCAAACTTTGACAGAACATCTAGTCAAGGATCCAATGTGAATTACAATAAAATTGGAATTGCTGACATAAAATAAAACCATACATTCAGCCATCTCACAACGTACAACAAATGATTCAAAAGTAAAATTTTCATCACTTTTTTAATTGTTTTAATTAAAATCTATAACATTCATTGACTTTCAATGACCTGGGTAAAATATCAATGGCTTTCAATGACACTGAATTAAGATGTTGATTTCTCAGTGCCTTTCAATGACTTTGAATTAACATGTTCATTTCTCATTGACTTTCAATGACTGTGTATACTCATGAATTTCATGTCATTCAAAACGAATGGTATTCTAAAACGATCATTGCAAAGTCATAATGATATGACTTCCATATGTCAATCAAAACTAATGGTATTATGTGGAGACCATTGTTTTAATTCTTTCTGTCACAGTGACCTCGACTATTGACTTTCTGCCTTTACATATTCTCTGTTACTACATCAAGTATGAGCAACGTACAAAGTATGGTGATGGAGAACTTAAAGAAAACATTTATCTTCTCTTCGTCAGCTGATTAATGACCTTGGAGCCCAAAATGTATAGATAGTTCCTTACCTGAAGTGCAAGCAAAACCCATTATTTAGAAACTGTATATGGTTGAAAATTCAAGCTAATGTGCAGAAAGTTTTACTTCTTTCAATGACAGCAGTATTGTGGTAAAGGTTTTTGAGACCCAAAACAAACAGGAATATTCCTTACTCCATATGCAAGCTAGCTACCAAGTTTGGTAACTTTACATGGGGAATTTTAATGATGAAATTACCATTTTCCTTCTTTCCGTTAAAGTGGACATGGCCTTTTGAGCTTTATTAGGATTGATTTTGATAAGTTTTGTTGTAAAATGTAACACATAATTTGCAACATTGCATGATGGGTAATTGTAAGTAGTGGACTAGTTCACCAACATGATTGTGTCGGTTGGAGGGATCGATGGGGAGACATACAGACAGACACAGATTGATGTATACCTTCACTACAATGGCAGATGTAGTACAATTTAAATCAAACCAGCAGTTCACTTAGGGGTGGATTTAAACTTGCAGCCTTAAGTGATAGAAGTATATTAGACATTAAATTATTTTGTTTAACTAAAACATAATACCTGGTTTTCCTGACAGTATATAAAGTATCAATATTCAAGATCATGTTTAATAAGCTAATGCAGCTAAAACTATCATTTGCAATGCTGGGGATAATTACAGTGTTAAAATATCTAGAATAACTACACAATCTACATCTATTTTGTCAAATATATCAGTATTTTTAGATCCTTAAGCAAAATACATTTGGTCACGATTGCCCTTCCTAGACCATATTTTCCCCACAATTATGACCCTACACTTTGAACACTTTGATCCGTGGGATCCTTCCTGTCCACCTTGGTCTTGGCCTTGGCACGAATGGCAGTACCTAAAATAAAATGATGATAATGGGATATATTATATGAATTTACAACAATAGGAATTTCACTGTATACAAAACATCTATTGAGACAACATTAATTGGAAAATCCTGATTGAGGTACAATACTGACTCAATTAATGAAGTCCATTTATTCTTTACACTTGTACAGCTTGATCAGCTATGATATATCATAGAAATCAACCCTTCGTTTATCAATGGTTTCAACACATGAGGTTTTCTCTGGTGAGGTGTGGGGTGGTGAGACTGCAGTTCATTCACATGTTATTTCTTCCATGTTGGCATTGTCAGCTTAACTTTGTACAATTGTCATGTGTGAACAGGTGTGCTAATATTGGCAGTTGGCATTTTCTCTATGAAGTAACGAAATACTGGCTATTTTGCACTGGATGTTTTTTTCATTTTCTCTTTGTAATAATTCACATTGGCTGTTTTTGAATTTTCACTTTGTAATAACGGTTCATTGGCTGTTTTTGAATTTTCACATTGTAATAATGTAATAGTGGCTGTTTCTGCATTTTCAGTCATAATTTATCAGATATATGATGTTTTTGTATATACTTGTGGGAAAGAAAGATTAACTATTTTGTTCACCTAACATTAATTCATACTGACTGCAGGCCCGCACCTAGGAAATTCTGGGCCCCAGGCAGCTGACAGAGGTCGGGCCCCTTTCGTGTTTCAAATATGTGCTTATATTTTAAAACTCGAAAAAGGGCGGGCTCCTATCTAGCTCGGGCCCCTGACAACCTAAGGAGGTGCAGGCCTGCTGACTGTCTGATACAGTAAAACCTGTCTTATAAGACCACTAGTGTGCGACTTGAGACCACATTCTAACTGCACACATGTATTGATTATATAGCAATTTGACCTGTTATGAGAGGCCACCTGTCTTTTGAGACTATAATGTTTTAGCAAAAGAGGTGGTCTTTCAAGAAAGGTTGTACTGTATCATTCATACATTAAACTACAAGATAATGTAAAATGTCCATAATTATGTGATATACTAAACTCCAGGAGTAATACTGTAAGCAAGTACATAATTATGTGATATACAGAACTCCAGGAGTAATACTGTAAGCAAGTACATAATTATGTGATATACTAAACTCCAGGAGTGATACTGTAAGCAAGTACATAATTATGTGATATACTAAACTCCAGGAGCGATACTGTAAGCAAGTACATAATTATGTGATATACAAAAATCCAGGAGTAATACTGTAAGCAAGTACATAATGATGTGATATACAGAACTCCAGGAGCGATACTGTAAGCAAGTACATAATGATGTGATATACAGAACTCCAGGAGCGATACTGTAAGCAAGTACATAATTATGTGATATACAAAACTCCAGGAGTAATACTGTAAGCAAGTACATAATTATGTGATATACAGAACTCCAGGAGTGAAACTGTAAGCAAGTACATAATTATGTGATATACATAACTCCAGGAGTAATACTGTAAGGAAGTACATAATTATGTGATATACATAACTCCAGGAGCCATACTGTAAGCAAGTACATAATGATGTGATATACAGAACTCCAGGAGCCATACTGTAAGCAAGTACATAATGATGTGATATACAGAACTCCAGGAGCCATACTGTAAGCAAGTACATAATTATGTGATATACAGAACTCCAGGAGCGATACTGTAAGCAAGTACATAATGATGTGATATACAGAACTCCAGGAGCCATACTGTAAGCAAGTACATAATTATGTGATATACAGAACTCCAGGAGCGATACTGTAAGCAAGTACATAATGATGTGATATACAGAACTCCAGGAGTGATACTGTAAGAAAGTACATAATTATGTGATACACAGAACTCCAGGAGTGATACTGTAAGAAAGTACATAATTATGTGATATACAGACTGAAGATAATGTTAAATGTCCATAATGATGTGACACACTGAACTCCAGGAGCCATACTGTAAGCAAGTACATAATTATGTGATATACAGACTGAAGATAATGTTAAATGTCCATAATGATGTGACAGACAGAACTCCAGGAGCCATACTGTAAGAAAGTACATAATTATGTGATATACAGACTGAAGATAATGTTAAATGTCCATAATGATGTGACAGACAGAACTCCAGGAGCCATACTGTAAGCAAGTACATAATTATGTGATATACAGACTGAAGATAATGTTAAATGTCCATAATGATGTGACAGACAGAACTACAGGAGCCATACTGTAAGAAAGTACATAATTATGTGATATACAGACTGAAGATAATGTTAAATGTCCATAATGATGTGACACACTGAACTCCAGGAGTAATACTATAAGTACATAATTCTGTGATATAAAGAACTCCAGGAGTAATACTATAAGAAAGTCCATAATTCTGTGATATACAGAACTCCAGGAGTGATACTATAGAAAAGTCCACAATTTATGTTGTTACGAAACTTTGGTCTTAAAGTGAGGATCAGAAAAATTTTGTAAATTTTCACAAAAACTCTTCCGAACCAACATCACCAGACACAGCATATACGTCACAAGAAACCACAGAGTTATGTGACTTCACATCACCCAATTATATATAATACCTATATATAATGCAGCATACACAAAGGCAGCATACACAAGGAACCATCTATTTTACCTCTTAAGCTGAAGGTTTACTTCAGACAAGACTTGCTGTAATGTGATGTTTACAGAGAAGATGCTCTATAATATACCCTAGCTGTGACCGATATGCGTCGATATACGCAGCTAAGTACTTAGATTATTAAACTGCAGGCAATTTGCACATGCAGCATGAGCCAAGTTGCACTCAGTATTTCGAAATAACTAGAGCCAATAATGATTAAACCTCCCTCTGTGACGCTATATGCAGCAGCAAAACCAGAGTACATATTTGACCACATATGCATATTGATACCAGTCATACACAATTCCGTGACACTGTAAATTAAATCCCAAATGGTCCTAACATTTCCATCACAAGCCCAAATTTATCAAGTTCCACATGAATTCAAGTGGTATTCCAAACAATTTACTGAATGTGTTGATATGCCTGTACTCTTGAATGTGTTAATGCAGGAGTGGGCTGGAGTGTGCTGATATGCTAAGAATATTCTGATGTATCACAGTAATACAATCTATAATATATATTCTTGTCTGAATTAACTATTATTCCAAATTAATTTTTTGGTCCAACAATATTATTGAGCACTTAGTAATTCTAGTGAATAAATTATTCCTCTCAAGGTAAAACCAAATATCCAATTCAAATGATTCTGTTTTAGTCGAGTAAATGTTAGATAAATACATTATATAACCTTTTACAGAGGTCTTGGAAATGCTTAATCATGCATATTGAGATGCGGCTATTTAATCTGGGACACTCAAACTCGCTTATGCAGGAGTCATCCGTACCCATACCTTAGCTGGGTGGCTTAGACTACCGGTAGTAAATCAATAAATGGGTGGTGAGTCCAACAAGTAGGTCTCTGCTTTTTTCCTATTATTTTTTGACATTGCTGGTAATTGTCAGGAAAATAAGCAGAGACCTACTTTTGGTCAAGTGGGCAGCAAGTTTAAAGAATTTGACTAGCAGCTGAGTGGTGGGCAAAATAAACTCAGAGGCACAAAGACACTGCGATGTACATGTGGTCATTAGAAGGGTACATCAGATGAACAAATTTAACTGTCATTGTGTTCATTTACTATTCTAGCAGAATAAGTACTGTGTGTGACCTCGAAATAAACGCACATAGATATTTAGACAAAATGCAATTTGGAAATTTGGATACCGGGGTACGTATTTGGGATTAAACAGAAAGTTGACAAAGATTTACTGAGAGTCAGAAGAGTACTGAAGTTGCTAGAACTGATACAGACCTCACAATCCTAATGTCTTTAAAAGTTCATTATTCGAAATTTGCGACGATAAACATTATATTCAACTGAAAAATACACATAGATGTTATTTACCACTAGTACAGTTGCACAAACTTCAGTTCCAAACTCTAAGCAGCTTAATGGTTTGTTGCTATTTCTCAACTTGAGATAGTTTTGTAAATTGGTCCATGAAAAAAATTCTTAAGGCTATGGTGTGAAGTTTTCAACTATCAATATTGCTTATTAAATACATAGATATATTTGTCAACTAGGTGTTTCGGGCTTGTGCTGTTCTTGAAATGGATATCAGGCAAGTACACCTTCCACAGTTCTCATAGCAGTAAACACATGGCTTTGGGGCAAGTAGAATATCTCAAAAACGACTTGGATGACAGCTGTTTTTAATTGTATCAGCCTGTTTAGTAAACACTGTTTTATAGAACTGTTATCTTGGAAAAATGGCTTGTGCTTGAGCTGTAAGCATCGCATGGTCTCAAAAATGACCGTTGGATATCAAAATTGCAGTTATAAAGTTTGGGTTGGGGTGAATAAACTTCTGCTATGAACGGCAATTGCCTTCTCTGGTCAAGTGAATAATATTCTGATGCTTTGTTTTAATATAGGCATCTCAAAATATAGACCTTTTTGACCTCACTTGTGTATTTTTTTTTATAATGACTTTTCTTTTAATACTATGTTTCTGATTGAGGTATCAAATTGGCAAATAAAGACTGGCCCGCACCCATCGAATGCCATTTTCAAAACTACTATAACAGTTTTAACATGCAGATGCTTCGCTAGACAAAAATGTGTGCAGTTAAAGTGTCTGAGAAATTACTGTAAAGTTAGTCGGATTCCCTGACTAATTACACTTATTCAAATATGAAACCATGCAGATCCAATAATAATACTGATGATCCAATTATCAGGATATTTTGGGAACAATCATTGTTTTGTATTTTTTGCTTTTATGCCAGAAGTTTGTATTTTACGGGTAATTTACGGCAAAATCGTAAGGGTTGGCAGGTCTGTTGATAGTTTGGATGGAACACCAAATGTGAGAGAGGGTGATGCATGACCCAAATAGGGCCACAAGAAATGGCAAAAAGAATTTTAAAAAATAATACAAAATCACTCAAGAAGAAAGGAAACCAACCAATCGGATAAACAACAACAATTACAATGAATGCTTATATATACACAATCACAGAATTATTTATATGAAACATCTTTAGTTAAGAAAATGAGGGAAAAAACCCTCAGCATCAACATATCATCAAGAAATACAAATGAATTAGATATTATAAAAGTAAACTAAATTATTTAAATGACAGATAAATATGATTTTATATGCCAACTAGACCAGTTACCCCCCCCAAAAAAAAAAAACCACATTAAATTAATAGAGGACAAATTAAATGCTCTTTGATTAACAGACATAAATGAAAAAGACAGATACTCAGGAATTGGAATTATAATCCTAAACAAATGGGTAAACTCAACATGGACCAAAATGGATCCACCTAAGGAATTAAAAGCGAGACTTCTAAACATGAAATTTAACGACCTACGTATTCTTAATGTCTATGCTCTGTCTACAAATAACTGCAAACTAGAATATTACAATACCGGTAATTTGAATATATACCTACAAGCCTATAATACAGAAAACGATTTAATTGTAGGTGATTTTAACAATATTACAGATGTTCCAGACAAAACAAACATAAAAAATAATACGGACAGAAGATTACAAAATCATATGAATGCTTTTGTCAAAACCAACAATCTTATTGACACTTTTAGACATAAATACCCAAAGAAGTTAGAACACACACACACACACACACACACACACACACACACACAAGTATGGTTAATCTAGATCTGACAGGGTATACATAAACAAAAAAATAATTATCAATCTCATTAACAGCCAAATTCTAAATTTTAAAATAGCTGACCACAATATGATTAAAAAAATCATGTTACTAAACAACAAACACAAATGCGGAAAAGGATGAAGGAAAATAAACAAGGCGATACTAGAAATACCAAAATATCAACAGTAAATAATCAATATCCTAGATTTTGATACAGAACTATCTTATTACCTTAGGGAACAAATTTAAAAAAGGTAGCTAATACCACAAAGAAATATGGTATAATGATATAAGAAAACAACACACTAATTAAAAATGAATGTGAAAGAATTATTAACAATCCCAGCACAACTCAAGAAGAAAAAGAAACGTCAAAGAAAACACTCAAGAAACTAGATTAATATAAAATGCAAGACACCAAAGTAAGAGCTGGAAAATTTGACAAACTATATGCTATAGGGAAAAACATTTATGTAAAAGAAGAACTCAGGAAAGCAGCGAAAAGAAACATAACAAAACTATGAATAAATGGTAATGTGACTGAAGAAAAGGAACCAATCCTTTCCTTAAACTCATATTTCATATTTCAAAAATAAAAGAATTTATATAAATCTCAAAATATTTATAATGAAATAATCGATAAATATCTAGAGAACATAGCAATACCGCAAATAAATAATGACAATAAGGTAAAATGTGAAGCACAAATAACAGATAAAGAAATTGCACAAGTAATAGACCAATTGACAACAAACAAATCTCCAGGCTCAGATGGAATAACAGCCGAGTTCTATAAAAAAAATTCAAAACACATTTAACCCTTATCTAAAACACATATACAATACTGCACACTTTTTATGTGAAATGACCCCAACAATGAAAGAAGGAATTATCACATTAATCTTTAAAAACAAAGGAATACCTGAAGAATTACAAAATTGGAGACCTCTTAAATTTGGACAATACAATTTTAAGCAAAGTACTAGCAAATAGGATTAAAGAAACAATGGACGAAATCATCAACCCACAACAAACATGTGGAGAGAAAAATAGAAACATATCTAACAATATTCTAGCTATAAAAACTACTAGAATATATGGAAGAAAGTAACATAGGTGAAGCCTTGATACTGTTTGATCAGGAAAAAGCCTTTGATAGAATAGAAACAAATTACATACTTAGAACTACTAGAGAAATTTGGTTTTGGAACACAATTTATTAAATGGATCCAAACTCTATCATACGACAGCCTCAAAAATACAAACAAATGGAGCAAAAGCAAAATAATTAAAATACCAAACATGCCCATCGCATGTAAAACATTTCAACATGCCAATGACTGCTCTAACATTATAACAACTAAATCGTCATACCACTATTTAATAAACCAATACACCAACTTCGAGAAAGCATCAGGATACCAAAAAAATGCAAATAAAACTTTAGACTTTAAATAAATGGGAAAAAGACTCAAATTAGACAAGTAAAAGCACTTGGAATAACTTTTGGGAAAGACAATAAAACAACTAACTTCCTAAATTTAAAACAAATAATGGAAAAATAGAGAGATACATGGACAGACAGAAATGTAACTTTTAGCCACAAAATTAAAATTACTAAAACATATTTTTATAGTACATGTCACAGAATTAGGCGAAAATTTAATTTATTTTCTAATTGATTTACAAACTAATCTCACCATTTTCTTTGATTCGTCGTACATGCATTACCTGGGGTGAATAAGTGGTTTTCTCCAAGGTAAGCGGCGTGTAACGATTTGCATGTGCCTGACTTTGAATTACATGAAATCCGGAACATTAGTTTCACGGAGTGCACGGTAATCTTGCCGTGATTTCTGCTCACCTATTTGAGGGTATATAAGGCAAAATATTTATGATCAATATTACGGGACCTAAAGTATCTAATTACAGGATAGATAGCTCGTCTTTCAATCTCCAGTGTGAGTGTTAAATTTATATTTCGTTTTATTGTGAATTTTATTCAGTTTATCATTTCATATAATGATGCCTTTATTGCAATGCAGATTTTAAACGTGGAATATTTGGAATTACTAGTCACTATTAGACTTTAAATGCAATAGCGTGATCTAAGGTTTAGATTATTTTTTTGAGACAACTATTATTAGTCTGGTTTCTTTATTGTAGCTGATAACGCATCTGATAGCGCATCTGATAACACATCTGATAACGCATCTGATAGCGCATCTGATATCATCTGATAATCTCTGATAACATCTCTGATAGCATCTCTGATAACGTCGGCTGATAACATCTCTGAGATCGTAGCTGAAATTGTTGCTGATTTATTGTGCAATCGATTTAAAGTATCTGACTGTCTGTCTGTCGAATTGTCTGTTCGTCTACATCTGTCGTGACGTGTAAATATCCGGAAATCTAGAAGTCCGAGTGTCGGAGCTATCTAGAGTTGTAAACATCCGGGGCGACATCTAGGGTATTGAGGAACGTTGGTTCTAGTAGATGTTGTATGCTGTCTGTACGTATAACTGTGGTGGATCCGTGAAGGGCAAACGACCGATAAAAGTATAGGTCAACCCTAGGTCTTCGGGGAAACTGGGCGGCGATTCAACAGGTGGTGAATCGTACGGTTATACAAGGTCGAGACACATGTGTGTGTTGCAATTGTAGTACAATTGAATACATTGTTGTATTTACATGGTTATTTCAGATCACAATAGTATTTCAAGGGATTGCATGATTCTCAATAAAAGCTAGCCACTTGATAGAATACATGTATATGTTCGTGCTAGTTGTCGCAATCCATACGTGCGATAATATAGTTTGATGTTTTGTATTTGTTATCGTAGTTTATACTTGCGGTAATATAACTTTCGTAAAGGTTCCTTGGATCTGTGTATAGTCCAAGAGATCCCTTTATATCTGTGTTTTATTTTGTATTGATATTTCATTTATTCATGTATTGTGAATGGTTGTGAGTGTAATTGTGGGTTGAGCACATGAGTTATTGTGTTGATACATCATTATTTTTCATTAATAATTTATTTCATAAATTTATATTTTCTTTCACATATTGTGTTTGTGTTGTTCATTTAATCCACCATCCTCTCGGTAACAATTCTGTTACAGTACAATATATTTTTAATGTAATAGATGTCGATAAAATATACATAGGGAAAAAAGACTCCCTAATAATGAAGCTCATATGGAAGAGAATTCACAAAATATCCAAGGAAACTTTGCACAAAAAAAGGATGGCAAGACTTACCCAACTTAACATTTAAACAAAATGCAAACATGCTACATCGTTTAAATAGCTTAACCTCACAACCAATTTATTACTGGCAGGGACTATACATATACTGGTTTCGCAACCAATTAAAGAACAAAAAAGATTTACAAAAAAACAAGTTAAAATTATCACACAGAAAACCCAACCCCCGAAGTACTTATAAAATAACTCTCATTATAAGAAAATACACATCAAAAGAAATTCTTTGGCAAACAATGGATAAAAAGTCTTAGAAAAACAAATTCAAGAAATAATTAATAGATGTAAAACCCAACAGCATAGAAACAAAAGTATCTGATATAGACTGGGAGAATATATGGAGCCACTGCAAAGAAATTAAGGACCCGGCCAAATATGGCAACATATACTCAACGCATGGTGGATGCAAGAAAATGCCAACCGCAAAAACAGTATACACTACTTGACGAAATGTCTACTATGCGACTCCGCACAAGACAGCAAAGAATACATAATACTAAACTGCAAATATTTGGACAAACCAAGAAAAAATAACTCAAATTAAAAAAACAATAAGACATTTTAACGCTGAAAATTTTCTCTACACAGCCCAGATAAACGATAAAATATTCTACGAAAAAGTTACTAATTTCATCTATTTAGCTATAAATGAAAAATGGAACACGGATGCTGAATTACTGGCAAGCCCTAATGGCTAGATCAACAACACCAGTTTTACGGCACGATCTTAAAACAAAACACATACAGAAAAACACGAACCTATACGAACTGGAAAGACTAACTGGCATGTTTTGAAATCACCAGTCAAATAACACGATATACTATTTCAAAACAAATTTATAGTCAAAGACATACATAATAACTGAACTGGAAAGTCAAATGGCTAGTTTTAAAACACCAGTTAAGTAACACGATGTGTTTATACAAACATTAACACACAACATTTAGCAGACTTACAGAACAACCATAGTAGTCCGACTACGCTGTACTTCCGTCTCGTCCGACAACGGATCAAATACACAATCAGTGTTATACTTGTAATTTCTGAGAAGATAAATTATTTCCCTATCGATTTAATGTAAGTATGACCCAATATAATGTCATTAAAATTTTCTAGGCCTGTCAGTAGGCGAGTACCCCATGCCGACACCAGCTGGTGTCGGCGATTTCCAACTTTTTGATAGGGGATGCGCTCTGACCCTACACCCCAACATAAAAAATCAAATATAAAAAATGGGGTGGCAAGGGTCAGAGGAAACTCGGTCTAAACCATAGTAGCAGGTTGCTCTCTCGTAAACTATATACATGAAACACACACGAGAGACTTTGCTTCTTTAATGAAGTTTACAGTCAGCAGATGAGGAAATATATCCACCGCTGCAGCTTCAAGGAAAAATATCAACTTAATAACCAAACAAAACTAATATGACCGATGAAAGTAGAATGGCGTGGCGCAAAGATGAGAAAGTCAATACCTATTTGACATCGAAATAGAACTCACTTGCCTCTTTCCTTGTCACAAACAATTAACAAACAAGCTTGTCAATATGAACAAAATTTGATAGCCTTACTAATTAATACAATGTGTGGAAATCTCCACTTACAATATATATTCTGTTAATACGTTTAGCAGAGGAATACATGATAGAAAATGTATGAACAAATAAACAAACTTATGTAACATAATACAGAAATAGCTGCGGGGTATAAAATGTGATGTCAAACTATGACACCTGAAAAGGACCCAAGTGGACCCCTCCCCAATAAATTAAATACATGAAATACAAGTATAATAATCCGAAATAGTGGCAGGGTACTGTATGATATGTCATAGCTTACCCTGCAAGGGACTCGTATAAGTAACCCCTTCACTATAAACAAACAAAGAGTAAAAAATTACAAATAAATAAATACAATTTTGCAGATGAATATCTAACAAACACTTCTAATGAATACTTGGAAACATATTGTCAATACTCGAAACAAATTTCAAAATACAAAATTTGAAATCCTAGACAAAGAAGTGAATAATTATAAGCAATAGATGTGATGGGGGCTCCAGCACGGAGACAAATTGTGCCGTCAGGGAGTCCCCACCACAATTGCTAAACAATGGAATGTAAGTCCATCTCTGTAAATCGTCTAGTGACGAAAGATACCAGCTTGTTGTACAACCAACGGTTACCCCTTGTGTTCCAATGCACACCGTCATTGGTCATATATAATCCGCAGAAACCATTATTCCCAACCAGGAAAATTTGGCTGCTACCGAGTAAACACGCCCTAATTAATAATTTACCTGCCGCACCAAGTGACAATATTGCCCACGGGTTAGCACGCGAGGGTTGTATCGTGGCAATAATGCTCCAACTAGAATGTACTGTAATCCATGCTCTAAATAATATATGCACAATTGCTAAAAGTTGGCTCACAATTGTAAGTGGCTGAACAACACCAACTTTGTTCTCACCCAACTGCAAATAAATGTCATCAGTCACTGGCTCCAAAACACTGGGGCACAATAAGAAATTAGAAATCCTAGCCCCGGGTCTGCCAACCATCGTCACGATTAAGCTGTTGGGCTGCTAGCAGATCAAAGGGAATCCGGTATCCCGTGATAATGCTATGTCCCACAAGATGAAGATACATTCTCAGAATGAGCAAAAATAACCATACACTAATACGAGTACATCAGTCCACCCAATTGGATTGAGTTTTAGAAACACAGATGTGTGCCAAGGCACCAACAAGTAAAGCTTAAAATACCCACATCTATACCGATATAATGAGCAGAAAATATTACACACATTACATACCAAGGTATGTATCAAATAAAACTTATTACTACAGTTTACTTAGAATAAAATACACAGACTACATACTTAGGTATGTATCAAAAAAAACTTAATACTACAGTTTACTTAGAAGAAAATACACTGACTACATACTAAGGTATGTATCAAATAAAACTTCATACTACAATTTACTTAGAAGAAAATACACTGACTACATACTTAGGTATGTATCAAATAAAACTTAATACTACAGTTTACTTAGAAGAAAATACACATACATGTACTATATACTAAGGTATGTATCAAATAAAACTTAATACTACAGTTTACTTAGAATAAAATACACTGACTACATACTTAGGTATGTATCAAATAAAACTTAATACTACAGTTTACTTATAAGAAAATACACTGCCTACATACTTAGGTATGTATCAAATAAAACTTAATACTACAGTTTACTTAGAAGAAAATACACTGCCTACATACTTAGGTATGTATCAAATAAAACGTAATATTTTAATTTGTTAGAAGGTATTCTACCTAACTATAATATGCAAGGTATATTCCCCTATATACAGACATCCCACACATACAAAGAAAAAACGCTTATTTATAGGAAATAAGGAATAAAAACTCCTTACATTTGACGTACGCCACACTGAAACCAATTAAATGCCAACCACAAAGATAATACATTTCACCGTCAAGGCTACAATAAACAAGTACATGTACATGTACACGGGGGGTCTTATATGCATTACTGTAGATATGTAAATGACAAGAAATTCACTCATGACAATGTGACATTGTGAATGTTTTCAATAATATTTTCACTAATATTACCACAAACTTAAAAGAAGCAATGAAAGAAAACAACTTTAATGAACTGAAAAAGTCCCTAAGGAGGTATGTTTTTCTATCCAACAGCTATCAAAATCACTTTGTTGAAAAATGTCTGAGTAAACTAGATACCAAGAAAGCTACAGACTTGATCAGAATGGTCCACCTCTCATTAGAACTTTTGCCTCAGCTATTTCAGATTGTATAATATTCATAATAAATTTAAATATTGCAACCTCATCTGTCCCCAAAATGTGGAAAACTGCAAAAGTTATGTCTATGCACAAATCTGGTTCTAAGAATGATGCTGATAAAGATCTACAAACCAATTTCAATACTACCAAAACCTGTCCAAATTGATTGAGAAACATGACCCTGACCTGTTCGTGTCATATTTAAAAAAAAACTTGCTGTTACACCTTAACATGACATGGAAGAATACAAATTAACAAATGGTTTGGTGTTTTGGTAAATAATAACCTATCATGGACTGAACATATTAAACATGTCATTAAAAAGGGTAATTCAAGTTTATTGCTTTTCAGTAGGATAAGACATTTTCATCCTGAAAAGTGCAGAAAACTATTTTATAACAGTTACATACAACTAGTGATGGGAATCGGTCAGAAATTCATAATCGATAATCGGTTCCCCTTAAGCAACTGATCATCGATTATAATCGGTTACTAAGAGCAAATTTTAATTTTTTTACACAGTTATATCTTTGATCAAGAATTCAATATGTTTATAAATATACAGGAGTAATCTATTTTAATGACATGTATACTTTAACCTGACAATAATATTACAAAAATACATTGTGTTACTTTTGTTCTACAACTTTGTTAAATGAATGCAACTTTTTATGGCTAATCAGTCATATGTAACTGAAATACTGCTACAATCCCCCGAAATTCTTTCGTTCATATGTGATGTGTCTATAATTTAAAGTATAGAAGGACATGATTTTCTTGTTTGTAATTGTTTATAAATACAACAAAAGATGTTGCAATTTAACTCAACAATTTAATAACTTGAACATGTAATAATGACTATATGTTCCTAATAATGAATCATGAGACTTTTTATTTGTAGTTGTGAAGCGATTAATAAATTTCAGGTCAACTTTAGTGGCTGGGAGTTTTACTAACCTTTGTGCTTTGCATGCACCTAAAAAGTTGTCTCCCTTTACACACAATCGATTATGTTTGTTTCACAATCGATTATCTTATCGGTTTGCTCAAGCAACTGATGATCGATTATAATCGATAATCGGAACAACACTACATACAACCCTATTTAGACTGTAACTGTGTAGAGTAATTCAAATAATAAAAAACATAGCAAAGATTCATGCTAATATCAATCGGGAAAAAAAGCAAGGAAAATTTACCTGACAAGTTTAAAGCATTACCTATTAAAGACCGAATCTGACTGAAGAAAGCCAAATTAATGTACTGGATATCCAAAAACCACTAACTAACAGCTGCCTCGCTTGACGCTCAGCATAAAGAGGTTAGTGTTAGGACTGGTCGGCCTGGTGTCAGGATAATGTGACTGGGTGAGACATCATGCTACATGTCTGCCGCATGATGTCTCAGTGCTAGACATCACTATAAACTATCTCACCGCAGACATCGTAGCGATATGACTGAAAAATTGTTAAAGCTACGTTAAAAATTCTAATCAAAACAAAAACTTAAAGACCGAATCTGACTGAAGAAAGCCAAATTAATGTACTGGATATCCAAAAATAGTGCTCCTGAATATTTATAATCACTATTCGAATATAGGCTACCTGGTAATAATCCACACAAATGAATTCACTTGATCCAATGGCAGTTTTGAAACTTCTTTAATTCTTTCTCTTGAGCAGTTTAATGCCAGAGCTTCAAATGTTAATGTACAAAATCTATATCACGAATGGTATGAATAACTTGACAGGTATGTGGGCTACATTACAGAAAACCTCTTTCTGTATACAGGATATGTGTAACAGCTGAATATGAATGTGTAACTTATACCTTTGTAAAGGTCTAAGCTGCTTCCATTTTTGTGGTGGGGTGTTTTCCAATTGTTTAAAATTAATATAGAATTCACATTCTGGCTCGTTTTTGTCAGAAATTGAAGTAGTGATAGAGATATGCAAAGCTCTGAGCCCCCAGTCAGCGGAGCCGACAGTTAAATTAATGAATATACAAATTGAAATTTAAATAACAACAACTTAATATAATTAAAACAGTATCTCTCAAATACAATTCAGCTAATATCATATCACTCCACCAAGTGACGGCCTAGTTCATTCTTGGAATTAGTGTGCAATTTTCCCTTCTGTCCTGAGTCCTACTCATCTGTATGTTCTTCTCTTCCTTTGTCTTCCTCCTTTATCTCTTCTACTTCTCCCTCTGTCTTTCCTTCTCTCTTTTTTCTCCCAGAGACTCAGGCCACACCTGGGTAATTCTCTCTGGTCCCTCAAACTTCCTTTTATCTTCTCTATGTCTCCTAGAGACTCGGACCAATGCTGGGGTAATTCCCTCTGGTCAATAAAACGTCTTCCCTTTGTCTCCCTCGGACCAAATCACAGAGTAATTCCCTATGGTCACTAAAATCTTCTGACGAATACATACACGGACATCAGCAAACATATACATTTTTGCTACATAACACACACTAACATTAGTATCATCAGATAGGCCATTACCGTTTTCTGGTGACGCATTCGTGCCCATCGAAATGCACATTCTCCCTGCTAAGTGTACATGATAAATTCTCAATCTTATTATATACAAACAATATCATATAATCAGACGCATTTCGGTACATTGCACTTCTACAAGTGTATACAGATATGCACATTCATGCTCTGATATATCCATACACATGATACTCCTACAAGTATGCACAAATAGGCACATTCCTATACTAATGTTACACACCGTAACATTATACAAAGTTTATAATTCAATTCAACATTTGCAAATCTATAATATCAAATAAAAACATGCAAGAAGTTACTACGAATGAACCCAATAGCGAATTACAATATTAATTCTACACATCATGTTACTCATATCTGAAAATACGCAAGTATATTAAACACTATGAATGAATCAAACTACAATGGTTATTTTATAAAACTCAAATGTATAGATATACTGCAATAATTAAAGTACACTTACGTTGCAGTAATATATCACAACAATTGACCAAATAATAATTGACCTGTTCCGAAGATTTCTGATTATTCTCTGAATAATTCCGCCATTACAAATAGTCGCGGAGTAGTTTTTATTTGCCTTGTCCTGTCAAATTTTGTAACACTACTAATGTTTGATTCTCAAGAAGTTATATTTAAACTCTAATGTATGGCACGCCTAACTCAATTCGGTCTGGAGGTTGGTTCCTAATGATCGGAGATCGCCTTTCCCAACCATCTGTCAAAGATGTTTACTATAAATTTTGGACGATGCCTTGTTCTGAAAAGAAATTGCCACTTACCTGTGAACAATGTTACGTAACTGACTTTGACGAAAACAAATAGCGCGCCTTGAGTTTTATGGCTGTGTCAAGTAACTCGCGAAAAATTATAACCTCAGGGTTTAACACACCCATGCTAACATCTGTCCTCCCCCATACTGTGACAACCTTGTACTGATAAAATAAAAAATACTGCATTCATTTACACACAGAATGAAAACTTTGGTAGTTACTCTTATAATACAACATTTGCAGTGCTTCCGTTTCCAAGGTGGTCTTGCAAAGATTGATAATTGATGTAAATACATGATATATTCACATGTGTCAGGCAAATAACAAATAAACATACGTTAGAACGACATGACAAAAATATCGAAAGTAAGGTTTCCAACGTAAGAAAGCTGCAACTTATTGGTCATTCGATCTCGATGGAACTACCGATTATCAGCTGATGAAACCGGGTAATTTTAAATGGCAACGGACACTAGGGTTACACGATTCATTGTGGATCTACAATTTGACTAACATTTAATTTGCTACGGAAATATGCTGCAAATTTATCTCTAAGACATCTTTAAGGACCGTAGCTACATATAAATATAATTTGTGCATCTTTGTATAATAAAGTTCATAATAAATACAATCAAGATGAGGCATATTCAAGACTGAATAATGTTTGTAGTTTGCAAATATTTTATTTGATAAGTGATGTTGTTCTTGTAGAGTGTTTTGTATCCATGCAAACAACCAGACTACTTCATCAGTTTCTGAAGAAATGTGGCGACCTGAATGAGATCTGTCTTATTTTTCTTCCTGTAGAGTCGAATATTCTTCAATTTTCTTTGCAATGTGCACCTGCTTTTACCGATCTGAGGTTTATATCCTGAAAGTTCTAACATATATTTTTGTGAAATATTTAATGTAAAATAAAATCTTAGCAGAGTATATATGTCCAATTTATCCGCCATGTTCTCTAAATCAGTCTAGATATATATCTTATGTATCAGAAATGAGTCTCCATACTAACTCGTAACAACGCAATACTATCTCGTAATAACGCAATGTTATCTCGTAATAACGCAATACTATCTCGTAATAATGCAATGTTATCTCGTAGTAACGCATTACTATCTCGTAATAATGCAATGTTATCTCGCAATAATGCAATTTTATCTTGTAATAATCCAATACTATCTCATAATAACGCAATGTTATCTCATACTAACATCCAAAAATTTTTTTACCTGGCGCTAATGGGCTTCCGTAAAAAAGTGGAATATATAATGAGAATCAAACATAATAATCTGTGAAAGTTTTTTCAACAAAGGGCCTTTTGATGCAATGTGCTAAGGTGCAATAAAACGGATCATGCCAACAAGGGGCAAAGGCCCCGAACAATAATCCCCAACAAAATCAAGCAAAAATGAAATAAATATAAGCAAAAATAAACAAAATCGAATAAAAAAATGGATAATAATAATAATAATAATAATAATAATAATAATAATAATAATAATAATAAAGACTTTATTTAGAGAAGGTAACTCAATTAGTTACAGAACTAATCTACCTTGAGGCCTTCTATTTGTTATGTACAATATATACAATACATACAACATGATGTGAAGAGTCTACTTTAGATTTCATTTTAATACAAACCTGTCAATCTCACTAAAGATTTTAAAAAATTTCAAAAACTAGGGGAATTCAAATTTAGAACAAAAGTTTTCTGAAAAAATATGGTACCCACATTCCAATTTATCCCAAACCCTGACGAGCTCCCAATTTCTATGCAACGTGCTTAGGCTGGAATAAACAGTAACACAGAAAGAGTGAAAATAACAAGCTTGTAAAAACTAATAAACAATTTATTGAGCACAAATATTTTCCAGAAGAGAAAAAATAAACTTACGGTTTCAAGAATCAATTCCCAAAATTAATCAAAAAATAATTCAAAATTTTATCCACTAGAGAAATTGCAAAAGTCCTGGTAAAAAAAAATGTCCAAATAATTCCCCAAGTTTGAATCCCAGCGAAGTATCCAAGATGGAAGACGATGTCACTTGATGAAGTCAATTCTTGGTAATAAAATTGTATGAACACAATTCTTTTTCAGATAAAAAAACAAAATATTTCCTCTTGATCCAAACGAATTGAAATAATTTCCAATAGAAGGTAATTTAAAATAACTAGAAACGACACAACTTAATATTCTAACAGCCCATGTTCTACTTAATAGTTCGCTCCCAAAATATAATTTATATACCTGTTTTTACGTAAACAAGAAAGGGGTCACATGATCTTCTAGAATCTTTTAGAAGAAATTTACGTTAAAAAAACACGTATGACCCAACTAAAAATTGAAAGATGTTTATAACAAAGCTTCATAATGTCCATGGAATCAGCCAATCATTTTAAAAGCTTGTTTACAACTCTGAACCAAAACCAAAAGAGCACCACCACACCGTTCTAAATATTCTTAAGCAGTTTTGAATAATTATCAATCATTTACATTTTCACCTTGTAACTCACCTTTACTCGTCAATATCTCACTATATTCAATGCTTTGAGTCTTGGGCTTGACCAAAGTATGTGAGAAAGCTCACCAGCAGCTTCCAGTGGGGTTGGTGGTTCTTCCAAGGGTTCTTTCTGTACCAAAATATACTGACTTCCATGTCTTGCCATTCATGAGCTGAGAAAAGGGTGTTTTCTGTGTGTGTTTTATATGCTGCTGATAGGCTTACTGATACATTCCATGTCGGTGGTGATGATGTTATGTATTTAATGATGCCATCACAATGTACTAAATCATGTGACCCATGAAGTCAAGCTTATGTATTTAATGATGTCATCACAATGTACTAAATCATGTGACCCATGAAGTTAAGCTTATGTATTTAATGATGTCATCACAATGTACTAAATCATGTGACCCATGAAGTTAAGCTTATGTATTTAATGATGTCATCACAATGTACTAAATCATGTGACCCATGAAGTTAAGCATACTTTAAAATGACTATATTGATTGACTAATAAAGAGTCTGTAAACTTAACCTTATATTATTTCAGGTTTTTTTTCCTTAAGTGTTTTTTGTGTTTAGAGTTTGATGGAAAATAAAATCAAAGACAATGTGATTTAATGATATCTGAGAATTTACACAACAACATCTGGTTGCTCTGACTATTGCTTGTCAAGACCTTTGATATCGTGGACATGTTAACAAATACAAGGATTTCAGGAACACTGACTATTGCTAGTCATGACCTTTGATATCGTGGGCATGTTAACAAATGCAGGGTTTTCAGGAAAACTGACTATTGCTAGTCAAGACCTTTGATACCGTGGACATGTTAACAAATACAGGGATTTCAGGAAAACTATTGCTAGTCATGACCTTTGATATAGTGGGCATATTAATAAATACAGGGATTTCAGGAAAACCGACTATTGCTAGTCATGACCTTTGATATATTGTGATAGATTGTGCATGATAACAAAAACAGGGATTTCAGGAACACTGAATCGTGTTAGTCTAGACTTTTGATATAGTAGGTATGTTAACAAATACAGAGATTTCAGTAAAACAGATATAGACATTAAACAGAAAACATTATGACACAATTGACAGTGTACAACAACTTTCTTCAAATTTTTGATATGTATGAGATTTATGGCAGATTAAAGTATATACAAATTGAGAGAGACACGGAAATAGATAATAATTAAGGAATACAGATTAGAGTGTACAAGAATCTTCATAAATAAGACAGACAGAAATGTTCACTAAGAAAGAAGCATGTAATGAAGCCAGACATTACAGTTTATAGGAATTAAGAGGATGTGCAAGTATTAGACACATGACAAATGTGACACAAGACATTCAACAAATAAATAAATAAATAAATAATTAAAAAAAGACATCCATTCAGAAAGAAGAACCATAGTATGACCAAAATTTAAACCAAAAAACTGTATCAACGAAAAACATGATAAAAAATTGAATGGCAGAAAAGATGAATGAGAAAAAAGTAATAATAATAACCATAAAACAGACAAAGGGGATGACACATTTTGCCTTTTGGTTATGTGCATCTCTGCGATACAAACTGAACCAAACAAACAAAAACATAATAACTTCCAAATAACTATTATACAAATTTCGAATTATTAAATGCAGTAAGACATTAATCAAACACCGTAAATATAAAAAGTAAAAAAAGACATCAATTTAATTAAATCAGGAAAGAGAGTAGATTGCAGAGCAGCCAGTTGCATAGGATAGTTTTATCATTTTAGATCTATACTCTTGAAACAGTGCTGTGGGCGATCTTTGATCCTGTAGATTTAACCCCATATTTAGCACAGGATGGGTTAGTTACAGCAGCTAGTAAATTAGTTGAAAGAATATATTGGCAATAACCTTTGACCTATGGGAAGCTAGTGACAATTAAGGTTACCACAGTGATCAAATCAGAAGCCTCTTACATGACCTTTTTAGAGGTTAGTGCATTAGGCCATAGAGCCATAAAAAGACACACAAGTTCATGATCTTTTAGAGGTTGGTGCATTAGACCATATAACCATAAAAACACACAAGTTCATGATGGACATGGTACATCAGTTCGAACATTGGTCATGAAAACCTCTGCATAACTACAGATACTGCGCATGATAATTTCTGGACTTACTGGGTATTATCATTATTATTATTACACAAAAAAAAAATGTGATTACATACTATGCCAGTGTAATATCATTTGGATGTATATGGTCCAGTTGACATGATTGGCATGTCAGGAAATGTACACTATAAACTAATAATTAACAATGCCAGCATAATAATACTAATGACTTTACACTACGCCAATGTAATTTCATTAAGATGTATATGGGCCAGTTGACAGGATTTGTGTCATGGTTAGTCAAGAAATGTACACCTTACACTAATAAGTCACTATACCAGCTTAATTATGATTATACACTATGCCAATGTAATAGTAAGATGTATATGGGCCAGTTGATATGATTGGTGTGACAGGGAATGTACACTATACACTAATAATACACTATACTCGCTTAATAACAATTATGATTATATACTATGCCAGTGTTACTACACACACTGTACAATATTATGTGCATTTCAATAATAAGCAATGATAATTTATAAACTAACTTAGTGCATTGTGAAATCAATAATAATAAAAATAATAATAAATCTAAATCTAAATCTACACTAATAATAACTATAGACTAATAAATTATATTACAATATTAACTTCCCCTAGCTAAGGTGATTATTGTTTAAATTATTAAATGGTACATGACAATTTCACCAATAATACACTATGCCAATATAACATCATTAAGATGTACATGGCCAATTGACATGACTGGTATGCCAAGAAATGTACACTACACACTAATAATACACTATGCTTGCTTAATAATGATTATGAATAGAATCAATGCCAGTATCACTACATACACAATGTACAATAGTAAGTGCAGAACAATATTAAGCAATGACATTTTCTATAATAATAACTTCGTGCATTATAAAATCAATAATAATAAATCTAAATCAACACTAAATAATAACTATACACTAATACGTAATATTAACTTCCCCTAGCTAAGGTGATTATTGTTTACCGTTATTAAATGGTACGTTGACGAAATCTGGACAATTAATGATCAAATACAATAAAATGTTTAAAGGCTTGTGTTACATATTGGACTATTTAACTTATAGTATACAGTTGAATTCAATTACAATATACGCTTCCTAACCATATAATATTGTAAGTATTTTTTCCTTAAAGATAAAATAGATGGTATCATGCAATATCTCTTTTATTGTTTGTTTAACACTTTTGACACGATCCCCATCCTCCTATACAACTAGTCATGTAGCTTTTTATTTACTACAGTATATCATACATTTCATGTACCTAATTCAGAAATAAACAACAGCCTGGTGATCCTTGTCAAATTGACAATCTAACTTTGTTATCTATGACACTGTGTGACGTGCATGCTGATGTAGAATAGAAATTTTATTTAATTCACAAAAATATTTGATTATTTTATTGCTGACACCCCACCACACGTAATTATTCATAATGTCGAATGTAAAGTAAAAATCCAACCTCTATTTTAAAACTTGACCCTGGTTATCATACAATATTTTTTAAAATTTATTGTTCAACACTTTTGACACAATCCCCACCCTCCTATACAAAGAGTCATGTAGATTATACACCCCAACATAAAAAACAAATATAAAAAATGGGGTGGCAAGGGGTCATAGGAAAATCGGACTAGACTGTAGAATGCAATCATAAAAAATAACAATCTTATTTCAAATATAATTTAAATTTTATTTAAATATTTTAAAATGTTTAATAATAAAGTTATAATAAATGTGTTGTTGATGTCGATAAAGTAAAAATAAAATAGGTTACTTACCTTGCTGAGGAGTTGTGTACATCGTGATCACATTACTTTCCAAAGATGTCAGGTACAGAACTCCACTGTCCCAGAAAATGGCTAAAGAATCACGTGGTAAATCATTTTTATAAATGGCAACTAATTCACATTTCCCTGTCAGATGATGAATGGATGAATTAAAGTCACACACAAATAAATGACCAATGGCATTCACAGTTATTCCACGTGGCCATAGTTCCTCATCTTTGTATGTGTAAGTCGGTTGACTTGGGTTCAGTAAATTAAATCCATATACACCAAGGTGAGGGGATGTAGCGGAGTAAGCACTACACGAGAAATAAACCACGTCTTGTTTTACCGTCAAGAAACTTAAGTACTTCCCTCTACAGACTTTATGTATTTTTTCGGGTCGTTCATCTTGTAAAGACACAACGCACATACATATCGTGTTGTCTTTTTCACCACTGACAACAATGTTGTCGTTCCATAGAGCAACACCATCACAGTAATCAAATGCTGGTCGTAAATAGAATGTTTTACAACTAGAAATGAGACCAGAGTCCTGTACCGACATGATTGCTATACCGTCTTTCATAGCCACACACAATTCCGTGTCACTGACACGACACAGGCCAAAGGGCAATGACTCCAGTTCGTATGTTGAAGACAACAACATGCCGTCATGGCGTCTGTATACACGGACTTTAAAAGACTTATGGTCTGTGATTACCAGCTTGTCTCCGACGACAACGACACCCCAAGGGTCAAGGTCATCTGTAAATAAAAATAATATAACATTAATAATGACTTGTATAATTATTTTAAAATTTTATATCCTAAAGACATCAACATAAATTGAATTCACGACTCAAAAATAGTCTACTCTCATAATTATTCACCACCACCACAACTATCGTCGTCTTGTTCTTGTTATTTTTATAAAACAGATCTATATTATACCTCATACAAGTCACATATAAGTAAATTAGTTAGCCAGGAAATACATGTACTCAAATTACTGTATGATACTTGTAGTTCTATGATTACATTATTTTTATTATAATTATTAATTATTATTATTAATATTATTATTATTATTATTATTATTATTATTATTAATATTATTATTATTAAAGAGGGATTAAACAGCAGACATCACGTGGAACCAGTAATAACACTATTATACCTGTGTATAATATTTTAGTACCTTACGGTTACTTTGATAGTAATACTAATTAAAATAATAATGTTACAGAGTCATGAATAATTATAATGAGATAACTAGTTCAATGGAAACTGTTGTTTTTCCTCTGTAATTTTTAATGATAAACAAAACTAAAACTTGGGTCATCAATAGTCGTATAGATATGCTGTAGATTGTTCTAACTGTATTATTTTCAGTTCATTTTTATTTAGTTATCTATTTATTTATTTATCTATTTATTATTATTAGTAGTAGTAGTATTATTAGTATTATTGTTATTATTATTATTATTATTATTATTATTATTATTATTATTTTAAGAGGGATTTTGTACCATACGTCAAATGATTACATTATTATTATTATTATTATTATTATTATTATTATTATTATTATTATTTAATTCATTATTATTATTATTATTTTAAGAGGGATTTTGTACCAGACGTCAAATGGAACCAGTAAGCACACTATTCTAGTTCTGTACAATATTTTATTAAGTTGAACATGTCCGATTTACTGTACTTTTATTTGGACATTTGAAATGTATTCATTAGCAAAAAAATATTGTACAGAGTCATGAATCAATATCGTGTAATAACTGGTTCTATGTGGAAACTGTTGTTGTCCCTCAATCATTTCCAGCTTTTGTTACAACTACAAAAACTGCACAAATAAAACATGGGTAATTAATATTCGTTTTTGACAAGTGTAGATTGGTATTTTTTTAAAAAAAAGCTATTCCCGATAAATTGGGGTGGGTTTAAAGCGTAAGGGGTGTTTTTTTATAAATAGGAATTTCAAAATAAGTCAAGTCTTATATCGATATACATATATGCTACTGTACGTGCGAAATACATTTATATCTGGCTGAAACTGACCCCGGGGTTTGTCCATATACGCGTCACACCATTTCGTTTTCAGGTCATACATTGAACTTTTTTTTCTCTCTATCAAACAGGGCAATATTTTTTTAAAGTCATTTTAGAGTCAATTATTTTGCAATAGAAGGGTAGTTTCTTAGATAGAAAAAAACACGCTTTTTTCCATCAAATTAAATTACTTTTGATTATTTTCAAAATGGTAATCACCATTATGTAGTGGAAGATGAAATTGTTATTCAGCACAATTCATTGCATTAAAAAATAAGACAACTGTAGAATTTTTCAAATACTGAAAAAGTTATTTAGAGATATGAGCGCTGGGCACAAAAGCTAGATGAGGGGTCTATAAAGATTAATATAATTTATTAAAAAAGAAAACTTCTTTAGATATCTAAGCGCTGGGCATAAAAACTAAATGAGGGGTCTATACATAAAGATTTATAACTTATACTATAACTAAAAAGGAAATAAACCTTACTGTAAAGATAAATTATACACTACTTGGTCATTCATCTAATACGTTCCTGTCATACTGAACCTTGCAAGGCATCCTAAATGTTCTGTTACCCTGAATATTTCAGTGAAAATCCCAGTCGATAGATTATGTGAATTTCTTGTCTCCGCTGCTCTCACTGTCTTACCTCCCTTGCGTTATGACGTTGACACTGGGGATCAAATTCCATCAGAGAAAATTGTACAATCTGATAACGACATCACACTCATTATGACGTCACAAGGTAGCGCGTTTGAGACTGGAGATTAATATTTCTACACGATTTACTTTCATTTATCATGATTGGGATTACATCAACTTGTATGTATACAAATAAGGGTGGAACTTGGAGCAACTCGAGCAAATAGTGTGCCAGAAATGTTTAAAGTTCATGGCTTTCTCGTAACATCGTGGTTTAACATCTGCAACTTAACTATGCCATGACTCATTTGCACTCAAACAGGCAATAAAAAATGGGTATACCGTTACCCTACGCAAAACGGGGAAACACCTATGATTAGAGACATCAACTTAACGACACACAACATACATATGATAATGTCACAGCTGGCAATACAAAAACAAAAAGAAGGGAATCAGATAACACCTCCTGAGGACACCACAGACAACACTACGGCAACAGAAACAACAGACAACACATACACAGACACAGAAATAGAGAGAGAAAAGACTTCATTTTCTAGCCCCCTTCAAAGTTAAAGGAAAACACTCATGAGAACAAGGGCGAGACCAGCCCCAAAACAACCACCACCAACACAGAAAAAGAAAAAAAAGTAAACAACACAAACTAGGCAAATGCAACCACCAAAAGAAAAAAACCAAACCCCAGCACTAAACACCCAAACCCAAACAAATGAACAAACCGAAAATGGTTCACCAGGAATCCAAGAAATAAAAAATAAAAAAAAATGATAAGAGAAATGGTTGACAAATCACCACTACTTCCCCACTTAGAATACAATATTACCAAAATAAACAAAACCACAAAAACAACAAAACAAAAAAACAAAAACCCAATAATTATAACATATACACAACTCAATAATAGATACATATATTATTATCACAAAAACAAAAATGGAGAAAAATATTAGAATTTACATCACTTAACATTAATGGAATAGATTTTGATAAAGCAAAACAACTAATCAAACAATTAGATAAATATCATATAATATGCCTACAAGAAATACATAACATAAACAACAAAGTAAAGAACTATATAGAAGGCCATCTAAAAGCTATATTCATAACACAAAAAGACAATGTATCTAACCGCTCAGGAGTCGGAAATATAATAAACAACGACCTCAAAAATGCAAACTGGACTTTACACAATTCACCAAAAGACCTAGAAGGAAGACTATTACACAGTGAAATAGACAAACTACACATAATCAACATATATATGACACCCAGAAGAAGTAGGACGGTACCATTTATATACAAATTATCTAACTACTTACAAACATACAAACTACACAACACTATAATAATAGGCGACTTCAACTCAGAACACAAAAAATGGCCTAGCCAAATGGGGTAGAGATGTATTACATCACATCAAAGGCCTAATAACCAACAATAATTTATTCGACACATATAGACATATTAACCCAACCAAACAAGAATACACATATACAAGAAACACAATGGCATCCAGAATAGATCACTGCTATATGAGCACCAACTACAGGCACATGCTCATTAAAAAGGGAATTCTAACAATAGAAATAGAGGACCATAATGCCATTGAAGTCCATGTAACCCACAAAAAACAAACAGATGGGAAAAGGCACATGGAAACTTAATACTATACTTGACCTACCTGAATACCAAATTAAAATACAAGACATACTACAAAACACGCAGTAATAGTCAGTATTATATCTCAAATGAAACTGATATACAAAATGCACAAACACAACTAGATATTATAAATAAATTTAAACAAAACAGAGAAAAAATAAGAGCGGGACGCTACCAAGATATATACGATATTGGAAAAAATGTATATAAAAGAGAAGAAATAAGAAAAGGGATGGGAAAAAATCTCACAAAACCAATTGATCAAAATAAAGAATGCAACCAAAAGAAGAGATACTAGAATACACATATAATTACTATAAAAATTTATATACAGCACAACACATACCTAAACAAAAAATTAAAGAATACACAAAATCGATAACACTACCTAAGATACAAGATGTACAGGAAAACCTATGTGACGAGCCTATTACGGCAAAGGAAACTGACAAAGCAATTCAACAGCTAACACCAAACAAATCACCTGGAATAGATGGAATCACAGCCGAATTCTATAAAACAAAATTAATAAACAAATCACACCAATACTCCTAAACCTATTTCACAAAACACTACTAGCAAAAGAAATGACACCAAACATGAAAACAGGCATGATCACACTAATATACAAAAATAAAGGATTACCAACCATATACATAATTGGAGACCAATATCATTACTTAATATAGATTACAAAATACCAAGTAAAATATTAACCAATAGATTAAAAGAAACAATGAGCAGCATTATAAATCCCAACCAAACATGTGGAGGAGAAGGGAGAAATCTCCAGAACAACATTTTATCAATAAAAACAATAATAGAACACATGGAACAGAACAAATTAAACGGAGCACTAATACTAATAGATGAGGAAAAGGCTTTCGATCGAATAGAAATTAAAAACATATTATCCATCCTAAAAAAGTTCGGATTCGGAATTTTCTCGCAATTGTATAAAACCTCTATACAACAACATACAGTCTCTAATCCAAATCAATGGAGCGAAAAAGAAACAAATTCCCCATACAACGCTCAGTTAGACAGGGATGCCCTCTATCCATATTACTTTACGTACTTGGCATAGAGATACTGAGAAACAAAATCCAATGTGACGAAAACATATCAGGAATCAAAATCCCAAACATTAAGGAAGAGTACACAACTTTCCAACATGCAGATGATTGTGCACATTTCATAACAACTCAGCAATCATACAAATATCTAATAGACCAATATAACAATTTTGGACTAGCATCAGGATAAAAAATAGCCACGACAAAACTGAAATATTACTAAGAGGAAACTAGAGAGGAAACCACCCCGGACTCTCCCCCTCACAAGTATTACCCCATGGACAGTTTAGAACCCATGTCAAAGTTTTAGGTTATAATTTTGACACAAACAACAACAAAACTTATAGAACTAAATTTGGCATGAATTCGACAACACTGACTTCGAATTCATATACATAAACAAAATTGAATAAAAACAGTAATTAACTTCATATGAAATGGAAAGATCACTAAAATAGCCAAATATACTCTCCAAAAAGAAAAGATGCAAGGTGGAATAGGCATACCAAATTTACGAATTAATGCAAATCAACAACTACTTAGAAAGACTAAGAAATTTAACCCCCCACCCCACATACTATTGGCAAGATTATCTTTATCACGATAATCTTTATCCCTTGAACATACATGTATAACTCAACTTGCAAGGTAAATTTCAAAAGTCAGCCTAACATCGTGGATGACTTTCTTTAAAAAGCTCAGAATATACATTTATTTAAATTTTGCTTTCAACCAGTTAGTAGCTTATTTTTTGATTATTTATTTGTTGAGACTTTTTAAATTAAAATATGGTACAAGAAAAATCTAACTTGCTATTATTTAAAAACTTACATATTAGTCCTGAATATCATTCACACCCTACCACTTGAACAATAATTTTTCAGCAACTTACAAAAGCAACCGTTTTGGTCAAAGTTGAGATGACTGACTTTAACAACCTCATTTTCTTTTAATTTCATTTTAACCAATTAGTAGCTTCAAAAATTTGAAATCACAATTTTGTTGGAGATTTATATATGAAACTATCACGTTAATCTTTTAGGACAAAGTTTTTAATAAACGAATTAAGATTGAAATTTTCTCTAAGTTGTATTAAATTTTCATTAAATTATGTTGAAATTAATTTTCTACTAAAATATATTGAAATTAGTTTTATTTATTTCATTATCACAACTATATACTCTTATAATAAGATAACGCCCTTATGAACTAAGGCAAAACTCTCTTGCACTTTACATTTCTCTTTATTAATTATTTTTTAAAAAAACATAGAAAAGTAAATTTGCATGCTTTTAAATATATAATTTTGGGGTGATTTAAAATTTTTAGGATTGTTAAAGAAACGAAAATCCAAAGAAAAGGTTTTAGCACTGAATAGGAGATACATAACGGTGAGGAAGACCCTGTAAAATCAAAGTAAAATCCACGGGCCCAGAGGAAGCTACAGACATACGTTCTCACAAACCCACAATAGGCGAAGATGGAACCCTTGCGGAAAGAAGTGTAATGGTGAAAATCTGAACTTAGTTCGAGGAAACAAATGATTAAATATTATGTAGTCTATATCTGTATTCATACACATACAATTTCCTCGTGCAATTAAGGTTTTCGTTCAAAGTTCAAGTCTAACAAATTAACAATTTTATACGATAAAATAAAAGAAAAGGTTTGACGATGGCATGTGAAAATCAAAATCTAATAATGCAAATTTTATGTAATTATCATGTTATGTACATTTGATTAAATTTATATGTGATTTGATGTAATTGTTCGTTTATTTGTATAGCATCACATGCTATTTTTATGTAATTATATTTACTGGATTTGATATTTTTCTAGAAGTTAAGCTCAGTTTTTCGAAAACCTAATGTTAAAACTTGGTATTTAAAGCTGACATAGTCCCTGAACTTGATTTACAAGTTAAAGTAAATAATACAAAATAAAATTAAGATTCTTTCTATGTCTGGGTTTCATAGAGTGAACTCGAGACTGAACTGGAAGTATATGACTTCAGATGCAAATAGCTTCAACGTTGTTTTTTCTCCTCGAAATTCTTGTTTTTGCAGCAAGTTGACCTTTATCCGGGCGTCTGTTTGGCAATGTTGCCAGGTTTAATATCGATGTATAAAAAAATTTAGTTGGGCTTTTAAACACTGAGCATCAAGATGTTTTTGTGACCAGTTGGTGTTTCATATTTAAGTTTTCTTCAAATTATCTGGATTCAAAAAGATTTTTTTTCATTGATATTTGTGATCAAAATTAATTCTTGGACAAAGACAGTTATCAAAGTGTACAGAATTCAAATTCCGGAATATTATTTTATGTGGTTCAACAAAGAACTGTAGACACGTCAATACTACACTGACCACACAACACGTCATCACCTTCCATTTTGGATTTCGTCGGAACTTGAACTCAGATTAATTAGAACATATTATTACTAGGACTTCTATTGTTTTAATTCTTGGATTATTTTTTAAATTGATTCTTAAAACCTTAAGTTTATTTACCCATTTTTGCCTTGTTTCTCTAATGAAATAAATTATTTGTTAAATTTTACAGATCTTGTTTGTCTTCACTTTTTTCTAGTTACTGTTTATGGGAACTTAAGCACGTAACAATAAACGTGGCTTTATTTCAGCTATTTATGTACATTGGTTTTCCTTGATATTAGTAATAAAAGCGACCGCTTCTGTGTTCCAGATGATTAGAGCGTCCGTCTTGGAAGCCGAAGTCGCGAGTTCAATCTCTGGTCGAGCCATACCAAAAACGTTTTGTTTGGCGCTCTGCATTAAGAGGTTAGTGTTAGGATAGACCAAAACATTATTACCCACCTTTCGTTTTGTTTTGGCAGCTGCCAGTCAAAACTAAAAGTTGGAGAACAATGCTGGTCTAAGTGTTTGGACGATCGGCCTCGTGTCAAGGTAGCGTGACTGATTTATTGGGTGATGATGCTACATATGTGGACATCACAATAAACTGCCACACTGGACCGGAAACATGTTAAAGCTACGTTAAAAAATCACACACACACACACACACACACACACACACACACAGTACTACAAGCCTATGATGTGATCTCTGGATTATTTGACCAAACATTTTACAAGTGTCCAAAGACGTACATGTAAGATCAGTCATTACACTTGTAATGCTGGGTTTTTCATTAGCGCCGTCCGAATATGGTGACATTAAACAATTTATTTATTTATTTATTTATTTATTTATTTATTTATTTATTTATTTATTTATTTATTTATTTATTGGCTAGGTGTGATCGTGATGTGCGTTCAAAACGAGTGACTCGTTATCTCAGCCTAACTCCGTGGTACTTACAATGGCTGATTGATACTTAGAATGACTGTCTGGTATTCAAAATGCATGTTAGAAAGATATTTGGTGAAGTGAACTTATATATATATATATATATATATATATATATATATATATATATATATATATATATATATATAGAGAGAGAGAGAGAGAGAGAGAGAGAGAGACAGAGACAGAGACAGAGAGAGAGAGAGAGAGGTTTTGTCTGTTTTCCCGTTACAGACAGTCATTGATAGGACTAAATTATTTAATGCTATTTATTCACATCTAATATTTCTTAAGATCAAAGATATTAATACCAAACTGACCTATTTCGTTCAATATAACTCTGAATTATTATATTATTATTATTTCTTTTACAAGGTTTTCCAATAGGTATAAGATCAGTCATTGCACTTGTAATGCTAGGTATTGTTTCCCTCAGTGTGGTGCACAAATGATGGAATAAACAAGGGTTGATTATTTATGTATTTATTGGCTACGCGTGATGTATGTACAAAACAAGTGTTTCATGCATCTCAGGCTATAGATTAATTGCCTAAGATATTTTTCATGTTATTTGGGTTATATGCGGCCTACTGTAGTATGCAGTTTGTACGCTTGTTCTACAAATTTAGATTTTGTAACTTTAACTTCCGGAAATTATTTACAATGTAATGAAGACTATCAAGCCAACATTTTGAAGTCTGTAATTCTATTTTATAGCATAGATGAAATGTGTTATAATATTTATATTACGTGTTTATTGCCATTTTTATCCACAAATTAATTTATATCACAGTTTCGTTCTAGTATGTGTTTCTGGACATTTTTATTTCCTCAGTTCTATTTCACTTGTTTGTCCTGCTACGTATTTACTGACATTTTTATATACACAAATTCATTTCAGTCAATTCTTACACTAATCGACATAAAATTAGACTGCATAATTTGTCTACATCTGTAAATAATTCCATATATTACCTCAAATGCTGCATACAATTGTCTAGGCAAAAGTATTCGTTACAATGACAACTGTTAAATAAACTGATTTCCTTGTACGTTTTGTCCTGTAAGGTATATGTCTTTGTACTTTAGTGGACGTATATTTTCAATTAAATATTGACGTAATGGGGACAATGTACACCGTAACACTGTGAGCATCGAACTATACTAAGATTCAGAAGCAGTTATTGATAAGTACGGATTCATGGATCACGGCATAGAAAAAGTTTTTGTTCATTAAGATGCTAAAATGATATTGTACGTTCAGTTGTAAACAACAAATTACACAAATTGAGATCCTGACTTTGTCAGTGAAATCGACATATGCATGGATCACAGTGCATATACAAAGTTGGTATTTATAAAGTGTTTAAATGATTTTGGTTTAATATAATCCTGTTGCTATATCGTTTAGGTTATATTCTAAATTTTTCTCTAGTAACGAGCATTATATATATATATATATATATATATATATATATATATATATATATATATATATATATATATATATATATATATATATATATATATATGTAATGGTAGACGGGGTGGGTGTGACAATTATGACGTCTATCGCTTTCCACCGCAGTAAAGTCCGTTGGTTAATAAATACATCGGCCCATTGTCTATCCCTTAGTAAGGCACACGGTGCTTATAATCTGGAATCGTATCACATTCGATATTTGACTTCTGTCTATTAAATGTTGGCAAGTACACTTATGTTGCAGTGGCGGATCGCTTCAATAATCTTTTACGTCAAAAATACGACCTTAACAAAATAAACTTTCCTTTTGCAAATTTTAGTCTATATACTTTGAATTTAAGAAATGAGAGAGAGAGAGAGAAAGGGGGAGGCATGAAATAAAACTGACGTACTGCCTACTCAACCAACACGGTATGAGCGGAAAGTTTGATATACAGTGTACCATATAAGCTAGCAAGAGATCCGAATGAATTAAAAATGTAATACAATTTAATTGAAATCCCCCATCTCTCTCTCTCTCTCTCTCTCTCTCTCTCTCTCTCTCTCTCTCTCGTAGCTTTCATTATTTCGTGCCATAACGCCAAATCACACGCTAATTTGTATTGCTATGTTTTGCACATTAAATGGTATCTTTACATATGACAATTTGTATAATTGAATTGTTTTAGATGTGATATTACAATGCTATAATTTCCTGTTTTTACATGAGATTTGAGTGCTTTTATAAAAATAAATCTTACTAAATGAATAGTCCTTGATTTAATTCAAATGCATTCAATTTCATTTAAATCGATTCTGCTACCTATCCACCCCACTAATAACGCTAAATACATGTAATACGTGAAAATATGAGGAGTGAGAGAAAACATACTGACCTAGATTACATCCTTGAATTTAAACTTACACTACAAAACTTCGGTCCTTATAAACCGTATGTGCACGTTCTTTGTACTGTGATAAACGTTAAGAAAGATACAAATTTGCAATACCTACCAAGACCAGAAGGCTGTACCGTAAATTTCTTGGATATCAAACACACGTATACTGTAATTGAGTTGATGCTTTTGTTTCCTCTTAAATGTTATACAGTTTTAATACAGACCATTTTCCATTACAGTGTTCACTCGGTTATTTCAGGTCATTGAAAGTCATTGAAAAAGGAATACCCCAATTCATGACCTTGAAATTATCATCGATATTTACCAGAGACTCCTAGGTCATTGAAAGTCGTTGAGAGATATTGTTTAAAAATAAAAAATGACAATATTAATTTTGAATATTTTTTTCTAAAATTGTGTGACGAATGGAAGTACAGTTTGATTTTCTGTCAGATGCTAGCAAATTCCACTTTTAACGTAATCAAAATGAAGTAGTCGGATATCACGCATAGCGCCCTTTTCACACGATGTCATTAACACTCTTTGACTTCACTGAGTTTAATTGTCACATTGAGTCCTGGACAAGACGTTATGTCGTATTTAGAACCAACCATGTGATGATGTTTTACAAATGAATGCATAAAGTACGGGCTACCTAAACAATCCAAAGAACGCTGAAACCCAGCGTGGTTCATCTTCTAAGATTTAGTTCGTCAAATATGCATACTGGCTGGTGATGGCAATTAAAGCTATGAATTATACAGATTATTGAAGCGAGAAAAGTGTTAAAAGTAAGCATGCTACCTAATTCTATCTGAATGATAAGTATTGGACCATCAGGTAGTGGTAAAACACAACTGCTACTTAATTTGATCATGAAATGGATGGCGTGGGATAAATTATATGTGGTGGCGCCTAGCGTTGACGCTCAACACTGCTACCAGGTGTTAAAGGATTATAACGAAAAGGCCTCGGAGATCACCGGAGAAAACATCATAGAGTTTATCACGGACATCGATGCAGCGCCTTCCGTGGAGGATATTTCCGGAGACATAAATAACTTAGTTGTATACGATGATACCATGTTAAAGCGACAAACGGATCCCGCGAGAATATTTTCTCGAGGCCGACATAAAAACACCGACGTGATCTACGTTACTCACCGATATACTCAGATTCCAAAAGTGATCCGAGATAATTGTAACGTGTTAGCGGTGTTTAACGGAGTTGATACTCATGGTGTAGTGATATGGATTTCAATAAATTTAAAAATTTCTCTAGCGGTGCTCAGGCAACCCCTGACGGATTTGTAACGATAAATTTATCCGACCCGCTAACGCAGTATCAGATAAGATTAGATCGCATATACGGCACGGCTATCCTTTCCCTGTTTAATCTAGTAATCTGCGCGTCTCCGATATCCGCCATATATTTATCGCGTTACATTAATTTGGTGTTGACGTACGTTAACGCGGCTGTAACGATTAATAGTGATCCCTCTCCGCAATTTTTACTCGTTTATTTCGGCAAAATAAGGCTTCTATTATTAAACTGTTATTTTGGCAAAATAAGTCTTCTATCACCTTTTGTAGGGATCGCTCTCTCCGCCGCCAAAACTCTTTTTCAGATGAGCTGCATCAACAAACATTCTCATTCATTAGATATTAGACTCGACGTTCAAGATAATCCTAATCCGGGTGAATATCTGGTAAACGCCATCGATGAAGTTTGTCGTGTTCATGATATAGCTTATCGTAGTAAAGATCTTCAACAGCGTCATCTCGCGGATGTAGCACTGATTCACGCGTTGAATTATATTCCCAATAAGACCTTCAAGGAAAATTAGCGCCGTGGTTAATAAAAACAGCCATGAAAGGAAAAGTAGTCGCTGCTTTATGTGTATAACATGGAAAAGATTTATTATTCTCCGACCGGATATTAAATGGGAAAATCCGCCATTGAGAAACACGCCAGTGCCGCAAAGGTAACACATAAAGTAACCGCGGACTGGTTAGCTAAACAAGCTATATGGCAGATTTATCTACCGCGTCCAGTAAAGATTCAATACGCGTCATTCGATGTTAACATTCCTAATGAGGTTTATCAAGCTGGTATATTATTTCTACCGCATGTTGCCATATATAAATACGCGTTAACGGTTGTTGATGTCGCGAGTAGATACAAAGAAACCGAACCATTATCGACGAAATCATCTTCGGAAGTCGCTTCCGTGTTTAAAAAGATTTATCGTCGAGGTCCTCTACGATGGCCAAATCTTCTTCAGGTTGATCCCGGTACGGAATTTCAAGGTGAGGTGTCGTCGGTGATGAAGCGGCATAATACCAAAATACGACGAGGACATACAGCGATTCATCGCGATTAAGCAATCGTTGAACGGATTAATAGAACTCTCGGAGATAAACTATTTCATTATCAATACGCGAAAGAATTCGTCGATGATAAACGATCTCGTGAATGGGTAAAGCGATTACCGGAAGTGATCGCATCGATTAACAATGAGGTCACTAACATGAAACCAGCTATCGCGATAACAAAAAATATATCATAGTTCCAAAAAAAGATTGATTTCCAAAATTCAACATTAGAAAAGAATTTCCTCACATTTTCAAAGATCGAGACAACAGATATTCGCCACTGAATGACCCTTTTAATCTGAAAGAATGGAGACAAGCCCTCAGCAAAAAGAAAAGTACATCACCAGGTGAGGATAACCTATGCTATGAAATATATAAACAATTACCACCCAAACGCAGAGCATTACCTTAGACTTAATAATCTGATATGGAGAACAGGTCGCATCCCCACACTATGGAAGCGAGCCATAATCATAGCCATCCCCAAACCAGGCAATGACCCAACTAATGTAACCTCCTACAGACCTATTTTACTAACAAATACAATCTGTAAGGTAATGGAAACAATGGTCAACAATATATTTAAACACCACCTAGAACAAAATCAACTACTGGCTGAAACCCAAAGTGGATTTAGGAATAAACGATCTACACTTGATCAATTAATCTGTCTGGAAGCCAACATCAAATTAGCGTTTAATGCCAAAAGGAAAAGAGATTGACACCTAATAGCAATATTTCTAGACCTAGAGAAAGCCTTCGACCTAGTCTGGACCAATGGCCTCATCTCTCAACTCAACCAATTTGGCATAACAGGAAGAATGCACCGCTGGATAGCAAACTTCCTTACTGGAAGAACCTTTAAAACTAGAGTAAGAGAGGCCTTGTCCCAAACATATACACTGGATAATGTAACCCTCAAGGAAGTGTGATTAGCCCAACCCTATTCAATCTAATGGTCAACAATCTAACCAACTATCTCAAAAACTGCCCAGTTGATCTGTCACATTTTGCCGATGACAGTAGTATCTGGAAAGCAGGAAACCCAAATAGCCAAAAGAACATCACTCAAATTCAGAAAGGACTAGACATCATCGGCACATGGGCCAACAACTGGGGTTTCAAAATATCCCAAATAAAAACAGTTGCCATGCTCTTCTCTCCAATTAATAAAAAACCTAAATACCTTAAACTATATATGCAGAATCAGCCCATCCAATTCCAAAAAGAGACACACTTCCTGGAATGCTACTAAATGAAACAATCAATTGGAAACCACACATACAACAAACTATTCAAAAATGTCAAAAAGATCTAAACATACTTAAAAACATCAAAGGTACTACATTGGGAGCTGATCAGCAAACTATGCTAATGATCTACAAATCTTTAATTCGAGCTAAGATAGACTATGACTGCCAGATCTATTCCTCAGCCAACAAGGAACACTTAGACAACTAGATAGAATCCAATATAGAGCACTTAGACTCTGCACCGCTGCATTATCGAACACCTCCCTGGAAGAACTACAAATCCTCGCATGTGAACCACCATTACAACTGAGAAGAGAAGAACACATACTTAGATACGCCTGTAGAATCTCAATACATAAGGAGATCAATCCCACCAGAAACATAATAAGTAAATATCAAACCACCTTTAGTTCAAGACTGGTACCACATCCTGCAGCAGCTAACAAAATACACACACTCTGCAAAGAACTTAGTCAAATAGAACTCCAAGCAGAACAACTACTTATCAAGGACCCCACACCTTGGAGAAATAACCAACCTAACATCAACCTAAGAGCACTCCAACTGGTACATAAGCGTGACAACCCCAATATCACATTAACACAAGTACAAAGCCTCGTCAACAACAACTATGATGGATATGTAAAAATCTATACTGACGGCTCAAAATCTAAAGAACTACATAGAACGGCTGCAGCGGTAGTGATCCCAGAACATCAGATCACATTTACAACAAGACTACCGGATGACTGTTCCATATATACCGCGGAATTCTGGGCCATAAACCGAGCCCTAAAATGGATAGTAACACAAAATCAAAAACAGTACGTCATCATAACAGACTCACTTAGTGTACTTGAAAGTACTGAGACAGATAATTCCAAAAGTAGACAAAACCTCCTAGAGGACACTATGCTGACCAGCAGGGAAGCAGATAAATCACACCAAACCATACACTTCTTGTGGGTGCCATCTCACATCAATTTGCCTGGAAATGAAAAAGCAGACCAAGCAGCAAAAAGCAGTCTGATGAAAGACCAAATTGAACCCGTACAGTACAACACTCAGGAACTATATAGTCAAGTCAGGGACAGAATTAATAATAAACGGCAACAACAATGGGAAAACTCCACAAAGGGTAGACATCTATACCAACTACAAAAAGAGGTCACTAGAACCCAACGTTTACCAAAAAGCCTGGCAGCCATTGATATTAAAATTATCAACAGAATCAGAACAGGTAAAACACTACTAAATGGCAGCTTTATGAAACATATAAGTACAGGAACCACGCCGGATACACTGTCCAGAAACGGAAACATTGGAACATGTATTCAAAATATGTCACAAATACCATCGACAATGTACCGTCCTCCAACTACAACAAAGAAATCTTGACTCAGTTACATCATTCCCCCAAATTCTAGATAAAAGGTATAACAAAAACGTAAATACTACCTATATAAATATACTTAATTACCTAAAATCAATAGACATAAAACACAAAATATAAATATCAAAACCATCAAATAAAAAAATAAACATAAACATAGCCATAGAGTTAATATTTATCAATCAAGGGACCAGAGCAGATAATAACACCGATAGCTCAAAAGCAGACCCACGTAACAATGCCTTAAATAAACAGACAAAAAATAAATATTATAACTACCAAATAAATAAATAATTAACAAGGCCATATCGGTTAAAGTGGCCAGAGCGGATAGTAATACTGCTAGCATAAAAAAGCAGAACCACTTAACAAAACTCTAAAAAAATATATAAAATAAAAGAGAAAAGGGGAAAGGAAGGGAAAGGGGGGCTAATATAAACATTGTAATGCAAGGAAAAAAAGGAAGAAAGAAAGAAAAGGGAGAAAGGGAAGAAGGAAAAGGGGGGAAAAGAGAACATTACACTAAGTAGTGGCACAATGTAGGTACAGTAAAACCAGTCAACCGACAATTGGCAAGATAAATACAAGTGTGATGAGAACACCGGGATCAAATAGTGATAGCTCAGGAAACATAACACCAACCAACCGACAAGAAAAAGTAAAAAGAAAGGGAAAAAAAGGAGGGAAGCAGGAAAAAGAAGGAAAGAGGGAAGAAGGGAGTAGGAAAAAAGTGGGAAAGAGAAAAGGGAAAAGAAGAGAAAAAGAAGGAGGAAGAAATGAGATAAAACCAAACACACCTCACTCCAACTCAAAAAAAAAATGTATTTATTTTTTTTTTCCAGCGTTCTCATTTGGTACGAGAACCCTTTTCGAACAATCTCTTTCTCGAAATCTAACTTGATCAATTTTCACCACCGCTCAAAATTAACAAGCTAAAATACCTAACAGTGGCTACACTTATTTATGTCGCTAAGACATTTTAGCAATTAAATTTGTTAAGGACCTACAACATGTACACTATGTACTAGAAATATTTATTGATAGGAAAGATGAAAAATTCTATACTATATGGATTTGATATAATTGCACAGGTGGCTTACACATTATTGGTATTTTTCTGTCCATAGTAAAACTGGACTATATTAGAAATAAGGGCGTTTCAAGCGTAAACAATGGCAACATCCAGGAGTGTGGAGAAACACAAATAGGCTAACCTGATTGTCGACGAAAACATGGCTGATCCATTGGACTTTATCTACTTTTACGTAACACGGGTTCTGATTAGATGTTGGAAATCTTGATTTCAAACTCGGCTTATTCTCAAACTGATGTAAAGAACTAAACTATTTCGCAATTCACTAATTATACAGATACTTAATATTTTATTTTAGAAGTAATAAGATATCAAACCGATTGGATTATGTCTTTAACTAGAGTGAAACAATTTGACAAACTAGCTTTCCTAAACCGGGTGCCTTCCTGCTTTGCCGTGACCCGACATGTTACTCTAAGGAGAGACTGCCATTTAACGCGGGTGCGACAACACAGCCTAGTGTAGTCAAAGTTACCTTTGGTCCCGACCAATAAAATAGTCTGACCCTCGGGCATTAACTGGTCGCGAAAGCACATAGTTGTGCATGCGACCTTAATTCATATTAAAAAGAAAAATCTATAATAGCCCAACGCGTTATAAACTCGATCCAACCGCGTCACAACGAAGTTTTACACTTGAGCAGTTACAGGTGATTCCGGATGACACTCAGTTACCACCGATTAATCTTAAATAATGGCGATTCTTCGAAGTTGATTTATTCTTCGTACTCGTGATACTGCGAGGTATATTAGATTTGACCACTCGATGAAATTATCTACGATCCAAACAGTAGTATCTTTGATGGTTAATCCTTGAGATGAATGAATCATCATCGCGTATCCTAGCATCCACGTAGATTTAGTAGCGCGTAACGCGTCTTCTACCACGTTAATATTAATCTGTACAATATTATTAAAAACGAGTTCTTGTCGCTGAGATTCACCGGGAATATCAACTTCGATATTTTGTTGTCGTTTACTCTCAGGACGATAACATAACGGAGCCTTTTCCATGGGAAATTTCTCTTTATGCACGTCAAATAATTCTATCTGAAGACGATCTCGTATTTTTTTTCTACTAGCGACAACAACATCTGTGGGTTTCATTGTGTCCAAGAAATCGTCAATGGAGGTTTCAGTAATCACCTTACGCATTATCTCACCTTGTATATAATCCGGTTGTAATCTTATCGCGGAATTCAACGCGGTTAATTCCTCGTAGGGGGATCGATGATTCGCGTTAAGCTCCGCGTAATAGTCAACGTTGTTTCTTAACCAATCATGAGAAGATTCTCCCTTAAATGTCGACGGTTGACCGTGATCCCCACACATGATCACAGCGGTGTTTTTCGTTAATAACCAACCAAGAAATATTTTTAATATGTCTAATGATACTAAAAACGATTTATCCCAGATGATTATCCGAGGAATATATTTCGTTCCCTTGCGAGCAGAGGTCCACTCAGATCGATCCCATTAAAAAAAACCTTGATACGTACTCGCGTTAACACCTCTAAGTTTCATCTCGCGAGCTTCTTGCTAGGGGTTAATACGATCATGTCTGCGGATTTACGAAAACAATCTATAACCCTTGTTGTCTTTCCACATCCTCCTGGACCGTTCAGATAAACAGTTTTAAATCTAGTTATCGGATCATACACACAAGGTAATAGCGATATATCATAGTTGATATCCTCGCGATAATTATCTTTGATGGGATCATCAATATCTTTATCGTAAAGATGTATCTGCTCGCGTTTTATTCTCCAGGTTCCCGTGCTAATATATTCATTAACGTGATCATTATGTTTCACGTCGAAATAAAACGAATCAGTGGCGACTCTAACCGCGATTTCAGATACTTTATATAACATCGAGAACACGTTTATTAAGGCGTAACTAAGCATTTAAGATCTTAGGTGAGTAAACTGCGATGATTCTCAGTCGTAGTATTCTACCACGGTTCCGAGTTTTTTCTCCCTTTGATAAATACGCCGTTGATGATGATATACCAATTTTTTTATTCGTTGTATCCTCGATGATAAAATTTAACTCGGCGTCGTCGATTATCAATCTAGAAATTTTTCTTTGATTTTTTTTTTCCATCCTGAGTACATTTTCCGATTATTATTCTTGATAACTCCTTATCGGTTTGTTTGCCAAATATCCTACTGCGATGGATATGATATTATCACCGAGGAAACCGTTAAATACGTTAATATCTTTTTATCTAGCATAAATCTTAACAGCATTATCGGTGCCCATTTTTTCTCACTGAGATTCTTTCCGCAACATAAATAAAATACCGGGTGAAGATTATCAGCGAATTTAAACGATGATACCTTGACAAATCCGGTTAAATCAAAATCGGGTAAATATCCGTTAATAGATACTCTCGTCATTTCATGTGTGGGATGACCAAATCGCGTAAAATACTCATTACACTCTTCGTATCCGAGAAAACTCGCCGGATAACACGATAAGATATCCGCGCACTTCATATTTTCTTAAATCATACTTAGTATTCCATAATCCACCGTGTGTTGCCTCTACGCAACTCGCCTTAACATCCTCGATGAAATCAACCCGGACAGGTTTCCATGAATTTTTCTTTCTAGCGAAATGCGCCGCGACGGATGGTATCGTAAAACAGTTTTTAGTAATGTCATCGGCGAGATTCTGATCTCCGTTATAGCTTAACGCGAGATTATTCATCTGAGTTTGAAGTTCTTCTGTTCTATATAAATCGCCATTCATCAAAACGAATTGATCATACATTCCCGTTTCATCCTTGAACAACCATACTCCGACATGATCGATTTCACTTATCTCGTGGATAACGTCAAATATATCTCCGCGATAATACTTTATCGTTCTCGAACACGGAAACGTTATCACGAAAATATTCCATGCGTGGCCGTTATGATCAAATATTTCGATGGGAGCACCATTATTCTTCTAACGAGCTTCGTGTAAAACATCTCCGGTACACGTTTTAACGGTGATCGGAAATCTTAATACGCGTTCCAGCTTGATAATATTATCGAAGAACGCTCCTGTAAATTTAACCGATTCCGCCCACGTTAATATCTTCTCCGCTCGAAGTTTGGTAAGCCCATTTCCACGTTTAATATTATTAAAATGATCTAAAACTCTTTCCGCGACACAATTGATATAAAATTCTTCGAACTTCATCGGGAGAAGTTTCTTCACATCGGGTTTTACCAGCTCGTATAATCCGTATACTAGAGCTGTCACCGGATATGCATTATGATAATATTTATTATCGATTTCAGCTAACATTTCCGGCTTAGATTTTTCCTTCAATACGGCATATTTCCCCGTCGAGGTTAATACACGTTCTCGATGATTAAACACCATCCACGATTTTTCAGATTTTTTACCGTAAGTTTGCTATATTTTACCAGAATCCAGTATCTAGTATTTTTAAAATTGATCATCAATAATGTATCTCTGGCGCAGGAATCTGTCATTCTATAGGAAGTTTTATTTTGTCATCTAGGTAAAATTTTACTCTGTTCCGAGTACTTATCTCAATCTCGGGAATCGTAATCATAATGCTGTTATTAAGATAAGGTTTATTTAAATAGAAAATATCTATTCATATATGAATAATTATAATTGGCTACATATCGGTGAATACATCAGATGTGGTAAATCGTGCCGAAAAAAGTTCTGTCGGGAATCATATCCGAAATATGCGACGAGGAAGCTCGGGTCCTCAACCATGTATTAACTGCGTTATTGGAGTATGGGGAAATACGAAATTGTACGCGAGTTGCAGATTAAATGGCTATACGGCGTTAAGATGGTATTATGAATGTCGTAATAAAGCGTCGTTGCTACAGTCTCCTGTCGATTATCTTAATCGAAAAAATCTAACAATTTAGATACAGGAAATTCTTATAAAAATATAGATGAATCAATGTGAATATGTCGCTCATCCGATTTACGTCAACTACGAGGCTTCACGAGATGGAACAGTTAGACATCGACGATGCTAAGTATGTTAACAACCCCCCCCCCCCCGCGATTTTAGAATCTCGGTTTGGATTTCATCGATGCGAAATTCTTCCCGATGATTCCTATTTTCGCTAATTCGATATCGTTTTCGTAATCAGATTTCTCTGCACTAATCTTTTTCAATATTCGTTTCTTTCCGCCATTAAAGTTTTATAATCGGTCTTTAAAGTATCTCGTTGTACGATCAGTTGTTTGATAACTGCGATACCATTTTCTTTATACGAGGTCAACTTCGCGATATCCTGCTGCTGCTGCGCGATAACCGCCTTTTCCTCGTCGGATTTCTTCGTGAGATCCTCCATGAAGGTTCTAAGTTTATTTCGCTGTTCAGTCAACTCCGCGATCTTCTCACGGAGTTTAGAATTCTCTTCACGGAGTTCTCGCTGCATCTCACGCTATGTTTTATCGCTGTGCGGTTTTCATTAGCGGTTCCATTTGTAGTAGCGGACATCGGCTCCTTAGATCATATCTTATATAACCGTGATAACCCCATTTTGTGTTCGAAAAAGTATTACCGTAATACGATGATAAATCCGTTTTATAATCGGATATTTGAGGTTCTTGAGGTAAGTCTTTTATATTAACGGTAATGAATGGATACTCACGCCAACCTAATAATGTTCTGATTGAGCTGTTATAAATATCCAAGGAGTAATCAGGTGAATTTATTTCAATGGTCGTTGATAACAATGGTTCATGCCCGATGATCTCAATCGGAGATATATCCTTATCATCTTTATTACTTTATTTTTCCCCGTGAATAATTATATTCTACCTTTTATTTCATCTTTGATATCTTCAATATCATAAGTACCTCGTGGACGATATATCGTTTGCCAATCAGTTGTTCCATTGGGTTTATTCTTATGCGCGAATACAAAAGAGTTATTAGGTGGTTTATTTCCGAAGGGTTCTGATCGGATATTCGGTCAGCTGTAATATCTAATCTGCGTTAACGCGATCTCTTTTATCGGAATCGGAGTAGGAAATTCGACACTAAACTCCGGTTTCTTTGATACCACCGATATCATCGCGGTTTTCATGTGTGTGGTATTCTCCGATATTCGTTGAAGTAGCTCCTGCGGCATTATTATTGTTGTTGTCTTTTTCTATTCGTTATCGCGGAGAATTCTACATCGGATATCACCGAATCGTCGAGGCTTGATGAGATCATCGAGGATAATTGCGAGTACGCGGTTGATACCGTATGCAAATTTATTGAAAAATCTTGGAGTTTACGCTGGGAACAAAATTATATTTTTTTAGTGATTATATAAATCGTTCCCGCGATGGTTGATATCGTAGCTATACAAATAGAAATAGCGACCGGAGCGATCATTACCACCGAAGATAGTATTAACCCTGCACCGGCAACTACACCTTAGATTGAATACACGGTGACATCAACCGCGGTTGAATCTTTTTGGATAATTGTTGATATTACACCGTCCAAACCAGTAGATGATATATTATCAGTAACGAAAAAATAGAAAACGTAAACGTGGATAATAATGTTAATCTATAAATTCCCGTGACGGTCGCGGTGATTTCCAACGTGTTATTATCCGGCGTCCAAACGAGAGATCCATGCTGGGTTGTGTATACGACGTTTTTGATATTTTCATGAGGGATTTTTATCTTATCGAGTTTATTATTTAACGTCTGAATTCTATCTCCGATGGTTTCATGAACCGTGTTAATAACATCGATGGATATTTTTATGTCGGGAAGTTTTATTTCGATGTTATTTAAATCTACAAAGAATTTATTAATGATGCTTCTACGAAAAGCTACATATTGTTTCATGTGATCTTCATACGTAGATTGAAAACGTTAACATATCAATAGCGGTTCTCACATCGGTGATATTCAGTGTGATATTTCGCGATAACTTTCCCCCTAGAAAATTCAAGAACTCGATATTATATTTAAATTGATCTTGATAAAATCTATCATACGCGATAATATGTTCATGTTGAGATTTCTCTATACGTTCGATGGAGGTTTTCACATCGGCGAGTTTCGGTGTAGTCACCGATGGATCTCCAAAGAAATTGAAAATGGGAACAGATTTATCTAAAAGTTTAAATTCATTTATATGAGCGTCGTATTTATCATTGAAGGTTTTTAAGGATTCCGCCGATGATCCGAGATCCGTTAATCTATCCGTCATCGCGCTCGATATAAGACTATATACTCGTTCGATGGAAACTCCTTCGCCGGGGGGTTGTTTAATACGCGGTAATGATCTTCCCCAAATATCTACCATGTTATATCATTAATATCTCTTTAAAAGCTGGTATAATCGTGTACGGTTTTATGAGGTAGATTAGGAGATGTTGAAATCGCTGTTAACACATTAAGAACTTCTTTTCCACATATCGTAGGATCAGTTATAGTCTGTGTGGGTAACGTCGAATACCACATCGGTATTTTTAACGGAGATACATACTTGATATGTTCCCTTGGAGGAGCTAACCCGTACGAGTCGAAATAAATAATTGATTGTGGATGTATCGCGTAAGCTACCCAGTGAGTTCCTGCGCCGGTATTATCATCTAGATTAATTATACCGGTTTTCGGTATAATCGGTTGTTTAGGTAATTGATTTCTCATAAAAGCACCTTTGAAATATTTTATTGAGATTTCTTCACCGCGGTGATTAAATCAAAATTTGAATTCGGAGTTATTGGTTGATGACTCTTGTAAATCGGCTTTCCGGTATTCTGAATCCGTTTCCTTTTTTTGTATCCCTTCCCGGTAATTTTATCTAAAACTTTATTAGCACCCCAACCCGCAACACCGGATAGCTCACCTGTTCCAAGAGCCGCTAGAATAGGGATGAGAGGAAATATTCCACCTGATTTGATCATACTAGAAATTTCCGCGGATGAAAATCTATCTGAACTCCTGTACCAGCTCTTTTAGCATCATTGAAAAGTTTAAGCTGAGTTTTTGTCAGAGAGAGTTTATTAGGTCCTCCATTAGCTATCTGTGTATATTTTAAAGTTATTCTTGCTCCCCCAGTAGATATTTTCGATGTTAACTTCTTTATCTGACCAGGTGTCAAGGTGACATTAACTTGGTTATACGACATTTTTATTTAAATAATATAGCATCTAATTGTTACAAGTTTTCCACAGGCGCATTGATTACTCTCATTTTACCATTACCACCTTTTAACGTCATTGTCTTATTACTCACAATTACCGCAATTACTCTATACGCTGTTAAACCAGCAGGAAACGGTCCTATTACACGAGCTTGAAACTTCACATCGACGACGTAGTGCTTAGATAACTCAAACTGTTGTAACGAGAAGTAATAGATCGGATATAATTTTTGAAAATCCCACTGCGATATCTGTAATCCGGTATCAATATGTTGATCACGCCCCACATAAGACCATAATCTATGATATACACGACCTATCTAATTATTACCATAATCGATCAGAAGATTTCAGAGGGTTTCTTCTGATTACTTATTCGCAGTGACACCTCGCTGACATTTATTTTATCAAATATCATATGGCTACGTAGCTGCTTATTATGTCCCTCTGTTCGATTTTTATTTTGAAACGCGATAAAGATATGTCTCGGCGCGAAAACATTTTTTGTTAACGCAACTTGCCAGGTGAATATTCCCGGGGAAGAACTTGATGTAGTAGCCGTTGTAACGTCTAACCATGACAATAATGATTTTCCTCCGCGATCCATAAAAGATAACAATCGTGTTTCTATGTTGAGTGACGGAGTCATCACAGGCATCCATAACGCTAGTTTAGATAAAACTATTTTACCATCGGTGACAGCAGCACCGCGCCAGAGAGCATCATCGTCTTTCGATTATCTCATAAGTACTATGGTATGGCTAGACCCAAAGATAACCTTTTTAGCATCGCTACAAAATCCAAATATATGAGAGAGAGGAGTCGCGCATGAAAATCTTCCATCGGAATTTAACATCGTTTTTATCGAGTTGCAAATCCTATATTATAATTAGGGTTTTGACTAATAATCATATTTTCGATATCTTCATCAGCAGTTCCCGCATGATTCATTGGTCGTCTAACTACAAATTGATTATTATCGGCGTTATTAGTAAGATCCTACGGGAATATCATTGAATGACCGGGGGATCTGATAAAATCATCGGAGTATCTCGCGAGTCCTATTATCATAGTCGCGACATCAACGTCATTATCTATGGATTCTATTCGATTAGAATTAATCAAATACTGCGCGCTGCTAAATAACGCCATTATACCATTATTAACAAAATCAATCTGAGTTGTTGAGAGATTATCATACTGATTGATATTATTATTTCTCAACAACTGCCCTTCAACCTCGAGAAAAGCTTACTTATTTTAGGCGGCATTAATTCCGTGGACGGTGATATTTTAAGTTTTTGTTTTCCTGGAAAGAATGACATGAGTTTAATTTTAACGGTATCAAATGTGCTACCGGCTAAATCACCAACCTTCCCGATAACTTTACTACCGATAGCACCAATAGCGTTTGAAATTAATTATTTTCCCACAGGAATAATCTTTGGAGCGATTCTAGTAAATAATCCTGAGATGAAATTACCTAATCCATCTCCGTGATACATCTTGTACACGGGTAATCGCGAGTTCATCACGTAAATTCTTCTTGGGTTGCTACGATACATTTTATTTAGATATTATATATCTAATCGCTGTGATAATCGTCGATAAATTCATCGATGAAACCTCGATATATTTTAATATCCATAAACTCCCCTTAAATAATTTTTGACACATATCAGCGGCTTCATTAATTATCTCCGGAGAATTATTTCCAGCGCGTTTTCCTCCGATGAGAACTTCTAATCGTGATATATCATCGAGGATACTTCTTAAACAGTGATTATCACCGTGAGAATATCCTTCACCGGTTTTACTTTTTACTTTTTTTACCCGTTGCACCTAAAGGTTTCTCGATATCTAATAATTCTGATTTTTCCGGTAATCGGAGAAATCCGGTTTCTGGTTGTTCAATTGTATATGACTTATTTTTTATTTTATCTATATATTCTTTATAATCGTCATTTGTTAAAGATGCTCTAGATATTTCTGTCATCACACGAAATAATCCATTATACAACGTATTTTTACTCATGGAGATAATATAATCGGATTGACTGTAATTATGTCTATAATTAAAACTGTTATCCGCAAATCTAGCCATATCTGATATATCTTTAAAATCTATCTTTCTTATTTCATCGTTTACCCGGAATAAATTTATCATTGAAGGAAACTCTTTCACCGGTAGATTCCTCAACCTCAACATACTGCTGTTCAGGATCTACTTAGTGTGGTGGTATTGGTTGAGGTTGAGGAAATGATTTTTGTTTGTTTCGCTATTTTTTTAGTAGCCGTAACAACCTTTTCAATAGGCGTAGTTATGGTTTAAACAACTATTCAGTATCAGCGGTAAAATCGAGTTTTTGTTGTTTTTCGCTTGGAGATTATCCCTGAAAAAATATCTCACCGGAAGAAATTTCTTAATAGCGGATAACCTTTTTCTGTTTAATCTACTAATCTGCTCGTCTCCGATATTCGCCATATATTTATCGCGTTACATTAATTCGGTGTTGACGTTAACGCGGCTGTAACGACTAATAGGGATCCCTCTCCGCATTTTTTACTCGTTTATTTTGACAAAATAAGGCTTCTTTTATTAAACTGTTATTTTGGCAAAATAAAGCTTCTATCATTTTTTTAGGGATCGCTCTCCCCGCCGCTGTTTTGATTTGAGTGGGTCACTCGTATAATCAAAACCATAAGAGTCTGACGTTTTATCAAGAAAGTACGGCAAAATCTCTGAAAACATGAAATCCCCTTATCGGTAATATAAATGAACACAAGGAGTGATTTCCCCACATAATTAGTTTCACCAAATATTGCCTTCACATGCATAAACAATTCATTCCCACAAAAAGATAAAGTTTCTGTGAAGCAAAGTACAATTTTCACCTAGATAGTGCATAATGTTCCAGCCAAAGTAAGCAATCTTCATAAAAAAGTTTAATCTTGAAAATGTATCATATTTTAAGTGTTAGTAAGGGATGCATAATCTTTAAATTAAAAAATGTGATCACATTCTGTAAAGATTTTGACAATATTGGCTGCAAAAATATTCCTGCAAAAAGAAAATTTTCACAAACTTGACTTTGCGGGGAAAATATACTTTTTCAAGAAAATGTGCGTATTTGTCATGTAAGTCTCTTGATAAAGATAAATAACTGTTTTGGAGACATGAACGACCATTAATGACCATTCATTTCTGACTTTATTTGTTCGTGGTACCTAAGCATCGCCCTTGGGTCAAATTAGTACACGATGGCAATACATGTTTTAAAATATGCAACATACTTCGGCAGTTTGTATGCCGAAATTCACTAAATACAATTTTTAAAGGTAGACACATTAAGTCTTAAATTTAATATTAGCAATTTTGTGATAATAAAGTTAGGATCCTAAAATAATGATTGTGTCGAAATTATCGAAATGAGATCACACTAGCTCGGGGTAGTCGTATCTATGAAGACTACACGACTCAAGATTATGCGTGGCGAGTCCGAAGTGGTAGATGCAACCTGGTTGACAGTGGGGTGTATGGTGGTGTCATTAATATAGATTTTGTTTCATCCAACGTCATAACAATAATAATAGTATGTACATAATATACGCATATAAACCTAAAGGAACAATAGCCATGTAAGCCCTCGTTGAGTGAAGTGAACCTTCCATGTAAGCCCTCGTTATATAAAGTGAACTAGACATCTATTCCCTCATTATATGAAGTGAACTAGACATTTAATCCCTCGTTATATGAAGTGAAATAGACATTTAAGCCCTCGTTATATAAAGTGAACTAGACATGTAATCCCTCGTTATATGAAGTGAACTAGACATGTAAGCCATCGTTATATGAAGTAAACTTTACAAGTAAGCCATCGTTATATGAAGTGAACTAGACATGCAAGCCCTCGTTATATGAAGTGAAATAGACATTTAAGCCCTCGCTATATAAAGTGAACCAGACATGTAAGCCATCGTTATATAAAGTGAACTAGACATGTAAACCCTCGTTGTGAGAAGTGAACCTTCCACGTAAGCCCTCGTAGTTTGAAGTGAACTAGATATGTAAACCCTCGTTATATAAAGTAAACTAGACATGTAAGCCCTCGTTGTGAGAAGTGAACTAGACATGTAAACCCTCGTTGTGAGAAGTGAACTAGACATGTAAGCCCTCGTTGTGAGAAGTGAACTGGACATGTAAGCCTTTGTTTTATAATTGAACTAGACATGTAAGCCTTCGTTATATGAAATTAACTAGACATGTAAGCCCTCATTGTGTGAAGTGAACCTTCCATGTAAGCCTTCATTATATAAAGTGAACTAAACATGTAGCCCTTGTGGTATGAAGTTAACTAGCCATGTATGCCCTTGTTGTATGCAGTGAACTAGCCATGTTAGATATCGTTGGATAAACTGATTTAGCCATGCAAGCCTCGTCATATGAAGTGAACTAACCATGTAAGCCCTCGTTGTATGAAATGAGTTAGCGAAGTAGCCCTCGTTGTATGAAGTGAGTTAGCGATGTAAGCCCTCGTTGTATGAAATGAGTTAGCGATGTAGCCCACGTTGTACGAAGCGCCGTTTAATATGCACATAGTATACCCATGTAAAAATAAACCAGACTATATAAATCCGATTAATCAAATAATTGTACATCACAATAGAAGTACAATGCCATAAATGAGAGGAATGAATAAAGTGGCGCTTTATATAACATTAGTGATATTAATAAGATAATTAAATCCAATCTTACCGGGTTTCAATGTCAGAGTCCCAACTTTAAGCAGACTGGAGTTAGTTTCTTTCTTCCCTCCGGTGGCCATGTTGTCACTAGAAGAGTTGAAACCATTATATATATATATATATATATATATATATATATATATATATATATATATATATATATATATATATATATATATATATAGAATATATGTATAGTATGTACGCTGTATCAATGATATACCACGAGATGTATAAATTTTTCATTAAAAGGAAACGAGGCTTGCCCGAGTTTCCTTTTAATGAAAAATTTATACAACGAGCGGTATATCATTGATACAGCCTACATACTATACATATATTTTATTTATATCACATACAAATACAAATATTTGCAAGTTGGAGTTACGATATGCACCTGATATATTGCCCGAGTAAATGACCTCCTCACAACCAAGTGGCTGTCTGCTACAAAATCTAGTTCTACGATTTTTCTTGTTATTCACAATCACATATTCAAATTGATAAGTTGATTGTTTTCTTTTTCATTTTCTTTTTTTTATTCACATTTATTAAATCAATATAAGACACACGCATTATTTAGACATAAAATATGTTGTTGTGTTGTTTTTTTTAATGAAGAAAGTAGTGCACTGCAAACACGGTGATCTTATTATAGACTATGCATGTACTGTTAGGCATTGACCTACTGTCGTATGGAAATTCGCGTGGAATATAAACGAATTGGAATCATAAACCAACAAGAGGTAATTAAAATATTTTAATATATTGACAGTTCAAATCAGTCATCATTTTGATTTAATTAGTGATTCTACAGACTAAACATCTCTCTCTCTCTCTCTCTCTCTCTCTCTCTCTCTCTCTCTCTCTCTCTCTCTCTCTCTCTCTCTGTACGTCTTGACTAACATTGCCATCATTCATAGGTCCAGAGACATCGTCGTATGACACAAGCAAAAATCCACAACGCTTGTATTTTCGTGTATTTTTGCTCCAGAGAGGGCGGGGGGGTGGCGACCATTTGGACAGTTTTATACTTAATTATTAATACTCGATTAAAACGGGTTTCAGAAACAACAACTAAGGCTTAAAACACAAAACAGTATGTGCGCATCGTAACCGACAAATTTAACATGTAGGCCTTGTGTGTCGTCTGACGATTGCAACTATGTATCATTGATATTATGAATACTATAGATAAATCCCAAGGAAAGCGTAATCATAGGTTTACGAGGAAACAGAGTACTGTGGGTTACTTGGTACAAGTTCAGCTTTAATGTTTTCGTCCAGCGCAATATATTTCTCTCTCACTCCAGATTTGCGCTTATTTCGCATGAGAGGAGGAGAGGAAAAAGACAGGATTCCGATGAAATTGTGTACCATTTTAATATTTAGAAAACAGGGACTATTAATATTTGTGTCGTTAATTTCATGTCATTTATGATTAATGAATGAGTAGAAATTTTTCATAAAGCTATAGGCCTACGGTAGAAAGAATGTTTATATATTCGTATTATTGCGCTATGGGCGGATCACTATTTGATATACCAATAGTATTGGTATATAGATTTGCTTTATACCAACACTTTAAATGACATGTTATTTTTAATGTATGTGGTATAAATAAATAAATATATATATATATATATATATATATATATATATATATATATATATATATATATATATATATATATATATATATATATATATATATATATATATATATATATATAAGCAGATAGGGCGAATAGGATAACTCTGTAGAGGTGTCTATTTGGTAAGCCAAAGCTTCCTCCAAAATTGAAAAAAAAGGTTCCCTTTGGAGACTCAAAGTCGTTGTCGCTCTCTCTCTCTCTCTCTCTCTCTCTCTCTCTCTCTCTCTCTCTCTCTCTCTCTCTCTGCTATGGGTGTAAAAATCCATTTCTCTCCTCGTGAATCAATCAAATTATTCGACTTGTCAGTGAGTTTGAAATTAATTCTCGTTAATGAATTATTATGACATCGCATATAGGCTGGATTAGTTGGGTCTTCAATTATTCAAAATACGGGTGGAGCTGTTGGTGCAAATGAGTATAAAATATACCCTTGTTGAGCTTGATTTGATCTTTCGAGATTTATTTGATAACTTCTACTCAATATCATCACACACTAAATTCACTGCAATCACCGAGGAAATATTGACATTTTGAAGAGCAATATGCCTACCACTCCCGATACCACTCTGGATCATTATTATGCTTGAGCATAGTCGTTTGTGGTTGTGGTCTTTTTTTCCATGTATCGTATATCAGAAAATAACTTTCCTGGATATGATTGATCATTGATCATTGACCGATTTTTTAAGTTCAACTGCGTTATACCCAGGGAGTTTGAAATCGCTTAAATCATCTTCTGTGATATTATATGCAGTTATAAATTTTTGTTTGTCTCCGTTCTTGTCATTAATTATTACTTTCATTTTTTGTTTGGGGATATATTCCATGTCTAATACAAGTTTATTTAATATCGACATATTTTATGATCTAATCACGCGGTCTTGTTACATCAAAAAGATGGTCTTGGAAACTCTAATGTAGTCTTTTTATTTGTGTTTTATGTAACTGATTATTTGCACTAAAATAACCAATGACATTATTTAAAATAAATACAATCTTTGTGGGTGAATCAAGGCCATATTCCCATTACATGGTATTCTTGTCAAGAAATGTAAATTTACCGGTTAATTCTATATTTTGTTATACCCGGTAAATAAATTTGATATGATGGAGTAATTTCGTGGTATTATTTTTTTGTCTGTGACATAATCAAACTTTTTAGGCTCGGGTATATTTTGATAAGATGTCCGAGATGGGTTTTCAGGCCATCCTAGTATTGTTCTGATTGAGCTATTATATATGTCTACGGCATACCCGGGTGAGTTTATTTCAATCGCACATGATAGTGTTGGTTCATGAACTGTTTTTGCGATTTTCGATTCTTTTCCAGTAATGGATTTTATTCTGCGTTGAAATTCATTATTAATTTGTTCGATTTGGTAAGACCCAGATGGTAGGGAAACAACGTTCCAGTCTGGAGTACCATCGGGTTTATTTTTACTCGCAAATACCAGGGAATTATTTGGTTGCTGACCACCAAATGGGTTTGATCTAATGTTAGACCAACTGTGATACACTCGTAATTTTGCCAGCGCTATCTCCTTAACGGGAATCGCAGTGAGGAAATTGACACTGAATTAAGAATTCGTTGAGGTTATTCAGATGATGCTGGTTTTCACCGGGGTTGTATTTTCCGCTATCCACTGAAGTAGTTCTTGCGATGTTGCCATTATGTTCATGTTGACCCTCTAATTTTGACATCGCGAAATCGTAAACACTTACCATTGCGGAAAAGTCATTATCGGATAATTAATTATAATAACATGACTGTAATCGATTTTTCGGCGACAAAAACGCGAGAACCAGTTAAGTATCATGCAGCGCTACCAAATTCCATTCGCATGATTATAATCGGACCATCTGGAAGTGGCAAAACACAGTTGTTACTTAATTTAATAACGAGATGGATGAAATGGGACAAGTTGTATTTGGTAGCCCCGAGTTTAGACGATCAGCGATGTTACGAGGTGTTGAAGGATTTTAACGAGAATGCAAAATCGGAAATCGATGAGGATATTAATGAATTTATAACCGATATCGAGGAAGCGCCGAGTATTGATGTTATTGATGGAAGTATTAACAATTTAGTTGTATATGATGATGTCATGTTAGAAAATCAAAGAATCCCGCTAGGATATTTTCCAGAGGTAGGCATAACAATACTGATGTGATATATGTCACTCAACGATACACTCAAATACCAAAAGTGATCAGAGATAACTGCAATATTATTGCTGTATTTAAGGGAGTTGACACACATACGCTACGAAATATTTGGCAAACTTGGTGCGACGGTGATATGGATTATAATCTCTTTAGAAATTTCTTTAGTCGGGCTCAGTCAATCCCAAATGGATTTGTAACGATAAATTTACATGACCCTAGATCAAGATATCGAATCGGACTTGATAAATATTCAGTTGAAATCCTAAATGGATTTTTACCCTCATAGCAACAGAGTGGGCGCGACAATGACTCTGCATCTCCAAAGTGAACCTTCTTTTTCCCAATTTTGGAGGAAGCCTTGGTTTACCAAACGCCTCTATAGAGTTGTCCGATTCGCCCTCTCTGCTGCTATATATATCGCTTTCATAGTAGGAATAATGAGTATACGATTGTCAGAAGAGAAGCGTAGGTATATTGCTGGTGTATACACATGGGTGAGGCCAGATATGTATGTATGTCCGTCAGTGAAACGTAGCACAGAGAATATATGTTTTGATTCTGGATCGAATGGATAGGCAGTGTAGGGTACAGAGCAGAGGGTAGGTGTGCTTTGATCGTGATATTCTAAAATGATCCGAGCAGCTGTGTTGTAAACGTTTTGAAGTTTCTGGAGTAGATATTGAGACGAACAATACATAATTGAGTTACAATAGTCCAGTCTTGAAAGTGCTAATGAACAAACACGTGTTTTAGTGGCATCAGCTGTAAGATATTTGGGAATGGAGCTGATGTATTGTTTCTGATTAAATAAAATAATGTGCGTGTGTGTGCGTGTGTGTTTTTGTGCATACCCATGTGTATAGCGATGGCTATAATTTTACCGCCATCACGTGCTGTTATACATGCCACCCTTCCTCGTGTACCTAAACTAATACCCTTAAAGTGTGTATATGAGTGTGTGTGTATGTGTGTGTGGTTAGGATTTTTAACGTAGCTTTAACAATTTTTCATTCATATCGCTACGATGTCTGCAGTGAGGCAGCTTATAGTAATGTCTAGCACTGGGACATCATGCCGCAGACATGTAGCATCATGTCCCACCCAGTCACATTATCTTAAAGTTAGACCCGTTAAAGACCTTCACGCCTTTACACAACATCAAACGTTTTAACTAAGGTGGATTTGTACAACATATATACAAATAAATGTTTTAAGTTTACACATCCATGTTTACATACTTACAGATTCACCTTGGGAAGCTGCATTATCGGCCTACAGTGAAAACGTAACTGTGTGTCCGAATGTGTGCGTTTGTGTGTGTGTGTGTGTGTGAGAGAGAGAGAGAGAGAGAGAGAGAGAGAGAGAGAGAGAGAGAGAGAAATATGGAAGTAGTTGTTGATAAATAAAAAAATAAGATCATTTGCTTGTTCAAGGGAAGCCATGCTACGTTAGGTATCTGTATCTAACCAATCCATTCTATTTATCCGATTTTTATTTCTTGTCTCGATACTATATTTAGGAACAAGGGCAATAACCATTCAACGTATAACGATTAGTTATTTATATTAATCCTCCCTAACTTGGCCATGTAATGTAATAGAGAATTATTATATAATTAAATTACAAATGTATTCTTAACTGCGCAACTCTCTACGTTTTCAATGAACTCAGTCCAAGTAAAGTTCAGACTAGTTCAATGTTTACAACGTTGTTTCCAAAAGCATTTCAATGTATTGACTTAATGGAAGTTATTGCAACATGTTTTCATGTATTGACTTAATGGGAGTTATTTTCAATAGCGTTTAGTGGGTTTATTCAGTAAGAGTTACTTGCAATAACATGTCATGTACCAATTGGCACAATTCACACACTTATGATTACAGGTGATATGAATGTACAATTGTGTGGTGCTATACCAAACACATGAAGTTTTATACTAGTAAATAATAAATGTACACTTACAGAATGTGTATAAATCCCTTAAATTGAATAGAAATCCTTTGAAATGCAAGTCTTCTAAGTTAAGCAGTGTATTCTCTCCTAGTACCCACTACTTGTGTCTCAAACAATGTCTTGTTGGTATATACAAAACCAGCCAATCATTACAAAAAATGTATGACATATTTAGCAATCAGGTAAAGAATACATAGTCGACATTACCTGTTAGGCTTGTTGTATACAACATAAGTAGTAACCCTTGGAGAACATTCAAAGTACGTTTCTTGTGATATCCACACCTCTGTCAGTGGGTTTAAATGTGTAGACAAAATGGCTGATAGGACGAATAAAATCAGTTAAAATACGAACGCGAAATTCTAGTACGGGCGGGGATTCGAGTATTTTGGTCTAAATACAGTAACCAAAGTCTATAAATCTCTCTCTCTCTCTCTCTCTCTCTCTCTCTCTCTCTCTCTCTCTCTCTCTCTCTCTCTCTCTCTCTCTCTCTCCAGTTGTCCATACTGTTTAGGTGTGGCAGATAAATAGCAAAATTTGCAGGTAGAGCAAACCAAGTTGTGGGCTACGTATTTCCTGGTTACATTTCAGTAAACCGAATTCAAATTCACATTCACCCCTGGTAATCAATAAATCAAGAAGATAAGACATGTGTGACCATCTGACCTTTTACAACTGCTCAATTTAGTACATGAATTTATATTAAAAACAACTCCCATTAAGTCAGTACATTAATTTATATTGAAAACAACTCCCATTAAGTCAGTACATGAATTCATATCGAAAACAACTCCCATTAAGTCAATACATGAATTTATATTGAAAACAACTCCCATTAAGTAAGTACATGAATTTAGATTGAAAACAACTCCCATTAAGTCATTACATGAATTAATATTGCAAACAAGTCCCATTAAGTCAATACATGAATTTATATTGAAAACAACTCCCATTAAGTCAGTACATGAATTTATATTGAAAACAACTCCCATTAAGTACATGAATTTATATTGAAAACAACTCCCATTAAGTCAATACATGACTTTATATTGAAAACAACTCCCAATAAGTCAGTACATGAATTTATATTGAAAACATCTCCCATTAAGTCAGTACATGAATTTATATTGAAGACATCTCCCATGAAGTCAATACATAAATTTATATTGAAAACAACTCCCATTAAGTCAGTACATGAATTTATATTAAAAACAACTCCCATTAAGTCAGTATATGAATTTATATTGAAAACAACTCCCATTAAGTAAGTACATGAATTTATATTGAAAACAACTCCCATTAAGTCAATACATGAATTTATATTGATAAAACTCCCATTAAGTAAGTACATGAATTTATATTGAAAACAACTCCCTTTAAGTAAATACATGAATTTATATTGAAAACAACTCCCATTAAGTCAGTACATGAATTTATATTGAAAACAACTCCCATTAAGTCAATACATGAATTTATATTGAAAACAACTCCCATTAAGTACATGAATTTATATTGAAAACATCTCCCATTAAGTAAGTACATGAATTTATATTGAAAACAACTCCCATTAAGTCAGTACATGAATTTATATTGAAAACAACTCCCATTAAGTAAGTACATGAATTTATATTGAAAACAACTCCCATTAAGTCAGTACATGAATTTATATTGAAAACAACTCCCATTAAGTCAATACATGAATTTATATTGAAAACAACTCCCATTAAGTAAGTACATGAATTTATATTGAAAACAACTCCCATTAAGTCATTACATGAATTAATATTGAAAACAAGTCCCATTAAGTCAGTACATGAATTTATATTGAAAACAACTCCCATTAAGTCAGTACATGAATTTATATTGAAAACAACTCCCATTAAGTACATGAATTTATATTGAAAACATCTCCCATTAAGTAAGTACATGAATTTATATTGAAAACAACTCCCATTAAGTCAGTACATGAATTTATATTGAAAACAACTCCCATTAAATCAATACAGGAAATTATATTGAAAACAACTCCCATTAAGTCAGTACATGAATTTATATTGAAAACAACTCCCATTAAGTCAGTATATGAATTTATATTGAAAACAACTCCCATTAAGTCAATACATGAATTTATATTGATAAAACTCCCATTAAGTAAGTACATGAATTTATATTGAAAACAACTCCCATTAAGTCAGTACATGAAATGCTTTTGGAAATAACGTTGTGCTCATTGAACTAGTCTGAACTTTACTTGTACTGAGTTCATTGAAAACGTAGAGAGTTGTACAGTTAATAATACATTCGTAATTAAATTTAGGTTTTACGGTTTTTCAGTTAGGTTTCTGAATGGAATGTTTTCATTAGTGTTTAGTGGGTTTAGTCAGTAAGAGTTATTTGTAATAAAATATCATTTACCGACTCGCACAAGTCACACAATTATGAATACAGGTGATATGAATGTGCGTTTGTGTGGTGCTATACCAAACACGTGAAGTTTTATACTAGTATATAATAAATGTATACTTACAGAATGTGTATAAATCCCTTAAATTGGATAAGAATCCCTTGAAATGCAAGTCTTCTAAGTTAAGCAGTATATTCTCTCCTAGTACCCACTACTTCTGTCTCAAACAAAGTCTTGTTGGTATCATTACAAAGAATGTATGACATACTTAGCAACCAGGTAAAGGATTCCGAGTCGACTTACCTTTTAGACTTGTTGTATACAACATATGCAGTAACATTTGGAGAACATTCAAATTACTTTTCTTGTAATACACACACCTCTGTCAATGGGTCAATATGGCTGATAGGATAAAAGTGAAATTTTTTTGTTAGATCAGTTCAAATACTAACTGGAAATTCCAGAACGGGCGGGGATTCGAGTAATGCTGTCTCAATGCAGTAACCTAAGTCAATTCTGTCTCTCTGTCTCTGTCTCTGTCTGTCTATGTCTATGTCTGTCTTTCTCTCTCTCTCTCTCTCTCTCTCTCTCTCTCTCTCTCTCTCTCTCTCTCTCTCTCCAGTTGTTCAATCTGTTTAGGTGTGGCAGATAAATGATGAAAACTTTGTGGGATACTTATTTCTAGGTTACATTTCACTCAGCCGAATTCAAATTGAAATCCTCTCCTGGTAATCAGTCAATCAAGAAGTAAAGTCGTGTATGACCATCTGACCTTTTACGACTGCTCAATGTAGATATACATCTACTTCTTGATTATTGGTCGTGAGGGAAACCGGAGCTACGACGCGAAACGTTTATACCGCTGTTGCATAAGAACACATTTCTCGGGGATAATTTTATTAGCGGTGTCCTTCAAACACTCGTCCAACATAAAGTGACCTTTTAATAAAAGCCCTGGGCATTTGTCCTGTTGGTTTCGGAAGAACAACATTTAACTCATTTTGTATAGGCCTCTGGTGACAATGACAATTCGAGATAATCGATATTTCAATGTTTAGGGTCTTCGTGTCTGGTAATGTTATAATTTATGTGTTACTGAGTTGATCTTATTGAAGTTCCGGAGAACGGGATGTGTATCGTAATTGTCTCGTTTAAGTATTTGTTCTGTTCTAATTTGGTATCGTATATTAAGGATTGGTTCTGATTTTGTTTTAGTCTTTGTTCCTATCTCGAATTTTACTGTCGGTGATAAACCCCACGATCTGCGAGTGTTGCAGTTATTTAAATTTTGTGCAAAACCCGTCTCTCTTTCTCTCTCTCTCTCTCTCTCTCTCTCTCTCTCTCTCTCTCTCTCTCTCTCTCTCTCTCACACACACACACACACACACACACACACACACACACACACACTAATATAAACAAGCAAGCAGACTTAACAGAAGACATTCTGATATTAAATATTTATCCCAGTCATTAATGTTGTTCGTCCGTAGATTCGACGAGGACCATTATAGTCATCAGATGGTTGGAGGAGCTGGTTCTGTTATGTGCGTGTGTAGGTGGCGGATGAGGCCAATCCTAACAAGGAATGTTCGTTTGCATAAGGGATAGAAAATGAATGGGACATCTTAAGGAGGGTTGATGACACGAGCTTTTCTGGCTTGCCTCTCCAGCTCTTCAGCTGTTGTTCTGATAGATTTGGACATTTGTTCTTACTTTGGTATAATTTTTCATAAAAGTCTTTCTGTTGATTTAATATTTCTTTTGAATCTGTTACCCTTGTTCCATCTTCCTTAGTTAACTCTTTTATTGTTTTGGTTGTGTAATTTCTCTTTTCGAGATTAAGTAAATATTTAGAGTTTTTTCACCAGATTCATACCATCTTGCCTTAGATCTTAACATTATACCTTCCACCTCTTTTTTCCTCATTTCTTCTAAATCCGCTTGTTTTTTGTTCAATTCTTTCATCGTAGTGGGATTATTATTTTGATTCACTAAAGCATGTAAGGTATGTATTTCAGCTTCCAATTTCCTGAAATTTTGTTTTTCCTGTTCTGCTTTAGCTTGTGAATCCATAATAGATTCTGATCTTATTATCATTTTAAGGATTTCCAAAAACAATTGATTATTACAAGTTAGTTTCACCTGAAGTGGGTTTTTCTTATCTCCTTCACAATAATATTCTTCTACTGTGTTGGTTATACATTTTTTTTACCAATTGAATATATTCATTTTGCTTTAATAGCTTTAAATTGAATTTCCAGTATCCAGGACCTCTCGGTGCTGCAGATATAGATAATTGTAGTGTTATTGCTGAATGATCTGTTTTATAGCCAGGAATAATGGAGGCGTCCATACAATTTGAAAACATGTCCTCAGATATTAAAAAATAGTCCAGTCTACTCTGTTTCACAGGGTTTGCCTGATGCCAAGTAAATACTCTACTGTCAAGATTGACTGTTCTCCAAGGGTCCAGTAAATCTAGTTGATTCTTGATGTCCTGGACTGCTCTTCGGGCCATGGAGTGTTTATCATGCAAGATATTATAAGTGTCAAGCTCCATGTCCTGAACAACATTCCAGTCACCACAAATAATAACAGAGGAATTTTCTAAATTTATAATATCTTCTTTCAAATTTCTAAAAAAAACTCAGCATTATCATCATTATGACCATATAAATTCACTAGTGTAAATCTCTGTTCATTAACTGAAAAATCTAAGAGAATGTATCTGCCCTGACAATCACATCTGTTTTTGAGAATAAGAAATTCAAAATTATTTCTAAACAGGATAGCAACACCAGCACTACTGTTAGATTTATGGCTAAAAACACACTTATATCCCCATTCAGCCTCCCAATACTTCTCAGTCTCAGTTGTACTATGTATCTCTTGTAAACATATAATAGATGCTTTCTTTTGTTGACCCAGCAGAAAATATCTCTTTTTTTGAGATCAGAACTTTGTAGACCCCTAACGTTTTTTGACAAAATTTTAATTTGATAATCCATTGTTAAATCTTATTTTGACTAAAACTTTCACAGCGCTTATATAGACGTGCATCACAAAAACAGTATCATGAAAAATGCTCACATACACCTTGGGACACACTCTCACACACATAACCACATAATGCTTAAAAAATCGATAGTACAGTGTCATGCACCATTGGGTACATATATAATGTTGCCTAATATAGTAATACATGAATTAGTAAATGTAAACGTCAATACAGTGTGACTGAAAAATAACACTTTTTGTCCGTTGATTCCAGATTGAAATGCAATATGCATATTTCAAAATTTTCAAAATATTTGATGCAAGATTATAAGAACATTTTTACTATTTACAGGCTTTGTCCTTTTCCGAAAATCACTTTTCTAATTTGAATATATATCATTAAAATTAAAACTATGCATATCCATTTTGGAACAAAGTTCTGTACCTCCAAATGTATCCAGAATCAATATGGAAACAAATTATTTCGCTTATAAATTGCGATTTAGTGTTTCACTGATGTCGTCAAAAAGGTCAAATCTGTACCTTTTTCCCGCTTTTGTTTTTGCATACACACTGCAATTAAAGTACCAGCCAGATTCAATTTTTGGATGGGTAGTTAATCTATTTATGAGACCCATATTTTGTCTAGTAACATCTTCCACTATTCTTACATTACATTTGTTCATGAAATCCCTTTTCCTCTTGGCGATGTTAACTTTGGATTCTACATTCCAAAATTTCACAATTAATGGTTTATGGGCACCATTCTTCCCAGGGATCCGGTGTATTGCGAGAATATCTCTCTCATCTACGTCATGACCTGTTACATTCTTCACCATCTCTGCAAACTTTGCTCTGACATTTTCATTTTGTGATTCAGGCAAGTTGAAAATTTTTATGTTATTTTTCCTTGAGTATTGCTCATTGTGGTTTGCAATCTTCATGGTTTCTTTGGAACAATCTGTATTAATTTTCATTTCTTCTTTTAGCTTTTCACTTTCTTTCTTAGAATCAACTAATTCTTCTCTTAACTGGTTATTTTCAAAGTTTATTGATTCTATTTTTTCCTCTAACTCTTTTGTTTTGTTAACAATTTGTCTGTCCACTTCCTTCATCAGTTCGATTTTCAGTTTCTCAAACAGCTGGGATACTATGTCAGACACTAATCCACCTAATTCCTCTCTGGTCACTAATAAATTAATACCAGTTTTTATTTCGAGTAGGTCCCTCTGGATTAATTCAACACAACGCACCTCTTCATTAGCAACAGTCGAATCCCCTGACTGGGAGCTTGTAGCTGACCTTGTTAGTGGCTTGCTTGTTTCCTTCCTAGCACTCTGAAAACTACTATTCAAGGTAGACTGAACAGTTTTCGTTGAATTGCTCATTTTTTCAGTTAAGAGAGTTCAGCACACTTATTGTAATCCTAAACTGTTTCAATGAAATTGTGAGCAAGTATTGTAAATTGTGCAGATTAATGAGTATGAGGGTCTTCTCAAACAGGTGTAAATTAACACCAGGTTACACAAACCATAGAAAAGAGACTATTTTAGAAAACTAAAACTTTCACAAAACTACAAATTCTGCAAGAGACACATAATCCAAAGATGAAATGAAACTTTAGATTGAAGATAAAAAGCTTCACATAGATGCTAGACCAAAGATGAAACTCTACATCACACTGCAAACTGTAAATATCACCAACATTTTGGGAGAGATTTTCTTAACTACTTTCACTGGCGGCCATCTTGCTGTTCTCACAATTGAATACATTGTTATATTTACAGGTAGTTACTTTGAATCACAGTAGTATTTCAAGGGATTACATGAATCTCAATAAAAGTTAGCAACTTGATTAAATACATGTATATGTTCGTAATAGTTGTTGCAATCCATACGTGCGATAGTATAGTTTGATGTTTGTATTTGTTATCGCAATTTGTACTTGCGTTAATATAACTTTTGTAAAGGTTCCTTGGATCTGTGTTTTGTCCAGGAGATTCCTTGGATCTGTGTTTACTTTGTATTAATATTTAATTTATTTTTGAATTGTGAATAGTTGTGAAGCGTGATTGTGGGTTGAATGCATGAGTTATTGTGTTGATACATCTTTATTTTTCATTAATAATTTATTTCATAAATTTACATAATCTTTCACATATTGTGTTTGTGTTGTTAATTTAATCCACCATCCACTCGGTAACAATTCTGTTACAGTCTGCAACGAAGAAACGAGCGAAAACTAACACGTTTTGTAAACTTAACAATTTTTTATTGAAAACCTAGAATAGAAAGTGAAACATCAAAAGTAACTATAGTTTAATGAAAAAAAATCTTAATAGTCCTTAAAGTTCTAGTTCAAGTCAAGAAGTGTCGAGTATTCCATCTGAGCTCAAGTGGTGTTTCTAATGAAGTCCGATCTATTGTGATTATCTGCCTTTAGTCTGGAACAGATTGACTCGCTAACAGTATTGATGTATCACAGCGATATAATCCAAAATGTTTTTAACTAAATTCCTGTAATTTGAAAATAGCTTCTAAGTCCTTACGTTTATGAGCGTCTCGCAATTCCACTGAATAATTGAAACAAATAAGTAAATTCTCATCTGAATAGCTGATTCTACCAAAACAAAGTAAATTCTCATCTGAATATTTGGTTCTACCAAAACAAATAAGTAAATTCTCATCTGAATAGCTGATTCTACCAAAACAAATAAAGTAAATTCTCATCTGAATAGCTGATTCTACCAAAACAAATAAAGTAAATTCTCATCTGAATAGCTGATTCTACCAAAACAAATAAAGTAAATTCTCATCTGAATAGCTGATTCTACCAAAACAAATAAAGTAAATTCTCATCTGAATAGCTGATTCTACCAAAACAAATAAAGTAAATTCTCATCTGAATAGCTGATTCTACCAAAACAAATAAAGTAAATTCTCATCTGAATAGCTGATTCTACCAAAACAAATAAAGTAAATTTTCATCTGAATAGCTGATTCTACCAAAACAAATAAAGTAAATTCTCATCTGAATAGGTGATTCTACCAAAACAAATAAAGTAAATTTTCATCAGAATAGCTGATACTACCAAAACAAATAAAGTAAATTTTCATCTGAATAGCTGATTCTACCAAAACAAATAAAGTAAATTCTCATCTGAATAGCTGATTCTACCAAAACAAATAAAGTAAATTCTCATCTGAATAGCTGATTCTACCAAAACAAATAAAGTCAATTTTCATCTGAATAGCTGATTCTACCAAAACAAATAAAGTAAATTTTCATCTGAATAGCTGATTCTACCAAAACAAATAAAGTAAATTTTCATCAGAATAGCTGATTCTACCAAAACAAATAAAGTAAATTCTCATCTGAATAGCTGATACTACCAAAACAAATAAAGTAAATTCTCATCTGAATAGCTGATTCTACCAAAACAAATAAAGTAAATTCTAATGTGAATAGATGATTCTACCAAAACAAATAAAGTAAATTTTCATCTGAATAGCTAATTCTACCAAAACAAATAAAGTAAATTCTCATCTGAATAGCTGATTCTACCAAACAAATAAAGTAAATTCTCATCTGAATAGCTGATTCTACCAAAACAAATAAAGTAAATTCTCATCTGAATAGCTGATTCTACCAAAACAAATAAAGTAAATTCTCATCTGAATAGCTGATTCTACCAAACCATATAAAGTAAATTCTCATCTGAATAGCTGATTCTACCAAAACTTATGTTTTAAGATAGAAAAATTAATTCTCAGGTAAACACCTCACATTAAAAATATCTAAGACACTATTTCAGAACCAAGACGAGAGGCCATAATTATTTCCATATCATTCTAATGTGTCCATGTCTCGTTTTTTTTCTTTTTCTTTCTATTTTCCTAGAGAGTAAGAGGAAGATAATTGAACTTGGCAATACTCGAAACTTCGCAACAAAATCTATACCGGACAATACTCGAAACTTGACAACAAAATATATAACTGGCAATACTTGAAACTTGACAACAAAATATATACCTGGCAATACTCGAAACTTGACAACAAAACATATACCTGTCAATACTCGAAAATTGACAACAAAATATATACATGGCAATATTCGAAACTTGACAACAAAATATATACCTGGCAATATTCGAAACTTGACAACAAAACATATACCTGGCAATACTCGAAACTTAACAACAAAACATATACCTGGCAATACTCGAAACTTGACAACAAAATATACACCTGGCTATATTCAAAACTTGACAACACAATCTATACCAATAGCGAAGTCCATCTGTTAAAAAAGATCATGTTTGACAACCTTTATCTACATATTATCAGGAACATTTTCATTATATTCCATCTAACATGGTCAGCATAAATTTAATATCACACAACACACTTGGAAATGCTTCAGGAAACAGTTCCTACTTTCAGAATCATACCTCTCCTTAAGATGCGTCATTAATTTAAATCACCGTGTCAAACTGTATTTCAAAATCAATACCACACTAGACATGTCTTCTGCACCATCGGATCTGGTGTTTAAGACTGTGTGCAATGCGTTTCAAATTCCAATACTCGCAAAAGTCAAGATAGATTGCGAGGTTAAGCTGATCTTCAATTCAATTAGAAAGGAATTTATTAATGTGTGGATATTTATTCATGTATGGACAGCATTGAGAAGATACTTTTTAAATTGTATTTTGTAATGGAGAAATATACCAAATAAAATGCAAAGGAATGCATAAAGTGCGATGTACAGATAATATGCAGATCACACATCTACTGTCATTTTCTTCTCAACAGCCGATCTGATGTAGGAATAGAAAACATTCCTATCACGATTTTACTGAAGGAATATCGACCGGATCAAGTAAACCGCTTCGGTGGCCACTGTGGTTAGAGCGTCCGCCACGGAAGCGGGAGGTCGTAAGTTCGATCCCCGGCTGAGTCATACAAAAGACTTACAAAAATGGTACTAACAGCTGCCGCTCTTGACGCTCAGTATTAAGAGGTTAGTGTTAGGACTGGTTGGCCTGATGTCAGGATAATGTGACTGGGTGCGACATGATGCTACATGTCTGTGGCATGATGCCCCAGTGCTGACAGAAAACTTGTTAAAGCTACGTTGAAAATCCTAAACAAACAAACAAACACTTAGATGGGGGTATGTGATTTGAATTACTAACGTAGCCTCAAAATGTTTCCAGTAATATCGCTACGATGTCTGCAGTATCGCAGTTGATAGTGACATCTATCACTTTGGCGTGATGCCGCATACATGTAGTAGCATGCCACGCCCAATCACATCATCCTGACACCAGGCCAACCAGTCATAACACTAACTTTTTGATGCTGAGAACTTAGCTAGACAATTTAAATACCATTTTTACTAGTCTTTGGTACAGCTCAGCTAGGGTTAGAATCCGTGATCCCCACATCTGAGGCGAACGTTCTACCCACTAGAACACATAAAAAATGGTGTGACGTGTCTTTATTTCAAATTAGTTTGTGTATTGAGCTAAATGAAAGGTAGTTTAGTCCTGATCAACAGTTAAATGAGTCGTCGGTTGGCCTTAGAAGCAGAGGCGTACAAAGTAGTGATACAATATATTAATATTTGCGTGTTTATCATATCCGATGCCCACAAGACATCTGTTTTTGCTGGTTCCTCTCGACGAAATGTATCAGGAATTTCTTTGTGGGTGGCAGGGTTTCCACGCTGCTGGGAAATTGGGAAATAGTCGGGAAAAATGATAATTTAGTCCCCGACCGTGAACAAATTGTGATGTTTGCAAATATTGAATAAAGTCGGGGAAAAAACAGAGAATTTTCCGCCACCACTTCAACCCGAAACAGTGACGTAATTGAGTAGTAAGTAAACTTGGTGGTGGGTTAAATTTATCGAGTTCTAACCAGAACATTCGGACGGTGCAGTATGGATCATTTGGGTGCTTGCTGAGACAATCCAAATGCTCAGTGGATTAGATTCCTCTAGTAAATTTTCATTTTCAAAGTCAGGTCGATATCCGTATCTTTCCTTATATAGAAGGTATGAAAGCCAGTTTAGCATCACTAGAGGCCAACATGGTGGTGGCAAAACGTACCCGCTTACCGGATGGCCAAGCCAATTTTAACCATTTTTAAATCGAGTGGATACATGCATGACTTCGATATGAAAATTACTTTTTTCTCAGAAATTGTGATTATTAAAATCGTTATGTCTTTAACCTGTTGAAAGACAAGATAAAACTACAGCGTTGATAAAATGTGACCTGGTACTCGTGATTTGAGTTGCTTGAGTACACAACACTAACGGTGGCGGTAAATTCCAAATTTTCTATATGTAGTTACAATGACCCCAAATCCCAACCTAAATTTCCAAATATGAAACTTGGGGGTGGGGATATTAAGAGGAAACTCGGATTAGACAAGGGACTTTTAATTGTTTTAAGCCAAATTTGTAGTCCAAATTGTTTCGCTAAAACGATACGAGCCCCAATATCTATATATGTTTGGGAATGGGTTAACGAATTACAAGAAGATAGGTTGATTTTACAGTACAGTCATCCATTGTTTATACAACATTATATAATTTTGAAGATCTTTTGTCAAAATTTAAATCCACCATTTTGAAAATGTGTTTAAAGGATATATTTTGACAAGATCGTCTTAGGAAATTAGGTTGTTTGCAAAATTAATTTCATCCTGTATTGGCACAGATATATACAGAGTTAAACTTTTCTCTTTACAACACAAGATTCTAATTATTTACTTTTATTGTTTTTTAATACTGTAATAGGAAATGTTACTTTCTATGATATGCACACACACACACACACTATATATATATATATATATATATATATATATATATATATATATATATATATAATTTTAGAATTAAAGGTTTGAAAGAAAACAAAACAATTTATTTTCATTATGTTGTTCCCACTTAGCAGCATAATGCAGATCAGCAAGATAAATTTAGAACTTTTATTATGTACATTGAAATGAATTTACATGCCAATCTATAGGAATATAATAAAACTGATTTCCTGTGATACATTCTGTGGTTTTGTACCTGAACATCTTTTCTGACATTAGAGAGCAATTGTCATATGTATACCTTTGTGGAGAAAAAATCATCTTGGAATAAACCTGGAAATGTCCTGAAAATTTATCTTCAGAATAGCGTGGAAACCATGGAGTGGTCATTATCACCATTAGATAAAATATAAAGGTGAAGTAAATTCCCAAACGTAAACGTAGTCACAAATCCTACTGCATGTGCAAATTTGTGGGGGATTGCGTGTTCATTCCTGGTACCCATCAGATACCGCTTATTTCGTTGCTACGTCTCTACGAAATGCGCCAGGACTTCCTTATTGAATGGACTTTATCTGCTAGAGATAAAGTATCAAAGAAGAGTCCATTTCAGAAATCTTTAGAGGGCACTGTATATGTAATATATAATCGTCTTACGACATGTGTAAGTACCGAGCCTCCTTTCTCTTGCAGCTAATTTCTCAAATGGGCTTTGGAACTGGTCCATAATTATCTACGATATAATGGACACTGAAATCAAATTCCTCTAGGCTGAACTACAATTAGTACAAACAAGTGATACAGTCTATTAACGTTTGCGTCTTTTTCATACCGTGCACCCATTGGTCACCCCTTGTTTTCCTCTTTCCTTCTGACGCAATACATCATGACTTTCGTCGTAGCTGGTGACTTTTGCAATAAAATATGATGCAGTGCCCCAAACGTAAAAGTAAGTTATAATAATACGACTTGTGTTTTACTTGAACACCTTATTGTGTCGTGAATTTCTCGAATTTAGCTCGACAAATTTTACTTTGAGTCTCCCTACTGTTAGAATGGGTCTCTAGCTAGATAATGTCCTTGAGACCTAGAAATCAAACGGGTATCTAATTAGATACTATTCTAGAGACCTTGAAATCAAACGTGTCTCTAGCTAGATAATGTCCTAGAGACCACGAAATCAAACGTGTCTCTAGCTAGATAATGTCCTAGAGACCACGAAATCAAACGTGTCTCTAGCTAGATAATGTCCTAGAGATCTTGAAATCAAACGGGTCTCTAGCTACATAAAGTCACAGAGATCTTGAAATCAAACGGGTGTCTAGCTAGATAATGTCCTTGAGACCATGAAATCAAACGGATCTCTAGCTAGATAATGTCCTAGAGATCTTGAAATCAAACGGGTCTCTATCTAGAAAGTGTCATAGAGACCTTGAAATCAAACGGGTCTCTAGCTAGATAATGTAATAGAGACCTTGAAATTAGACGGGTCTTTAGCTGCATAATATCCTAGAGACCTTGAAATCAAACGGGTCTCTAGCTAAGAAAAATGTCCTAGAGATCTTGAAATCAAAATTGTCTATGTACAGGTTCAATTTATACACACTACTGATACAAGCTTTTAAAATGTCTTTTTCAGATTTGGTACTCATAGTAAGCCCTTTATTTCGCTGACTCCACTCGATGTAATTCGACAGGACTTTCTTCGTGGATGCACTCTATTCCCGTAGAGATAAATTATTACAGAAGGGTGCATGTCAAAACTCTGAAGACGGACATAGTAGCCAAATGTATACATAATATATCTTTTTACGTCATGTTTTGTACTCAATCTCTATTTCTCTATCCTCGAATTTCTCGAAATCAGCTTAACGAATTGTCTTCAAATATTTTGTCATGTTCGGGCGTGACCCTATTTAAATACTTTATAAGAGGGGATGAAATCAATATCCTCAACGTAAAGGGTTAATAATTACAGACTATCGATATAATCTATCAATATCCTCAACGTAAAGGGTTAATAATTACAGACTATCGATATAATCTATTAACATTTACGTGTTTTTCATATCTGGTACCCATTGAGTGCCTCTTATTTCCCTCTTTCCTCTTCATGAAATTCACCATGACTTCTTGCGTTGATGGACTCATTCCTCATAGAGAAAAAGATGTCCACGGACGATCTATCTCAATCTCCATAAATAGATGACGCAATAGCCAAAATTCATACGTACGGTCAAATCTACTTACTATATGCGTATTACCCAACAACTTGTATCCTGCCGCGACTTTCTCGAAATCGGCTTGACGTAGATTTGTAAAAGAAATTCCTACTCTAAGCATAGGTGACTCACCAGATACTGTCCAGCAGGCATTGAAATCAAAATACTATATGTAGAGGTTCAATTAGTAAACACTCTTGGTAAACAGATATTAAGGTTTGATTGTTTTACATAACCGGTATTTGCAGTGACCCCGAGTGTCTGAGTGGTCTCAAAAGCTCTCTGTTACGGATCACTGCTATCTCACTTCTGTTTGTATGGGTTCGAGTCTCAGATTCGGCCAATGTGGGTATGTGAGAAAGCTTACCAGTAGCTTCTCCTGTTTCGGTGGTTATTTACGGGGGTTTTCCCGGGTTCTCCCTCAACCATTAACACTGGCCACCATGTATAGCCTATCGTGTGCTGAAATATGGCGTTAAACCCTACAACAACATAGCCAGTACCCATTGGACGCCCCTTATATCTCATTTTCCTCTGCACGAAATTTTCCTGGACGTCCTTTGTAGGTTGTCTCTATCCCCTTAAGATAAATTATCAAAGATGGTTCCATGTCGAAACACTGTTAACAGGGGAATTACTGTCCACATGTATACGCGAGACACAATCCCTATGCAATATGATTTGTACCCGACCTACTTCATCTAGCCTCGAATTCCTCGAAATCGGCTAAACGAAACTTTTTCAAACTTTTGAAACTGTTAGATCGTGTACGTAGTTAGAGAATTTGCAAGAGACGTTGTAATCAACGTCCTCCATGTAGAATCTCAATAAGTACGAATTATCGATACAACTGATACATATTTGAGTGGGTTGTTTTTACCCGGTACCCATATGTAGCGACTTATATTGTTGTTTAAATATATACAGACGTCATCAGGACTTCAAGATGTTAAAGATTGGTTAAATACTATAAAGAGCGACGTAATGGCCCAAATATAAACGTCAGATCCACGGCTAAATAGCGTGAAGGAATTTTTATTTTAAAAAAATTGACAATGTTAAAACATGAGTTGGCCACTATGCGAGAGATGTGGAAATCAAAGCCCGCAAAGTAAGGGGTCGATTAGTCCAAGATATTTCGACAATCTATAAACATTTGAATGTTTCTCGTACCTGATAAGCAGAGGGCACTCATTTATTCCCGGTTTCATCTAGACGAAATTGGTTAGGACTTCTTTCTTTTATAAACCCTATCCCTCGGGAGATAAACGGTCACGGAATGGTCTATCAAAACATTATATAGAGGGTGGAGGAGTGGAAGGAGTTAATGGTCCAAATAGAGACTCTTTCGATATAATCTTCTTATGGAATGAGTTGTACCCGACCATTTTTATTTTGAACAACTTTCACGAAATTGGTTCGACGAATTTTGTTAAACAGTTTTCTTCCTGTTAGAATGGGTACTTTCCAACAGGCATTGACAACAAAGTCGTCTAAGTAAAGATTAAATTAGTACAAACTATTAATTTAATTAACATTTCCATGTTTTTCATATCCGGAACACATCGCGCATCCCCCTTTTATCACGGCTTCCTCTCTGTTAAATTCATCGCGACTTCCTTCTTGGGTGGACTCTATCGATAGGATGGGGATGTAATGGCCCAGATGTATAAAGAAGATATAATCTTTCCTTACGGTATGTGTCGTACGCAACCTCCTTCATCCAGAAGCAGATTTCTCGAAATCGACTTCCGACATTTATAAAGATTAATTTCGTGTCTCGACACTATCCTCTAGTATAAAAATTTAAAAGAAGTAGTATTGTCAAATCTCTTTATATACGATATGCAATGGTCCAACTGTATAACTATCATATCATCTTCTTTATATACGATAAGCAATGGTCCAACTGTATAACTATCATATCATCTTCTTTATATACGATATGCAATGGTCCAACTGTATAACTATCATATCATCTTCTTTATATACGATAAGCAATGGTCCAACTGTATAACTATCATAGCATCTTCTTGGTATACGATAAGCAATGGTCCAACTGTATAACTATCATATCATCTTCTTTATATACGATAAGCAATGGTCCAACTGTATAACTATCATATCATCTTCTTGGTATACGATAAGCAATGGTCCAACTGTATAACTATCATATCATCTTCTTGGTATACGATAAGCAATGGTCCAACTGTATAACTATCATATCATCTTCTTTATATACGATAAGCAATGGTCCAACTGTATGACTATCATATCATCTTCTTTATATACGATAAGCAATGGTCCAACTGTATAACTATCGTATTATCTTCTTTATATACGATAAGCAATGGTCCAACTGTATAACTATCATATCATCTTCTTTATATACGATAAGCAATGGTCCAACTGTATAACTATCATAGCATCTTCTTGGTATACGATAAGCAATGGTCCAACTGTATAACTATCATATCATCTTCTTTATATACGATAAGCAATGGTCCAACTGTATAACTATCATATCATCTTCTTGGTATACGATAAGCAATGGTCCAACTGTATAACTATCATATCATCTTCTTGGTATACGATAAGCAATGGTCCAACTGTATAACTATCATATCATCTTCTTTATATACGATAAGCAATGGTCCAACTGTATGACTATCATATCATCTTCTTTATATACGATAAGCAATGGTCCAACTGTATAACTATCATATCATCTTCTTTATATACGATAAGCAATGGTCCAACTGTATAACTATCATATCATCTTCTTGGTATACGATAAGCAATGGTCCAACTGTATAACTATCATATCATCTTCTTTATATACGATAAGCAATGGTCCAACTGTATGACTATCATATCATCTTCTTTATATACGATAAGCAATGGTCCAACTGTATAACTATCATATCATCTTCTTTATATACGATAAGCAATGGTCCAACTGTATAACTATCATATCATCTTCTTTATATACGATAAGCAATGGTCCAACTGTATAACTATCATAGCATCTTCTTGGGGCATGTGTTTTACCCGCCCTTCACTCCCCGTTATGTAATCCCAGTTTCTGGAAAACGTTTACAAGTATGCTATGTTACCATTGGCAAGGACTTAAGACAACAGTCAAGGTCTTATGAAGGTTTATTAAAGTCGTAAATACACCATTTAATTATCCCATACGTACAAGAGGATCACACCATATAAATCTCAAATTTCACCCTTATATGGGTTTTGCCGTTTTCGGAATTGCTTGATTTATTAGTAAATGTTTCGAATCTGGAAAAAATAATATTTCATGCCATGCACCACTTGTTACTTATTCCTTACTAACTCGGGAATAAGGGATAAGTAACCAACTTGATTTTACTCTATTAAATTTGATCTGACTTGCTCATGATATAAAACAAAACTTTCGATGTATTTGTTTCATGTTTTAACTATTGTTTATTTTGAGATTTTTGACTAATCATCGTTAATGTCACAGGTTGGTATATCTGTTATGATTTCGAATAAATCAATATCTATATAAATTGTACTGTCATCGCTGAGTGATAATTAAATAATAGATACCAGTACAAGTTTACGCAATGGAAATTTAGGTCACATGATAACAGCCTATTGACTTAGGTATTATTCCGCCATTTATCTGTGTATTGCGATTTCTCAACAGTTATGACTCATGTACGTACTATGATTTTGTAACGGAAAAGGAGTGTCGTTATATTGATAAAAGGCGTCTTCATTGGTTTTGAAGAATACTGTTCAGTATGGACGTACTTTTCTTCAACGCAAGACTGACGATTCTTTTCGTCCTGTTGTTAAAGAATGTTTGCCCTGAAACTCTTCGGACATGTAAGTAAATTTCAGTGTTCTATAATATAGATCAAAGAATGCTCGTTATAGGGAAACAAAGAAACATTACTTCTTTATTAAACGGGCTACTGGTGTCAAAGCGGGCAACATGGGTAACATGGGCAACATTTGTAACATGGGCAACATGGGTAGTAGAGGGGTCAAAGGTTAATTTGTAACGTGTTCACGTCAATGTGGGCAACATGCGTAGTAGAGGGGTCAAAGGTTTGTCTGTAAAGTGTTCATTCTGTTGGAAGGAAATATTAATTTGTCTGCACTTTAAATGAAATGCCGTATTACATCATAAATCTCACACGATTAGTGAGTAGGTTTGTAATATGTCGGTTGTACATTGGAAGGAGAGGTAATTGATTAGAATCTGTCGACTGGGAAAATGTGATTTTGTCTGAACTCAAAAAGGAAATGACGTATTTTGCTTTGCTTAATGAAATTTATATCGCTGTACATGAAATACCCTTTTTACAAACAAATTACCATCCTCATATACCTAGCATATCAATATCCAGTTGCCTACTCTACACCATCAAGTTGTCCAAGATCCAACATCCAGTTATATATTGTACAGTGACCAAATTGTATACCTCAACACAGGCCACAAACCATTAATGTAATATACAATCCCAGTTATCTAATATTCGGCGCCTAGTCATCTAATATCAACACGACGCCTAATTATCAACACTAATGAACATACTGTAATAAATTTGGAGTATGTGTATTTGACAGCATCCCGTTTTTAATTTGTGCGAGTATTTGGTCTTCGGTGCCATGGAAACATTACTAGCCCGAAATAGTTAGCCAGTTAGTAGGAGCAAACATCACAGAGCCGAGTGTTAGTGAATTTGAACCATGCTGGGGTCGTTAGTAGTGAATTTGGGTACAAGCCGAATGACTGTCCCTTTTTGTAACATAGTCCATATTAAAATTCCGCGGTGTATAAAAGTGATGTGATTGAAATGGTAGTATTTATGGGGGGAATATAATGGAATCAATAAGTTGGAACTTGGTAGGTACCGTTTATGTGTCCATAGTGGAAAATGGGCGTATGTATATGAGCGTGATACGCCGGAAATTCTGTGGATTGACTGGCCTAGGGTCGCGCAGTTAAATATTTCCCAGTTAGTAAGGGAATACTAGTGGAATTTCTATGGCATGACGGGCTTGCGGTACGGAAATAGGATGATAAAGAAGAAAAACCATGCTAAGGTACGGTTAATAGACTCTTGGGCAAGTTGTCTGCTCTGGGTCGCCAATTGATTAGAGCAAAGATTATTAATTATAGCAGACACGTCTTTCTTTCCATTTTACAACTCAAGTTGTTTGGAAGTCTTTGGAAATTTGTAGAAAACATATGACTTCCAGCGTGACTCGCGCCAGGGTTTTGACACCGCTCGGTCAAGTGAATACCCCTGTGCGTGAAACAATACTATAACAATACAGTCGCTTTACTTTACCGAGCGAGGTCAAATCCAGACTTGATTCCGCTAGAAATAATAAGTTTCCCCTTAATTCCAAAGACCTCTTTACAACTACTAGAAGGCCCAACATGTCCATTTTATAATAATTTTACTCTAATTAATACAAGACCACATATCTCACAAACTCCTAATTGTCTATGAACCGCACATATAGGAACACTCAATGTTCCCTAGGATTCCTTTTCTTAATTAAGGTAAAATATATTTCATCCTCTATGGTATTCATACCCTCCCAAGTTCTTCTATTTAAATCTAACTATCATCCCATGCACACAAAATAGCACTTTTAAACCTTCAATAAATAAAACAATAATTATAAAAGAACATTTGTAAGCCACTTACAGACAGTATGTATACACAAAAACTTATTCGTAGTCTAACCTGACTCGGTCTGTTCACAAAATAGTGATTCCGTATTGGAGGGACATGTGAGTGGCTGTTAAGTTTTACCCCAGCACAAAAAATACACATCTGACACGGATGCCGTTTACAATAAAATTTGTTATAATTATATCCAACATTGTTCCAATTAAATCTACATAAAGTCAATAATGCAAATGATTTAGATTTAGGACATCAACTGAAATATATACTAAATCCTGACATTTGTATACAATTGTATTTCCAGTTCATTCAAACTAACACATTTTCGAAACAATATTTCCTGATTTACAGCTTTGATTTTCTTCCATATTCTAATGGAAACTTTAACATTATAATAACAAACATCAAACAACCACCCACTAACAAGCAATTCTTCTACACGCGAAATAAATTATGACCGAACAAATACATATTTTTCTTAAAATACTATTGATAAAACAGGTTTTTTAAAATTAATGTTTGAAGTTACGATTTTTTATATTTATCGATAATGAATGACTTCGGAATAAATTGCAGAATAAATTCTAATCGCAGCTGAGCTAAAGAAATTAATACCAAAATCAAAAGCTAAAGAAATTAATACCAAAATCAAAAGCTAAAGAAATTAATACCAAAATCAAAAGCTAAAGAAATTAATACCAAAATCAAAAGCTAAAGAAATTAATACCAAAATCAAAAGCTAAAGAAATTAATACCAAAATCAAAAGCTAAAGAAATTAATACCAAAATCAAAAGCTAAAGAAATTAATACCAAAATCAAAAGCAAAAGAAATTAATACCAAAATCAAAAGCTAAAGAAATTAATACCAAAATCAAAAGCTAAATAAATTAATACCAAAATCAAAAGCTAAAGAAATTAATACCAAAATCAAAAGCTAAAGAAATTAATACCAAAATCAAAAGCATGAAGATCATGATCAATAAATAAAATATCCCCCGTATTCTTAAATAGGTCAAACCTTCTCATGTCCATCTAGAACGTGTATCATAGTTTGATAAATAAATGAAGTCTGACTGTCACGTCCCTCCCTTCAATTATTTTACTGGCACTTGATGACTATTTCAGACTTGGTGATTCAGGGTAGCAGCCGACATTATCAGTGTTGATTATCAATGGATAATTATTTTATCAACAGACAGACTCCAATACAACGAAAATAATCATAATAAAGCTAGAATGAGGTACATGACCCTGACAGACATCGTAATACCAGCCACAGCTGAAATTGAGTTTGGAGGATATCCATGCACATAAAGCTTGGCAACCGAAACTTCAAGCATCATGTTGGCTGGCGGTACTGAATAATGACCAGAAGCGTAACAGCATCTAAGGTCAAGGTTACAGTTTAAGTTTTCTTTAATGAGCTATTCACTCTCATCTGCAAGCTTCTTGATCTGAAGACCAAACTTGACAGGTTACCTTGAAAATCTGACTCCGCATCTGTGACCGTTCTGCAACAACAACAGGCGAATGGTCTGAGGCGGTTTGCTCTCCCTTATCTGTTGTTGTTGTTGTTGTTGTTTTAGGGTTTAACGCCATTTTTCAGCACACGATAGGCTATACATGGAGGCCAGTAGTATTGTGGAGGAAGAACCCGGGAAAACCCCCGGATGGAACCACCGACCCACGAGAAGCTATTGGAAAGCTTTCTCACATAACTACATTAGCCGAATCATCGACTCAAATCCCCGGCCGAGTCATACCAAAGACTTACAAAAATGGTACAAACAGCTGCCTCGCTTGGCGCCTAGCATTAAGAGGTTAGTCTTAGGACTGGTCGGCCTGGTGTCAGAATAATGTGACTGAGTGCGAAATCATGTTACATGTGTGCGGCATGATGCCACTGTGCTAGACATCACCATAAATTGCTTCAATGCAGACATCGCAGCGATATGACTGGACAACTGTTAAAGCTGTGTTGAAAATCCTAATCAAACAAACAAACAAACAAATCATTTTTAATATTTAGCAAGGCCAGCGCGCCGAAAATATTGGCGAAACGCAGAACTGCGTCTTGAAGCCTTGTGATAGAATGCCAGTCATCTCGATTTGTGAGAACATACATTAAATCTGTATATTAATAGGAATGCGGATTTACATTTGAAATTATTATTATTAGTTCCGTAGCCGATTCCGCCATCTTTCATTCCAACAAAAACCGTTGTAATCTAGTTATAAAGCAGGAATATTTAGACAATAATTAATTGGTTGAAATCTAATGACTTAGTAACTTAGAAATGCTCCCATTCAGCACTCTTACTTTTTATGGAGTGACACCTATAACGATGCAACGTTTTAAAAATAATGATGACCTGGAGGAAGGGCAACAATCTCTTACCAAACAATGTCTTACCAAACAATGTCTTACCAAAGATTTATAAATGTTCAACAATAATTGGATCATGGCTTCTCCCATACCTAACTCTTAAAGATATGTGATAGCATGTTGAAATAAAGAATAATGACCCCTGGATTACTTACGTGTGTCCCTTTAAATACGAATATCACCAGGAACTCAAGGCTATGTATGCAACTGCAATTTGGTGAGTTGCAAACATTGTCCATCTAAGATTTATGTATTTGAATATAATATGTTAATGATTTTGGCCTATTTTAACAGCATACCCAGACAAGCCCACTACGTATATTAATTTTCAAATAGCAACACAAACACAAATAATAGCTTAATCTGGCCACAGCTCGAGAAGCGAAGTAATTCTCACCATACATCCATTGAACTGAGCTCAGACTCCTACACTAAGGTAACCGGACATACCAGTGTCCCTTTTGGTAATCATACAGTTAAGGGAGGTAATCAATATGGATAATTATTTCAAACTGTATCCTAATAACGGCAGCTAAAACAACTCTTATGAAATATATCAAGTTTCTAAAGTATATTTGAGACTATATTCATGTACATCAATCACATGAACATAGACGAGGTCATGTAAAATTACCCCTTAATGCGAAACTGCGCCGTAACATTCTGCAGGTCAAGGTTATAGTCTACGTCTTGACCTGTATGAAAGGTGACTGAAATGGTAGAAAACAGACAGGGTTTCCTAAAATCTGTATTATAGGTGGACGGTTGAGAGCTTTGTGTAAGGCTCTCACGGCATCTTTCCTGAAACTGCTGAAAATTATTCGGGACCTCTAAAGCGACAAGGTCACAATCTGTACATTGCACTCTCGTAATAAAGATTCAACAACTGCCAATGTTTTGCATGTAAGCCAACTTGTGCTCTTCAAAACACGCAACACAATGCTGCATGTATTACGCGCTCTTTACGAGCGCTCGAAGGCATACACGGGTCGGCTGATGATGGCTTTTTCCATTCATATATTTGTATCTTGCAAACCAGATCAATGTCCTGCTCCATGTACCTACCATGGGAAGGTTCGTGGCCATGTCATGTCTGGTATTTATAAACCAGCACATATTGCTAAACGGACGCTTACATTTTGCTTAAAACGGGGTGATCCTACCAGCGTCCATGCTAAGGTGACTGTATCAGTTATTTCAAAACAAAACGCAGTTTGAAGTCTTAGATCTTGTATGCAGTAATTGTATTGCTATACTCTGCAATGAAACAGAACTGGTCGCTAACACTGTCATCTATCAATACCTCGCCACAGAGGAAGTAGATTTTATCTTGTGACATTATGCAAAGCGTTGCATCCTTATCCATCTGTCCCTGTCACAGTACAATGCTTTCTTTTTGGAATGGCCGTCACTGCGGACGACTATTATTATCAGGATTGTTGGCAGTAGCCGTACTTTGTCATGTTCAGTACAAACAGGGAGACGCATCTTATGGTAGTGATAATGACAGGCATCGTGAGGGTTTCCAATAGGTCGGCGTGCCTAAAGACAGGAAGGGTTTTGGTGGGCGTGCTTAAAGAAGTCAAGGTACCAGGTGCAGACGTGCTTTTCTCCTTCTATCTGCTAAGCGTATATACTAGGCGGACTTTTATAGTAATTATTTCGCTGTGAATCCACGCGGACGTATTCTTTAATGACAGGTACTATACGGACATTAGCATGGGCAACTATCTGATCAATTTCTATAAGACGGAAACATTGCTGCGTCAGTGGGCCATCGCCTTTATCATGTTTGTAAACCCATCTTCTTGGTACTGATTTTGCTGAGCTGCCTTTAATAAGATGCTGCCTATAAGACTATTCATTTTCCTGACATCGAGATGTCGTTATACCCTAAGCACTAAATCATTACAGAATGCAAGAATAGTGGCTTCGAACACGTATTATTCCCGGCACATTTGGGGAATAGTGTTTCACAATCTTTTAAAAGACGTCGGGCAGTTGGACACCGTCTGTCCGGCTTCTCAGTTGAAATGTGGCAGGAACTGGTCCTGGGGCCAAAGCAGGAGACTCGTATTAGCGCTTTGAAGTAGCGGGTTGATAAGTCATAGTAACCTGCATATTATTCATATTATTTCGTTTGGTCCCTCTGCCCACGGTTAATCAACTCAGTTAATCGTATCATAGCAGATATCGTATATGGAAACTGGAGATTCGACACCACCACTCCACCCCACCCCAGCTGCTGCAATGCCTTTTCAAACTGCCGGTGGGGGTTTCTGGATATAATAGTATAATAGAGTATGCTAGATACAATAGTCTGCCAATAGACAACAAAGATTTCATCTGGAATGAATGATCCTTCCACACAATTGGCATTAAATTGGTATAACTCTTTGTTGGCTAATTAGGCCTAATTCCGTACACTATTTTTGTGGTCGAAATCTTTCGAACCATTGACATCAGTATGTCCTATCATTATTTTTATTCAGGTACAACAATGGCGAGTTTGAAACATGAATAACGGACAGGAATAAAACGAGCTGGTGTTGCCCATTGTCGGATGCCAATAAAAGCTTCATTTCAGCTTGGTTGGAGCATCAGTACCACAAAAACTCCATCAGACCATTGTCAAAACTTCTAAATCACATCTGCTATTTGAACTCTGAAATAAATAGTCATTTTATAGCATACTAGAGAACAGGTCGCAAACATTCCTATTTACACAGAGGCTCAAAGTGTTTCTAAGTTATAGGTGGCGCTCTTACTTTTCAAAATGCTTCTGCCATGACATATTGATTTCTACCGCTTTCGTGCAGACCGTTTGATTGTGTTTTCACATCACCTTCAAGCGATTCGCAGTAATAGGTGAAATATATACTGCTTTGTGCATGACCCTTCATGACCCTTCATTATTATTATAAAACATTTCATTTCATCAAAAATGACCGAATGGCAATTCAAAACGACACTGACTTGGGGTCACATGTTGTGTGGCGGCAGTGGCCTTGTTTGTGCGTCAGTGAAGAGTGGGTTGTCAGAGATCTGTGATACATTGTAACTGGATGGTGTTTATCGCTGTGAGATATAACTACCAATAGGTATCATGTTGTTTCTTTGATGTTCATTTAGTTTTAGGAGTTACATCAATACCAGGACATGTGCTCCATACACATACAAGTCCTCCCTGATCTGTGACTGTTTGCCTCATTTGCATATCAATGGTTCAAAATGGACTTTGAAAAGTGAAATTATGGTATAATTTAAAGTTCAAAATGTGTGACGAGAATTGTGTGCTGACGATAGCTGTCATGACCTGTGTCGGTCACAGTATTGTACTACCCTAGTGTTTGGACACTCCGGAGAGCTGTCCTACATAACTCGTTCCCATTCGAAATGCAAATGTGTTTCTCACTGGTTGTTTGAACTGTAAGATTACAATTTGAGAAAAGGGAAAAATTTGAAATTTTTTTTTAATGTATTATCTGAAGAAAACAAATAATAATTATCTTGAAATGTAAGAAAACTAAACTTCTGATTAGAAAGAATATTCGGGACTCCTCACCAGGAAAGTAACTGGTCGGTTTCTAAGCTGGAATCGTGGTCTGAGGGAAAGTAATGTGTATTCCCTACCGTACCTGTTTAAAACCAGAATCTAATATTTTAATTTATATTAGTACCAAACAAAATATGAACACACTTTATGATAGTACCAAGGATGATGTCAGTGAAAATATATCAATTTGCTATTCCTAAGTAAAGCTTGTTTTTCACTTCCAAAGGATCAAAATGGTAGATATATATGGTCCGATCTTTGAAGATTGAAAAGATCAAAATAATAGATCTATATGGCCCCATCTATTACATTTGCAAGAATCAAAATGGTAGATATCTAAGGTCCGATCTATTAAGTTTGAAAGAATCAAAATGGTAGATATCTAAGGTCCGATCTATTAAGTTTGAAAGAATCAAAATGGTAGATCTCTATGGTCCGATCTATTAAGTTTGAAAGGATCAAACTTGGAGATATCTAAGATCAGATCAAATAAGTTTCTTCTGATTGAAATATTCCTATGTATTTATTGACTAAAGAAGGAAATATATAGTACTGTAATAGTAAAAACATTTATAAAAATAAATACCTATTTAAACCTCGTCGATACGTTTCCTTATCTTACCGTTATAATTTTAAATATTCATTAGTGCATATTGGTACACAAAATAACTGTCTCACTAATAATATTATTATTATTATTTATATTATATTTTTTATATTATTATTATTATTTATATTATTATTAATATTTTTATTATTATTATTATTATTATTATTATTATTCATACTATTATTATTATTATTATTATTATTATTATTATTATTATTATTATTATTCAATACCTGAAATATTTCAGACCGCATGGAGGAATACTGTCAGCAAGAAATATCGATGATACTGGACAGCGTCTATACAGGCAAACTGGTTTTCAATTCTGACGGGATGTCGAACTGTACCGTTACTATAGAGTCCTGGTATTCCGTCCCGTATATACAGTTCTACTTTGAAGATTTTGACGTTGGATCTGACGACTGTCTCACAGACAAATTAATGATGAAAGACGGCAATAGCGTGTACTCACCTGAAATATCAGGTACAATACTTATATTTTTCAATATAAAAACCACCACCATTTACCCAAGTTTTTTTTGTTTATTGTGTTTTTTTTTGGTTTTGCATTCTATCACATTGGAGCCAAAATCTTCAACTCTAGCTAATAATCGAAACCTTGTGTCTTTGTTCAGAAGAAAACCTGCTCAACAATCTTAAGTATTTTCGTTTAAATTCTTTACTACTGAATTTCAAATGTCGCGTCTGAGTGTTATTTTCTTTTTGTTTGCTATTGAACTTAAACAATTAACAATTCCTTTAAAATTATCCTTAATCCTATTTAGAGTATACCAACGCTATGGCTTTTAACTGAATAACAGAAAAGATTGAAAACCAATAAGCATCAGAAGATTCAACGAACACTTTATTTACTTTGTGTATACTCTAGTTATTCTATTTTATTGTAAGATTTAACGCCATTTTTAGCACACGATAGGCTATACGTGGCGGCCAGTATTTAATGGTGGAGGAAACACACGGGGAAAACACCGGAAAGAACCACCGACCCACGAGAAGCTACTGTCAAGCTTACTCACTTGCCCACATTGGCCGAATCTGAGACTCGAACCCACGCAGACAGGTTAGATGGCAGTGATCCAAAACGTAAGCGCTTTAGACCACTCGGCCACTCGGAGTCGCTCTGGTTTTAAACTATGTAACAGAAATAAGCAAAACCATCAAATTCTCTAAAACAATAATAAATAATTTAACTCTTCAGGTAGAAAAAAAGAAAACTTCAGGGGCACTTAAAAATTAAAATAAATTTAAAATGTTCTACTAAGATCCTAAATAATCAAGTGTTCCGAATGAATTTTATATCCTTGAAAGTGCTGATATACCAACAGTAATGAAACCTAATAATTGCATTGTCCAGAACTTCATTGAATAAACTCATAATAATCCTAGAATAATAATTTAGTCACTAGTCATGCAGCACTTTGTAATTCCATGGAAAAATCTAATTAAATAGTTTCCTGTCAAGTTGTATCTAAACACAACTTTGAATATATCTGCAGAATTATATTAAAACACGAACATAGAAAATAGGAATCAAAAATTCATTAATCAACTCTCGTCTAAATATACACAAATACATCTCAACATCACAATATTTTCCTACCTGAATTATGGTCACTGAATACATGTATAATTACATGAAAAAGTGATGAATTAACATAAACTTCAAAGTTTTTCAAAACCAATCTTAATGCCAGGAACTCCTACATGATTGAGGAATAATTTCTCTGGTGCTTGGATTTCATTCAGAAAACTATTAGTTTGACTTGTGGTAGAACGTTTTTGATGATTCTGAATTTAATTCATCATCCTGCCGCATGGTTGATAAGACCATAGACTCGTAACAAATATATGAAACACTTTCACTGTGGAACAATTACTTTCTAAAATATATACTCCAAATACAATGAGCTGAGGTCGTTTGGTCTTCATCGTTTTCTAGATTCAAACATTCATTTTTAACATTTTTCTTGACTCCATCCACGAGATAGTTTTTGAGAGAAAAAAATGAAGTTTTATAAGAAAAATGAAGTTACGTTGATATATTTTAGTAAGACAATTATTAATATTGTCAAAATAACGTACGGACTATAAAGGGCATCGATTTATACAGGCGATATTTTATTATATTCTCAAGCGACAGTATTTCAAGCATCGGAATTCGGTCAAAGATTTTGGTAGATCCACATTACTAGCAATGCCACCAGTCTTTACATGGTAGTGTAACTTGTTGCTATGCATTTTTTTCCCCGGATGTTTCGTGTATGGACGGCCAATTCATAATTGCAACTTTAATTCCGTTATAAAAACTTAAATTTTCCTTTTGTCAATCTATTTTAGACAAAAGTTGAATACAAGAGAAGAAAAATGCTAACACTGATATAGTTATACTTCATTCCGGCTTGATATGGTGCCTCTCCATATTTAACTATAAATATTTGTGTATTTTATGGGGTTTTTGGTTAGATGTTTAATAAAATCCGTAAACCATATTGGGTTTTAATGTTATGTTTCTGTTTTAATACCATGCGCTAATCATATTGGGTTTTAATGTTATGTTTCTGTTTTAATACCAAGCGCTAATCATATTGGGTTTTAATGTTATTATGTTTCTGTTTTAATACCATGCGCTAATCATATTGGGTTTTAATGTTATTATGTTTCTGTTTTAATACCAAGCGCTAATCATATTGGGTTTTAATGTTATTATGTTTCTGTTTTAATACCATGCGCTAATCATATTGGGTTTTAATGTTATGTTTCTGTTTTAATACCATGCGCTAATCATATTGGGTTTTAATGTCGTTATGTTTCTGTTTTAATACCAAGCGCTAATCATATTGGGTTTTAATGTTATTATGTTTCTGTTTTAATACCATGCGCTAATCATATTGGGTTTTAATGTTATTATGTTTCTGTTTTAATACCAAGCGCTAATCATATTGGGTTTTAATGTCATTATGTTTCTGTTTTAATACCATGCGCTAATCATATTGGGTTTTAATGTTATTATGTTTCTGTTTTAATACCATGCGCTAATCATATTGGGTTTTAATGTTATTATGTTTCTGTTTTAATACCAAGCGCTAATCATATTGGGTTTTAATGTTATTATGTTTCTGTTTTAATACCAAGCGCTAATCATATTGGGTTTTAATGTTATGTTTCTGTTTTAATACCAAGCGCTAATCATATTGGGTTTTAATGTTATTATGTTTCTGTTTTAATACCAAGCGCTAATCATATTGGGTTTTAATGTTATTATGTTTCTGTTTTAATACCAAGCGCTAATCATATTGGGTTTTAATGTTATTATGTTTCTGTTTTAATACCAAGCGCTAATCATATTGGGTTTTAATGTTATTATGTTTCTGTTTTAATACCAAGCGCTAATCATATTGGGTTTTAATGTTATTATGTTTCTGTTTTAATACCAAGCGCTAATCATATTGGGTTTTAATGTTATTATGTTTCTGTTTTAATACCAAGCGCTAATCATATTGGGTTTTAATGTTATTATGTTTCTGTTTTAATACCAAGCGCTAATCATATTGGGTTTTAATGTTATTATGTTTCTGTTTTAATACCATGCGCTAATCATATTGGGTTTTAATGTTATTATGTTTCTGTTTTAATACCAAGCGCTAATCATATTGGGTTTTAATGTTATTATGTTTCTGTTTTAATACCAAGCGCTAATCATATTGGGTTTTAATGTTATTATGTTTCTGTTTTAATACCAAGCGCTAATCATATTGGGTTTTAATGTTATGTTTCTGTTTTAATACCATGCGCTAATCATATTGGGTTTTAATGTTATTATGTTTCTGTTTTAATACCATGCGCTAATCATATTGGGTTTTAATGTTATGTTTCTGTTTTAATACCAAGCGCTAATCATATTGGGTTTTAATGTTATTATGTTTCTGTTTTAATACCAAGCGCTAATCATATTGGGTTTTAATGTCATTATGTTTCTGTTTTAATACCAAGCGCTAATCATATTGGGTTTTAATGTTATGTTTCTGTTTTAATACCATGCGCTAATCATATTGGGTTTTAATGTTATTATGTTTCTGTTTTAATACCATGCGCTAATGATATTGGGTTTTAATGTTATTATGTTTCTGTTTTAATACCAAGCGCTAATCATATTGGGTTTTAATGTTATGTTTCTGTTTTAATACTATGCGCTAATGATATTGGGTTTTAATGTTATGTTTCTGTTTTAATACCAAGCGCTAATCATATTGGGTTTTAATGTCATTATGTTTCTGTTTTAATACCATGCGCTAATCATATTGGGTTTTAATGTTATTATGTTTCTGTTTTAATACCAAGCGCTAATCATATTGGGTTTTAATGTCGTTATGTTTCTGTTTTAATACCATGCGCTAATCATATTGGGTTTTAATGTTATTATGTTTCTGTTTTAATACCAAGCGCTAATCATATTGGGTTTTAATGTTATTATGTTTCTGTTTTAATACCAAGCGCTAATCATATTGGGTTTTAATGTTATGTTTCTGTTTTAATACCAAGCGCTAATCATATTGGGTTTTAATGTCATTATGTTTCTGTTTTAATACCATGCGCTAATCATATTGGGTTTTAATGTTATTATGTTTCTGTTTTAATACCATGCGCTAATCATATTGGGTTTTAATGTTATGTTTCTGTTTTAATACCAAGCGCTAATCATATTGGGTTTTAATGTTATTATGTTTCTGTTTTAATACCAAGCGCTAATCATATTGGGTTTTAATGTCATTATGTTTCTGTTTTAATACCATGCGCTAATCATATTGGGTTTTAATGTTATTATGTTTCTGTTTTAATACCAAGCGCTAATCATATTGGGTTTTAATGTCGTTATGTTTCTGTTTTAATACCATGCGCTAATCATATTGGGTTTTAATGTTATTATGTTTCTGTTTTAATACTATGCGCTAATCATATTGGGTTTTAATGTTATTATGTTTCTGTTTTAATACCATGCGCTAATCATATTGGGTTTTAATGTTATTATGTTTCTGTTTTAATACCAAGCGCTAATCATATTCGGTTTTAATGTTATTATGTTTCTGTTTTAATACCAAGCGCTAATCATATTGGGTTTTAATGTTATTATGTTTCTGTTTTAATACCATGCGCTAATCATATTGGGTTTTAATGTTATTATGTTTCTGTTTTAATACCAAGCGCTAATCATATTGGGTTTTAATGTTATTATGTTTCTGTTTTAATACCAAGCGCTAATCATATTGGGTTTTAATGTTATTATGTTTCTGTTTTAATACTATGCGCTAATCATATTGGGTTTTAATGTTATTATGTTTCTGTTTTAATACCAAGCGCTAATCATATTGGGTTTTAATGTCGTTATGTTTCTGTTTTAATACCATGCGCTAATCATATTGGGTTTTAATGTTATTATGTTTCTGTTTTAATACCAAGCGCTAATCATATTGGGTTTTAATGTTATTATGTTTCTGTTTTAATACCAAGCGCTAATCATATTGGGTTTTAATGTTATTATGTTTCTGTTTTAATACCATGCGCTAATCATATTGGGTTTTAATGTTATTATGTTTCTGTTTTAATACCAAGCGCTAATCATATTGGGTTTTAATGTTATTATGTTTCTGTTTTAATACCAAGCGCTAATCATATTGGGTTTTAATGTTATTATGTTTCTGTTTTAATACCAAGCGCTAATCATATTGGGTTTTAATGTTATTATGTTTCTGTTTTAATACTATGCGCTAATCATATTGGGTTTTAATGTTATTATGTTTCTGTTTTAATACCAAGCGCTAATCATATTGGGTTTTAATGTCATTATGTTTCTGTTTTAATACCAAGCGCTAATCATATTGGGTTTTAATGTTATTATGTTTCTGTTTTAATACCAAGCGCTAATCATATTGGGTTTTAATGTTATTATGTTTCTGTTTTAATACCAAGCGCTAATCATATTGGGTTTTAATGTCATTATGTTTCTGTTTTAATACTATGCGCTAATCATATTGGGTTTTAATGTTATTATGTTTCTGTTTTAATACCAAGCGCTAATCATATTGGGTTTTAATGTTATGTTTCTGTTTTAATACCAAGCGCTAATCATATTGGGTTTTAATGTTATTATGTTTCTGTTTTAATACCAAGCGCTAATCATATTGGGTTTTAATGTTATGTTTCTGTTTTAATACCAAGCGCTAATCATATTGGGTTTTAATGTTATTATGTTTCTGTTTTAATACCAAGCGCTAATCATATTGGGTTTTAATGTTATTATGTTTCTGTTTTAATACCAAGCGCTAATCATATTGGGTTTTAATGTTATTATGTTTCTGTTTTAATACCAAGCGCTAATCATATTGGGTTTTAATGTTATTATGTTTCTGTTTTAATACCAAGCGCTAATCATATTGGGTTTTAATGTTATTATGTTTCTGTTTTAATACCAAGCGCTAATCATATTGGGTTTTAATGTTATTATGTTTCTGTTTTAATACCAAGCGCTAATCATATTGGGTTTTAATGTTATTATGTTTCTGTTTTAATACCAAGCGCTAATCATATTGGGTTTTAATGTTATTATGTTTCTGTTTTAATACCAAGCGCTAATCATATTGGGTTTTAATGTTATTATGTTTCTGTTTTAATACCAAGCGCTAATCATATTGGGTTTTAATGTTATTATGTTTCTGTTTTAATACCAAGCGCTAATCATATTGGGTTTTAATGTTATTATGTTTCTGTTTTAATACTATGCGCTAATCATATTGGGTTTTAATGTTATTATGTTTCTGTTTTAATACCAAGCGCTAATCATATTGGGTTTTAATGTCATTATGTTTCTGTTTTAATACCAAGCGCTAATCATATTGGGTTTTAATGTTATTATGTTTCTGTTTTAATACCAAGCGCTAATCATATTGGGTTTTAATGTTATTATGTTTCTGTTTTAATACCAAGCGCTAATCATATTGGGTTTTAATGTCATTATGTTTCTGTTTTAATACCAAGCGCTAATCATATTGGGTTTTAATGTTATTATGTTTCTGTTTTAATACCAAGCGCTAATCATATTGGGTTTTAATGTTATTATGTTTCTGTTTTAATACCAAGCGCTAATCATATTGGGTTTTAATGTTATTATGTTTCTGTTTTAATACTATGCGCTAATCATATTGGGTTTTAATGTTATTATGTTTCTGTTTTAATACCAAGCGCTAATCATATTGGGTTTTAATGTCATTATGTTTCTGTTTTAATACCAAGCGCTAATCATATTGGGTTTTAATGTTATTATGTTTCTGTTTTAATACCAAGCGCTAATCATATTGGGTTTTAATGTTATTATGTTTCTGTTTTAATACCAAGCGCTAATCATATTGGGTTTTAATGTCATTATGTTTCTGTTTTAATACTATGCGCTAATCATATTGGGTTTTAATGTTATTATGTTTCTGTTTTAATACCAAGCGCTAATCATATTGGGTTTTAATGTTATGTTTCTGTTTTAATACCAAGCGCTAATCATATTGGGTTTTAATGTTATTATGTTTCTGTTTTAATACCAAGCGCTAATCATATTGGGTTTTAATGTTATGTTTCTGTTTTAATACCAAGCGCTAATCATATTGGGTTTTAATGTTATTATGTTTCTGTTTTAATACCAAGCGCTAATCATATTGGGTTTTAATGTTATTATGTTTCTGTTTTAATACCAAGCGCTAATCATATTGGGTTTTAATGTTATTATGTTTCTGTTTTAATACCAAGCGCTAATCATATTGGGTTTTAATGTTATTATGTTTCTGTTTTAATACCAAGCGCTAATCATATTGGGTTTTAATGTTATTATGTTTCTGTTTTAATACCAAGCGCTAATCATATTGGGTTTTAATGTTATTATGTTTCTGTTTTAATACCAAGCGCTAATCATATTGGGTTTTAATGTTATTATGTTTCTGTTTTAATACCAAGCGCTAATCATATTGGGTTTTAATGTTATTATGTTTCTGTTTTAATACCAAGCGCTAATCATATTGGGTTTTAATGTTATTATGTTTCTGTTTTAATACCAAGCGCTAATCATATTGGGTTTTAATGTTATTATGTTTCTGTTTTAATACCAAGCGCTAATCATATTGGGTTTTAATGTTATTATGTTTCTGTTTTAATACTATGCGCTAATCATATTGGGTTTTAATGTTATTATGTTTCTGTTTTAATACCAAGCGCTAATCATATTGGGTTTTAATGTCATTATGTTTCTGTTTTAATACCAAGCGCTAATCATATTGGGTTTTAATGTTATTATGTTTCTGTTTTAATACCAAGCGCTAATCATATTGGGTTTTAATGTTATTATGTTTCTGTTTTAATACCAAGCGCTAATCATATTGGGTTTTAATGTCATTATGTTTCTGTTTTAATACTATGCGCTAATCATATTGGGTTTTAATGTTATTATGTTTCTGTTTTAATACCAAGCGCTAATCATATTGGGTTTTAATGTTATGTTTCTGTTTTAATACCAAGCGCTAATCATATTGGGTTTTAATGTTATTATGTTTCTGTTTTAATACCAAGCGCTAATCATATTGGGTTTTAATGTTATGTTTCTGTTTTAATACCAAGCGCTAATCATATTGGGTTTTAATGTTATTATGTTTCTGTTTTAATACCATGCGCTAATCATATTGGGTTTTAATGTTATTATGTTTCTGTTTTAATACCAAGCGCTAATCATATTGGGTTTTAATGTTATTATGTTTCTGTTTTAATACCAAGCGCTAATCATATTGGGTTTTAATGTTATTATGTTTCTGTTTTAATACCAAGCGCTAATCATATTGGGTTTTAATGTTATTATGTTTCTGTTTTAATACCAAGCGCTAATCATATTGGGTTTTAATGTTATTATGTTTCTGTTTTAATACCAAGCGCTAATCATATTGGGTTTTAATGTTATTATGTTTCTGTTTTAATACCAAGCGCTAATCATATTGGGTTTTAATGTTATTATGTTTCTGTTTTAATACCAAGCGCTAATCATATTGGGTTTTAATGTTATTATGTTTCTGTTTTAATACTATGCGCTAATCATATTGGGTTTTAATGTCGTTATGTTTCTGTTTTAATACTATGCGCTAATCATATTGGGTTTTAATGTTATTATGTTTCTGTTTTAATACCAAGCGCTAATCATATTGGGTTTTAATGTTATTATGTTTCTGTTTTAATACTATGCGCTAATCATATTGGGTTTTAATGTTATTATGTTTCTGTTTTAATACTATGCGCTAATCATATTGGGTTTTAATGTTATGTTTCTGTTTTAATACCATGCGCTAATCATATTGGGTTTTAATGTTATTATGTTTCTGTTTTAATACCAAGCGCTAATCATATTGGGTTTTAATGTTATTATGTTTCTGTTTTAATACCATGCGCTAATCATATTGGGTTTTAATGTTATTATGTTTCTGTTTTAATACCAAGCGCTAATCATATTGGGTTTTAATGTTATTATGTTTCTGTTTTAATACCAAGCGCTAATCATATTGGGTTTTAATGTTATTATGTTTCTGTTTTAATACCAAGCGCTAATCATATTGGGTTTTAATGTTATTATGTTTCTGTTTTAATACTATGCGCTAATCATATTGGGTTTTAATGTTATTATGTTTCTGTTTTAATACCAAGCGCTAATCATATTGGGTTTTAATGTCATTATGTTTCTGTTTTAATACCAAGCGCTAATCATATTGGGTTTTAATGTTATTATGTTTCTGTTTTAATACCAAGCGCTAATCATATTGGGTTTTAATGTTATTATGTTTCTGTTTTAATACCAAGCGCTAATCATATTGGGTTTTAATGTCATTATGTTTCTGTTTTAATACTATGCGCTAATCATATTGGGTTTTAATGTTATTATGTTTCTGTTTTAATACCAAGCGCTAATCATATTGGGTTTTAATGTTATTATGTTTCTGTTTTAATACCAAGCGCTAATCATATTGGGTTTTAATGTTATTATGTTTCTGTTTTAATACCAAGCGCTAATCATATTGGGTTTTAATGTTATTATGTTTCTGTTTTAATACCAAGCGCTAATCATATTGGGTTTTAATGTTATTATGTTTCTGTTTTAATACCAAGCGCTAATCATATTGGGTTTTAATGTTATTATGTTTCTGTTTTAATACTATGCGCTAATCATATTGGGTTTTAATGTTATTATGTTTCTGTTTTAATACCAAGCGCTAATCATATTGGGTTTTAATGTTATTATGTTTCTGTTTTAATACCAAGCGCTAATCATATTGGGTTTTAATGTCATTATGTTTCTGTTTTAATACTATGCGCTAATCATATTGGGTTTTAATGTTATTATGTTTCTGTTTTAATACCAAGCGCTAATCATATTGGGTTTTAATGTTATGTTTCTGTTTTAATACCAAGCGCTAATCATATTGGGTTTTAATGTTATTATGTTTCTGTTTTAATACCAAGCGCTAATCATATTGGGTTTTAATGTTATGTTTCTGTTTTAATACCAAGCGCTAATCATATTGGGTTTTAATGTTATTATGTTTCTGTTTTAATACCAAGCGCTAATCATATTGGGTTTTAATGTTATTATGTTTCTGTTTTAATACCAAGCGCTAATCATATTGGGTTTTAATGTTATTATGTTTCTGTTTTAATACCAAGCGCTAATCATATTGGGTTTTAATGTTATTATGTTTCTGTTTTAATACCAAGCGCTAATCATATTGGGTTTTAATGTTATTATGTTTCTGTTTTAATACCAAGCGCTAATCATATTGGGTTTTAATGTTATTATGTTTCTGTTTTAATACCAAGCGCTAATCATATTGGGTTTTAATGTTATTATGTTTCTGTTTTAATACCAAGCGCTAATCATATTGGGTTTTAATGTTATTATGTTTCTGTTTTAATACCAAGCGCTAATCATATTGGGTTTTAATGTTATTATGTTTCTGTTTTAATACCAAGCGCTAATCATATTGGGTTTTAATGTTATTATGTTTCTGTTTTAATACCAAGCGCTAATCATATTGGGTTTTAATGTTATTATGTTTCTGTTTTAATACTATGCGCTAATCATATTGGGTTTTAATGTTATTATGTTTCTGTTTTAATACCAAGCGCTAATCATATTGGGTTTTAATGTCATTATGTTTCTGTTTTAATACCAAGCGCTAATCATATTGGGTTTTAATGTTATTATGTTTCTGTTTTAATACCAAGCGCTAATCATATTGGGTTTTAATGTTATTATGTTTCTGTTTTAATACCAAGCGCTAATCATATTGGGTTTTAATGTCATTATGTTTCTGTTTTAATACTATGCGCTAATCATATTGGGTTTTAATGTTATTATGTTTCTGTTTTAATACCAAGCGCTAATCATATTGGGTTTTAATGTTATGTTTCTGTTTTAATACCAAGCGCTAATCATATTGGGTTTTAATGTTATTATGTTTCTGTTTTAATACCAAGCGCTAATCATATTGGGTTTTAATGTTATGTTTCTGTTTTAATACCAAGCGCTAATCATATTGGGTTTTAATGTTATTATGTTTCTGTTTTAATACCATGCGCTAATCATATTGGGTTTTAATGTTATTATGTTTCTGTTTTAATACCAAGCGCTAATCATATTGGGTTTTAATGTTATTATGTTTCTGTTTTAATACCAAGCGCTAATCATATTGGGTTTTAATGTTATTATGTTTCTGTTTTAATACCAAGCGCTAATCATATTGGGTTTTAATGTTATTATGTTTCTGTTTTAATACCAAGCGCTAATCATATTGGGTTTTAATGTTATTATGTTTCTGTTTTAATACCAAGCGCTAATCATATTGGGTTTTATTGTTATTATGTTTCTGTTTTAATACCAAGCGCTAATCATATTGGGTTTTAATGTTATTATGTTTCTGTTTTAATACCAAGCGCTAATCATATTGGGTTTTAATGTTATTATGTTTCTGTTTTAATACCAAGCGCTAATCATATTGGGTTTTAATGTCGTTATGTTTCTGTTTTAATACTATGCGCTAATCATATTGGGTTTTAATGTTATTATGTTTCTGTTTTAATACCAAGCGCTAATCATATTGGGTTTTAATGTTATTATGTTTCTGTTTTAATACTATGCGCTAATCATATTGGGTTTTAATGTTATGTTTCTGTTTTAATACTATGCGCTAATCATATTGGGTTTTAATGTTATGTTTCTGTTTTAATACCATGCGCTAATCATATTGGGTTTTAATGTTATTATGTTTCTGTTTTAATACCATGCGCTAATCATATTGGGTTTTAATGTTATGTTTCTGTTTTAATACCAAGCGCTAATCATATTGGGTTTTAATGTTATTATGTTTCTGTTTTAATACCAAGCGCTAATCATATTGGGTTTTAATGTTATTATGTTTCTGTTTTAATACCAAGCGCTAATCATATTGGGTTTTAATGTTATTATGTTTCTGTTTTAATACCAAGCGCTAATCATATTGGGTATTAATGTTATTATGTTTCTGTTTTAATACTATGCGCTAATCATATTGGGTTTTAATGTTATTATGTTTCTGTTTTAATACCAAGCGCTAATCATATTGGGTTTTAATGTCATTATGTTTCTGTTTTAATACCAAGCGCTAATCATATTGGGTTTTAATGTTATTATGTTTCTGTTTTAATACTATGCGCTAATCATATTGGGTTTTAATGTTATTATGTTTCTGTTTTAATACCAAGCGCTAATCATATTGGGTTTTAATGTTATTATGTTTCTGTTTTAATACTATGCGCTAATCATATTGGGTTTTAATGTTATGTTTCTGTTTTAATACCATGCGCTAATCATATTGGGTTTTAATGTTATTATGTTTCTGTTTTAATACCATGCGCTAATCATATTGGGTTTTAATGTTATGTTTCTGTTTTAATACCAAGCGCTAATCATATTGGGTTTTAATGTTATTATGTTTCTGTTTTAATACCATGCGCTAATCATATTGGGTTTTAATGTTATTATGTTTCTGTTTTAATACCATGCGCTAATCATATTGGGTTTTAATGTTATTATGTTTCTGTTTTAATACCATGCGCTAATCATATTGGGTTTTAATGTTATGTTTCTGTTTTAATACCAAGCGCTAATCATATTGGGTTTTAATGTTATGTTTCTGTTTTAATACCAAGCGCTAATCATATTGGGTTTTAATGTTATTATGTTTCTGTTTTAATACCAAGCGCTAATCATATTGGGTTTTAATGTTATTATGTTTCTGTTTTAATACTATGCGCTAATCATATTGGGTTTTAATGTCGTTATGTTTAGGTGTTTAATAAAATTTCCAAACGAAATAGGTTTGTAATGTAATGCCTGATAAATTCATGTACATGCGTTAATGTGAATGTTTTTGTTTTTAATTGATCATAGCACTCTCTTTAATTGATCATAGCACTCTCTTTAATTGATCATATCACTCTCTTTAATTGATCATAGCACTCTCTTTAATTAATCATAGCACTCTCTATAATTGATCATAGCACTCTCTTTAATTGATCATAGCACTCTCTTTAATTGATCATAGCACTCTCTTTAATTAATCATAGCACTCTCTTTAATTGATCATAGCACTCTCTTTAATTGATCATAGCACTCTCTTTAATTGATCATAGCACTCTCTTTAATTAATCATAGCACTCTCTTTAATTGATCATAGCACTCTCTTTAATTGATCATAGCACTCTCTACCACTTCCCGTTGCTACCTTTTTTGTGGCATTATATTTTATATATCATTTGGAACGTACGTATGCTTTTTGATTCATAAGCTTTGTCTCGTTAAGGTTTAGGATCCAAGCATTGTGGAAGCGAGAAACCGGCTGATGTTTACAGGACGTTCACCAGATACCTTAGAATAGAATACCAAACAAGACTAGACTTTCCCAGATCAGTCTCTTTCTCTATTGTATTCAATGCTTTTGATGTGGGTAAGTACGCTAGATGTGTTTTACTATTTCATTTAAACCGATATTAGTTTTCATCGGAGTGATTTATTTTTTTCGGATATTAATGGTCTTATGAATTAAAGTCACACCACTGGCACGCAGAAAATTGTTTTTTTAGACAAACAAAGAAGAACGTGTTTTTCCCGACATTGCTACCATACTTAAAATGTATGATGCGCTGGCTTCATCTTAGTAGAAATGTGAGATACGACTGAGTTCGAGTTGTACAGCGGAGACTCGTTAATCCATACTTTCTTTACCCGGCATCATCGCTTTCCGAAGATAGTTTAACAGGAATTGATTATCTAAACGATTTTGTCCTCCCTTAACTGAGAAATCATCGTTAAGAATCCGAATATCAAAATCGCGAACCAATGCGTACAATTACCGTAAAGTATGCCTCGATAATTCGGAAATAATCTATTCAAAAATACAGAATGTTCTAAGAATCGTATATGAAAGTAAAGTCAATTGGATAACATAGATCCACCGGCGCAGATTTGGAGGTGTTTCAATTTATCAGTATTTGATTCTAGCAGCACGTTAAATTTATAAATTGATCACATGACCGTGAGAATGGAAAAAGATTAAGTTTATTTGAACCTTTCTCATGTATTCAGTATTTAACAGTTTGACATAACATATTGGCTAATAAATTATCTTTAAGTTTCTTTAAAGTTTCTCATATCTATTCAACAGTCAACAGTTTAACATAACATATTGGCTAATAAATTATCTTTAAGTTTCTTTAAAGTTTCTCATATATATTCAACCATCAACAGTTTGTTAATGGGTGTTTAAAAACAAGTTGATTTAAGTTCTGGACGGAACACATCCTCATTTCAGAATAATTGGCTCATTAGTATGTATAACAATTATATAACATGGCGTATAATACGGACTACATTTCATTAGTTTACCATAACGCATTTAACTTTTAGAAATAAGTTTGTATTCGTTGTTCGTTGTACAGTTTACATTATTATTGCGACACTAACAAGAAAATAAAGACAAGCAGAGATACCGGCCGATATACAAAAATGACGATTTGCAATCATAATGAAAATCACCCAAAAGCTACCATTCAAGATGTCCACTGGTATGCACGTACTAGGGCATTTAATAAAGTGGCATGTACATGATATAATGATGTCGTAAAATTAAAATGTGCATGTTTCAATAATCCGGGAAACCGTTAGTTCCGACTAATTTAAAGGTAACGAAGGATCCGGATTAATGGGGTTCCACTGTACATGTATTCATTATTATATGGAATGCGTTTACCACTCTAACCAAAACTATCTCTCCTAGCAAAGAAACCGTCAACAGAGCACGACCTTGCTAACAAACAAAAATGGTCAAGCTGTCTATACAAAAACGCCTTAGCCCTTCAAATAGGTCCCATTGCTCCTAAACCTAGCTTATATTACTTGAGTTATCGACCTTTCAGTCTTTGGCCGTTGTGGCCATAATCAATAATACATTTTGGATCGCCGGACAAATTAAAAAGTCAAACGCAAAATGGGAAATCTTTTAAAGATTTCCCGCTCTGCAGAAATTCATTTTACGGCATTAATATTGACAAGGTCTTCCTAAAAAGAATTTGAGCGTGGTTTTTTTTACTTACATTTTACATCGCCATTATGTATTAGAAGTTTTAAAACTTCTCTTTATTTTAGGGATATGTGAATCCTGGGAGACTCGATGTTCCAATGGTCACTGTATTCGGGATGAGATGAACTGTAATGGATACAATCCGTGTGGAGACCACTCTGATTGCAAGATGCCAGTAGGCAGTATTGTAGGCATTGTAATAGGCAGCCTTGCAGGATTGGCAATCCTCATGACCGTCATTGTTGTGTTGATATGCCGTCATCGTCGACCTAAGGTAAATTAATGTCTTTCAGCTTCTTCAAATTGGGAATTCTTGACTTCTAGACCCATGGCTACGGTTAGTGGATGTGTGTCTTGGATGTCTTAACGTCTCTTTACAATTTTCCAGAAATATTGCTATGAAGACTGCATTGTAGCAGTTTTTAGTGGCATGGATACAAATGTTACGTAAATTTACTAGTCCAAGATTGATCTAAGAGTACGTATGCACAGTCCTATAATATTCGAGTCTAGTGTAACTGATAGTACGAATGCACAGTCATACACTTATCTAATAGAACGTATGCACAGTCCAATACTGCTCTGATAGAACGTACACACAGTCCTATAATATTCGATGGTACGTACACACAGTCCTACACTGATCTAATCGTAAGTATGTCTGCACAGTCCTAAACTTTCGAAGAGTCCTATACTATCAGATAGTACGTATACACAGCCCTACACTGATCTGACAGTACATATACACTGTCCTACACTATCTGAGAGTTCGGATTCACGGTCCTATACTATCTGATAGTACGTTTAAACAGTCCTACACTTATCTGATATTAAGTGTACACATTTATACACTGATATGATAGTACGTTTACACAGTCCTACACTTACCTGATAGTACGTTTACACAGTCCTACACTGATATGATAGTACGTTTATACTGACATATGCTATGGGATAGTAAGTTTACAGTCCTACACTGATCTGATGGTAAAGATAAAGAATAACAGCAAAAAGGCATTCCAAATTGTGAAAGACCTCACCAGACAAAAGCAGTCAAGAATCAGTACCATTCAAGACGAAAATAGAAAATGCCTCACAGAAGCAAGTGACAATGCAGAAAGATGGACTGGTTATTGTAAAGAATATACAGCCATCCGTCCACAGGAGACCCAGAGGTGCTTGAAGTTCCAAACTCTACAAATGTTACTGACTTCCCCATTCTCAAAGAAGAGGTGGAGTCAGCAATAAGATCACTGAAGAATAGGAAGGCAGCTGGAGTAGACAACATCCCAGCTGAACTTTAAAGAATGGTGGTGAAACAGCGATCGAGCTTCTAACAAAATTCTGCAACAAGATCTGGCAGACAGGCGAAGGGCCACCGCAGTGGACCCAGTCACTGATTATAACACTTCCCAAAAAAGGCAATCTCCAGCTGTGCCAAATAACAGAACTATCAGTTTGATCAGCCGTGCTAGTAAGGTGATGCTGAAGATTATCTTGAACAGACTAAACCCACAAGCAGAAGAAATAATCGCCGAAGAACAGGTATGGTTTTGGAGTGGAAGAAGCACAAGAGAACAAATATTCAATTATTAGGGTTCTATGTGAGAATTGCTCACAACATCAACAAGACATCTATCATACTTACATAGATTTCAAAAAGGCTTTTGACAGAGTGTAGCATGAGGCATTGTGGGCCACAATGAAGAAGTTCAACATGGGTCAAAAGTTGACCAACACCATCAAACAGCTGTATGCCAAGGCTGCCAATGCAATAACTGCTCAAAGTTCTGTGAGGGACTGGTTTAAGACAACAGTTGGAGTACGGCAAGACTGTCTCCTGTCACCCACGCTTTTCAACATCTACTTAGAGCGCATCATGTGCGAAGTGCTGGAACACCACTGTGGGACAGTCATCATTGGAGGACGTAACATCACCAACCTCCACTTTGCAGACGACATTGATGGGCTGGCAGGCAGTGAAGAACATGGATGAAACATCTTCCAAATCTGACATGGAGATAAGTGCCGAGAAGACAAAGCTGATGACAAATAGTGGCAAACAAATCTCAACGAAAATTAAAGTCAGATGACAGGATCAGGAAACAGTGCGCCAGTTCAGATATCTTGGTTCCATAATCACGGAAGAGGGATCAGTAGCAGAAATTTTGTCACGATCAGCACAAACAACGGCAGCTGTGTCAAAGCTAAGATCCATCTGGAGAAAAAATATATGTCTGAAAACTAAAATCAGACTATTGAGATCACTAGTCATCTCAGTCATTCTGTAATCATGTGAGGCCTGGACCCTGACACCAGAATTGCAACGAAGAATCCAGGTACTTGAAATGAGATGCTACATAACCATCCTTGACATCCCTTACATGGACAACATCACAAATGAAGAAGTGCGTAACACCATCAGGCACAAAGTTGGTCATCATGAAAACCTCACCACTGTCAAAATGAGAGAGAGAGCTGAAATGGCATGGCCATGTCAATAGAGCCAACAGTCTATCCACAACAGTACTGCAGGGTAGTGTCCAAGATGGTAGACAGAGAAAAAAGTGGGTGACAACATCACTGAATGGACCAGGAAACGTTTTGCGGAGACACAGGCACATGATCGAGTCAAGTTGTGGGAACTGGTCAGATGTTCAGCAGCACAGTGCCTCAACGACCACACTAGGTCAAGAGACTGATGATGATGATGATGATGATGATGATGATGATGATGATGATGATGATGAGCGCATATGCCATAACAAATTTACTTTTGGTAAATTTAAGTTGTAACATACGTTTTGCATCAGTTTCTGCACGCGAATATTATGTTCTCAGGAATTCTCTGAATTATCTGAGTTTCATTCTACTCTTTTTGTACAATCAACAAATTCCCTGTTTTATATAAAATGAATGCAACCTATTATGGTTGCTAGTATAGATTTATCTACGGACAACGATGGGTGTTTCTGATTGGTAGAATGAAGTAATCTTGTTATGGTTAGAGTTTGGAATTAAATTCCCTAATCCGTAATCCATTCATTATTTCAGTTCCGCAACGTACCTTTCCAAGGTCCAGTGCCTACTATTGCCACCAGCTACGTCAATTCTTCATCCGCATCACAACCAGGTATGATTCCGTCCTATTTCAACCCGTGGTACAGTACTGGTCAGCAGCAGGTATTACCTGATAACACCGCGTATGGAAATAGTTCAGTTCCTTTCATGCCGCAAACCCAGATTTCATCACAATCCGAAAAGTAAATGGATCTACTAACACGAAATCCATGGGTGCTGGAAAGTTTTGTAGAAAAAAGCTTTTTAAAACAATTACGAATCAAAAGACAATTGTCATATCAAAGAATATAACCTTTACTGTTTTTAATACAAAATAGATTCTGGAAGAGTTAATTTTTCAATTTGATTTGTATACATGAAGATGCTGTAAATATGATTATTAGTTATTCAGGTTTCAATTTTTAAATAGTGGCTGCAACAAGATAGCCTGATGGGATTTCGGATTTACAATGCAACACAACCGATGGTGATTTTTGTTTGATTAGGATTTTTAACGTAGCTTTAACAATTTTTCAGTCATATCGCTACGATGTCTGCAGTGAGGCAGTTTATAGTGATGTCTAGCACTGAGACATCATGCCGCAGACATGTAGCATGATGTCTCACCCAGTCACATTATCCTGACACCAGGCCGACCAGTCCTAACACTAACCTCTTAATGCTGAGCGTCAAGCGAGGCAGCTGTTAGTACCATTTTTGTAAGTCTTTGGTATGACTCGGCTGGGGATCGAACCGACGACCTCCCGCTTCCGGGGCGGACGCTCTAACCACTTGGCCACCGGAGCGGTCAACCGATGGTGATACAAATACAATGTTTAATGCTAAAAAAATATTTAATCATTTAAGATAAACGCACGGACTTAAATCATAATACAAATAAATGACATTACTCAGTACAAAGACAAGGGTTAATAATTCACAGTGATTTCACCACAAAAAGAATGATGTGATTTACTCAGACAGTAAAAAGTATAGTATTTTACTCAAATTATTAAATGTAATCATTCATGCAAGTGAAAGTATGTAAAGAAAAAGGAACAGACATACACATAATATCTAGAGTCCCAGAAATGCACTGGGTTTTAAGAACACCAAAAATTAGCCCACGGCTAACGGATTACATGTACGAGTTGTACACTCCGTCACAAGCACACTTGCCTACTTGTCACGCTGGCCGATCAAGTCGTCAGTATTCCAGGTTAGTCAATTAAGCAATCAGCGCCCCCCAATCTCGGCCAGATAAGCCCTAGTACCTGCTACTCGACCAGCGACACTATTCAGCTCGACGACTGTAATGATTCTGCTTCACGGGTCGTATGGTTGACTTATTTGGTTAGCAATGCAACTGATGAAACGTCGACTCAAATCACCACGATCACTCTGATCACTCCGATCACTCTGATCAGCTCTAGAGGTGATCACTCTGGCCAGATATCACTCTGGTAACTAACTCTGGACAACTGAAAATATATCTAACACAGTGTAATATGCATGACACGGGTATATTCGACAACATGTAATGGTATTATATACGGTAAGCTATACAGATTGCATTATCATCACAATAATTACAAAACAGTATACAAGTTCAGATGTGAACCTAATAGTACCCTATAAGAATCCTACTGTACTAAACGTTTTTTTTAAATTGTATTGGCAATATAAATATCTTGCTAAGTCAAAAAGAACAATAGAATATATTGCATTATACCAAGTCTAACCCCTTATATGTAGAACTTTTATAAGACTGACCGGAACCATTATAGCAAGTTGATTACTAAAATTGACTGTTATTTCTTGTTTGATTAACTTAAATACTTGAGATTGTAGAGAAAAATAAGACAATAAAGAATTATACAGTCATGTGTTTTTGTAACAGCATGTCACTGAGATAGCAACCTTATTTTCCAATTCACTGTACGGTATGCTATTGTTGAAAAAGGTACATCCACATAACATACAGCTGACATGCGTAACGTGATTTTGCAATTTACTGTACTGTACCGTACTGTAATTTATCTTCATCGAATTTCATGTAATTGTCTGGTAGAAATACCGATTTGTCAAGCATTAGAATTAAGTTCAACCATTACTTGATATAGCTACCGAACTAACTATTAATCTATCCATCCATACATTCACCTATCTATCTATCTATCTCTCTCTCTCTCTCTCTCTCTCTCTCTCTCTCTCTCTCTCTCTCTCTATATATATATATATATATATATATATATATATATATATATATATATACTGAGATCGCAACCTTATTTTGCACTTCACTGTACCGTATGCATAACTTAGTTTACTTCATAACAAGCATACACACAATGGTTCTTATATATGGACTAGCAGAAAGAACGATCTCAAGATAAATTATACTTTATATCGGCATCGATATTCAAGTCTTGTAGAAATAGCGATTGGTCCAACAATAAAATTAAGTTCAACCATTGATTGATATAGCTATTTATCCATATATCCATTCACCTATCTACCTATCTATCTATCTATCTATCTATCTATCTATCTATCTATCTATTTATCTAAATATGGGTCCATATATAAATATTCAACACTTGATGACACACCTGTCTGATGTACGAGATAATGAAATACTGGGATGTTAGTGACGCGTGTTGCATTCATACACTATTGGGATGTTAGTGACACGAGTTGTATTAATATTCTGTTGGAATTCTATTGACACGTGTTGCATTCATCCAATATTAGGAAGTTATTGACACGTGCTGTATTCATACACTATTCTGATGTTAGTGACACGTGTTCCATTCAATCACTATTGGGATGATATTGACACGTTTTGCATTCATGTTGTCAAAATATTCGATAATTCCATAACTATTTTAGAAATACATGTTTGGAATTTATCATCTTTCAGTATGTGTAGGACGGGTCCAGTCCGCTGTTTCCTGTAGTAATATATGTTTATGTAAATACGGGTCCAGTGCGCTATTTGCTGTAGTAATACAGTATATGTTTATACAAATACGGGCCCAGTCTGTTATTTGCTGTATTAATATATGTTTAATGTAAATGTTCTAAACTTGCATACATTTTGTCTTTGGGAAGACCAATCTGCAATAAGATGTTGGAATTTACGATGTGTACGTTATTCGTATTGTTTGATTGTACCTGTTCAGTCTGTGATTTTTCTAGTTGTATACATGTTTATTCATAGGTGTTGAAACTGTTGAAAGCAATACCTGGATCAATGTATATATTACTAGGTTTGCAATACACCTGGGCAAACATTAACCAACAATACCCAAGTCTTCCTTAAATTTAAATCTTATTTGTAGAGAAATGATGTTAATTTCACCACAATGAATCTTAAGTCTAGATATTATCAATTTTGATTTTTCTATATATATATATATATATATATATATATATATATATATATATATATATAGAGAGAGAGAGAGAGAGAGAGAGAGAGAGAGAGAGAGAGAGAGAGGAAGAGAGAGAGAATTATAAATATACACTTGTCAGAACAGAAAGTGCTATCCCTGGCTTCAATAGAAGAATGCTTGATAATAGTACGCAGAAAAGGTTAATACAAATAATATTATCATACAGGTTAGAGAATTTAGAATTCATTCTCTACGGAGACTCGAACCCAGGTCCAAGGGTAAAGGGCACCCATCGTCGTCCTGAGAGTGTATATGCTATGCATGATTGCATATAATACTTTTTGCTGGTGATGTATGCTCAGTCGTGATGGCATATGATTTGGTGTGTGCAGGAAAGGCGATGGGTGCCGTTTACCTGCTGATCTGCGTTCGTATCTCTGTAGAGTACGAATGAAATATTCTCTAATATATATGATAGTATTATCTGTGTGTATCTGACGATCTCTGCCTGTATTAATTATGCTGTATACGTTTTACAATTAAACGTTGATCGTTTCCGATATTCGATATTTTTTCACTTGTAGTACTCGTTTCCATATGATTTGTATATGGCACAAGTATTCTCGATTATTCTCGATACCGGGCTATGAAAAATGTATTAATAGAAAGGACGTTGATAAGTTATCTGACCTACATACACCTGTAGATGAAAAACGGCCTGCAGACTCTTAATGCGTTATCAAAGAGTGCAAAGTTTCAAGTACGCGTTATCGCTTATTTGATTTTCCTGTAAATTCTTTCATTTTAATAAGAACATATTCCTTAGTGTACATTTTCCCACAATGTTTCAGTCACGTCGTAAGTGTAATATTACATCATAGTGCAAATAATTAAATACACTTCACGCCTCTTAAAGACAAAAGTTCAATTCATATAATACATTTTAAGCATAGAACATTCAATTCACATAACACCTCCTAAGCACCAAAAGATCAATCAACATTACGCCTCAACAGGAGTACATATTCAGTATAAATGAGTGTTTTGAGGAGTTAGAATTCAATACACATCGCGGCTTTAAATGAATAAACGTTTAATAAACATTACGTGTGTAAAGGAGTAATAATTCAATACACATCACGCCACTTAAAATGTAATAATTCAATACACATCACGGCGTTTAAAAAAGTAAGCAAAAATTAACTCTCTCTCTCTCTCTCTCTCTCTCTCTCTCTCTCTCTCTCTCTCTCTCAACTGATTGAGTAATTATTATTGCGGTATTATTACTAATACATGTCTCTCTCACTTGCATATACTAACAAAGCAATTATTATTGCGGTATTATTAATAATACATGTTTCTGACAGATAAGCCCACTAAAACCTTACAGTTTACTTGCCTTACTACGGCGAATTAAATGTACCATAAACGTTCTCCGTTCATATTTCTCATACACTGTGCTATATTTCTGGTATTTTAATGAGAATAAACGTGCTCTTTATAAAGCTTGTATGTTTTGCATTATAGAATTTCAAGTAATATAATTATGCATGTATATTTTGGTTCACGGGTACAAGCTTCCAAATAGGGTACAATAATAAACGCTTTCATATAGGGTAGAAGGATACACGCTTCCATAGAGGATACAAGCGTACAATCTTCCATATAAGGTAGAAGGGTACATTTCCATATAGGGTACAAGGATAAACGCTTCCATATTGGGAACAAATGTAAACGCTTCCATACAGGGTACTAGGGTAAATGCTTCCATACAGTTTAGAAGGGTAAACGCTTTCATATATAGGGTACACGTGTAAACGTTTCTATACAGAGCACAAGGGTAAACACGTCCATATTGGATACAAGGGTAAACGTTTCCATACAGTTTAGAAGGGTAAACGCTTTCATATATAGGGTACAAGGCTAAACGCTTCCATACAGGGTACAAGTGTAAACACGTCCATATTGGATACAAGGGTAAACGCTTCCATACAGGGTACAAGTGTAAACGTTTCTATACAGAGCACAAGGGTAAACACGTCCATATTGGATACAAGGGTAAACGTTTCCATACAGGGTACAAATGTAAATGTTTCCTTATAGGGTACAAGGGTAAACGCTTCCATATTGAGTACAAGGGTAAACGCTTCCATACAGTTTAGAAGGGTAAACGCTTTCATAGATAGGGTACACGTGTAAACGTTTCTATACAGAGCACAAGGGTAAACAAGTCCATATTGGATACAAGGGTAAACGCTTCCATGCAGGGTACAAGGGTAAATGTTTCCTTATAGGGTACAAGGGTAAATGCTTCCATATTGGGTACAAGGGTAAACGCTTCCATATTGGGAACAAATGTATACGCTTCCATATTGGGTACAAGGGTAAATATTTCCTTATAGGGTACAAGAAACAATTTTCATGTTCAAAATCGTTATTGATTATTTCCTGCCTAATATAAAATTCATGCAAAATACAGATTGACAATATGTTGTTACGTGCTTAGGCTCGAATAAACAGTAGCATAGAAAGAGTGAAAATAACAATCTTGTAAAAACTTAATAAACAATTTATTGAGCACAAATATTTTCCAGATAAGAAAAAATAAACTTACGGTTTTAAGAATTAATTCCAAATGAATCAAAAAATAATTCAAAATATAATCCACTAGTGAAATTGCAAAAGTCCTGGTAATTAAATGTCCTAATAAAAAATTCCCAGTTCGAATTTTAGTGAATCATCCAAGTTGGAAGACGATGTTACGTGATGAAGTCAGTTCTGGTCTTATCAAATTCGATGAGCACAAACATCATATTTACAAATATACCTATATCTTTAACTATCAAAAAGTATTAGCTGGGGAAAAGAGCAATATAATATCCTTCATTTAAGAAATCGAACAAAGTCCAACGTACACAGATAACAACTTGCTATCATTCCTGCGTCCTCGTTGATTCAAATTTGTTCAATACCAGACTATATTTGATAATTTTATTTAAGGAAAATACTACGCTATCCTATCCAGCCGGTAACTTGTAAAATAAACCTCGTTCTCGAAGCTTAAGATGAGTTTTAGACAGTGACAAGTAAGATTTAGTTTCGCCGTAAAATGGACTTCATTTAAAACAATTATTGATGCAGTATACATTTTATTACATGCTCGGAGACATGTCGATGTCAATTTAAATATTACAAATGCATCATATATTACAATCATCTGCGTAATCTCAGCGTTCATGAAATAAAACGTTATTATTTTTGACCATATCAATCTTACTTATGACCTTTAAAAATCTTGATATTTAAACATAAAAGTCATTATAGTAAACAAACGCATACAATATGATGTAAAAACAAAATCAGTTCAGACCGTCCTTTTATGTATAGCACACACTGGACTGTATTAGTCATCTAACATTAGTGTGCAATTTTAATAAGTCTTTCGCATAATTTAATATCATTTATATATCCACTTTTGCGTCTTTGGGCATTTTTCGTATTTGGAAGTTTGCTTACAACATTCATCAAATAAACATTTTACGAAAACTTATATTCTACATTTCATGTTTTTGTGTAATGGCTAGATTTCACTCTTTGTATACAGATTAAATATAAATAAAGAGAACAACTACTTCTATGCCATAAATCTTAATGATATTCAAGCTGAGCCATAACGTAATTTTTCAAACAAGTTGTGACCTTCATGGCTCCCCATACAAATCTTACAGGTGATGATCATCACCAGGAAGAAATTGACTAATCTCACGAGAATTCAGCATAAGGTACAAATGTTATTGACTATGCATCTAAAGTACGACAATCGCGTTGATAACATCGGTTTAACGCATATTTTACTGGAAATCTAATCGGAAGCTCGGATTGCTAAAATAAAATGGCAACCGCTTCCTATCCACAAGGACAATTATTTCATCTTATAGAGTGTACAATATGCCTGGATACATTCAAAAAGCCCAAAGTTCTGCCCTGCGGACATACGTGTTGTGCTTCATGTCTTCAATCACATATCAACAGCAAGCTGATGCAAAATGGTAAACGACAGGCAAGCTTTCCCTGTCCTGTGTGTAGGGCAAGCACAGCTCCACCTGATCCTACAATGGACACTGATAAATGGGCAGAATTATTTCCCGTGAACAGTATGGCGGCCTCTCTGTTGGAGTTTAAAATGGAAAAAAGCTGTGATCTGTGCGTAAAGAGAAAAAAAGAAACACCGGCAGTATCTTATTGTCGGGAGTGTAAGATATCAATGTGTGTTCTGTGTCAAGAGTACCACGATGACATTTCAGCGTGTAATAAAGGAAATATTCTGAACTTGAATACAGGAATACATTCGAATGACATACCACCAAACCTAGCTTTCATAGAAATATGCTCCAAGCATTTAAACGAACGTATTAAATTCTTTTGCAAGGACCATAACACAATGTGTTGCAGCACTTGTGGGTTTCTAGAACATCGAAAATGCGAGACAATCGTCACGCTTGATGAAATGAAAACAACTTTTGGTATATCCGTTAAGTCTAAAGAAGCAGAAACAAATTTGAAAAAGTGCCATAGCAATTTGAAACAAGTGGCATCAGCTGTCACAGGAAATATAGATACGCTTAATAAGGATAAAGCAGCCATTACAAAACAGATTCGTTCCCTGATAACTCAACTTAATAACAAGCCTCGTTGGTTACAAATTGATTTAGATTATATCATGGATTCCAGACAGAAGTCAGTGAAATTTAACATACAGTTCCAAAAGACCAAAGCAGATAGTCTTTTTACCGCTATTGAAACTGATCTAATTCAGCTTGACCTTGTAATAACCCACGGGTCAGAGGTCAAAAAGATGATCATGCTTCACAAACTAAATCAGAATCAAGAGAGATATTTTCATACAGTAGCAGAGTTTCATAAAGACTTTACAGGTGTTAAGATGACAGTTAATGTTGATAAGACCTTCCAGGAAATGATAAATAACTTGTGTACGCTTGGGAAATTTAATATGACCCGAACTAAAGTGAACCTTTCCTCACGTTCAGCTGGAAAAGCTCCGGTCTGAAAGCAACAGACATTAATAGTTATTTAAAATAGTATGTTTTATATCAAAACATCTGGATACAAAAGACGTGGCAGATACAATGTTCAAAATCTGCCTGATTCAAGATTTGGTATCTTTTACAGAGATTTGTTGATCTCTTGACACCATTGAGAAATCCAAATAGAGTCAGATGTATTGTGGTATGACGGCATCGAAAACTCAACTTATTATTTCCACGTGTACAGATAAACACGACGTTTATTGATACCGGACAAAACGGCGTAGAGATAAGACATATCAATCACAACAACTTGGAAAGGCAGACAAATCATTCATCCATCACTTGTCACTGCTTAAGCAACCAGAAGAACTACAATTGTATTTCACCAATCCGGAAGGAAACTTCTTGAACAGAGTTTCTCAGCAAGTTGATTTGGGTACTGACAAGGAAATAAATAAACATCAAGATTGCAGCAGATGGATATTATATGGAGACAATTAATATAAATAGCTCAACAGGGTGATAGTCCATTAACAGTTAGATTCTTGTACAAGTCCGGTTTCTTCGTAACATAAAACTAATTAATTTGTCATTAAAACATTCTTTTAATATACAACGAATATGACAATTGTTGTTAAATGGAATATGACTATTATGGTTTTGTAATGAATCAATCATCTATTGTTCTTGGAATTAAGAAACATATAAAAAAAAATGTACAAGATGGTGGGCAGGAAGTATTAAACATGCATTTTGGAGAATTCATAGAATGTGCACGAGTTTGACAAAACAGGAACGTCATTATGAAAGTATCAGCAAATACGCTATTTATTGTATTAGATCTTTTAAATAGCGAAAGGACGTAATTTTATAATGAAAATAACCTATTTTGCAAAGGAAACGGACCTGTTTTATCAGAGTTATTCATATATTTCCGTGTCAGTGTCCATTATTGTATTAGATCTTTTAAATAGCAAAGGGACGTAATTTTATATGGAAAATGACCTGTTTTACAAAGGAAACGGACTTGTTTTATAAGAGTTATTCATATATTTCCGTGTCAGTGTCCATATGTGTGAATATTTATCCCAATACAAGTGGTTTTGCGAGAATTGTATGTCACACTGTGAACTGCGGAATTTGATCATTACTTTAAAGGAATATGATATAGTTGTTATATCGCTAATGAACGGTATAAGATTAAATCAGTTTAATGAATTTGTAATAGATGATTAACAGGAATATGATATAGTTGTTATATCGCTAATGAACTGTATAAGATTAAATCAGTTTAATTAATTTGTAATAGATGATTAACTGGACCGTTAAACAGAGTTTAAAAGAAATCTGTATTCATTCAAATTATCCAAACATAAAATACATTTCTCAATTGATTAAACCTAATTAGTTTAAATTTAATTCCATGGAATGGCTGATAGTACAATCAACAACAAGGGATTTATAATTGATTCAACTTAATTTGTTTAAATTTAATTGAATGGCGGACAGTACAACAAGGAATCATCACCCATAATATCAAAATTACAGTAAAACAAAGTAACGAAACGAAATTACATCCACTGGTAGACGCGATCAATGCAAATAAAATAAGCAAGTTAATTCAAAACGTTTCCAATAGTCAGAAAGAGATATCTACATTGTTAAGCGTAATAATTTGAATTAGTCAGAACTAATATAATTCTAAGTTATAGTGAAGCAGTGACGTATTGAAATATTTAAAGTATACTTTGCATAGAATGGTATTTCTGTGATACATGTAATAGAGTGACTATACTATACTGTGTACTGAAACGTTCCATGCATACAAAATATTTGGTCTTTTCTGAAATACATCTCTGAATATTTGGCTCCAAGATGTGTTTACAAAATATCGTTCAAGGACAACGTCTTATTCATCGTCCACTATTTTACACTTGGATTAGCGTTAATTCACAGAGTATGTTATAAATTGGTCTCACCCATCTACTGCGATCAACTTCGATTCATATGATAGGATAATCAAAAACTATCAAATTAATTGCTAAATTTCCAAAAAATAGAGAAGACAAAAGTAGGGCGTTGTTTTGATAATTTTGTTTTGAAGTATTTTTGTCCATTTGTTATTTACACAATCTTTGGTTTTTAAATCATTGAATATAAAATCAATCTGCCTTACTTACTGTCTTACTTGTAGAAATACATCGATGTAGAAATACATCGATTTTACGCTGACATGTAATTACTTTTAACTCTTTTTCCTTTCCTTTACTCAATTTATTTTGTCTCTGATATTTGTTTTTTTTAATCCACTAATTAGTTTCCTTTTCAACTACTACTGTTAATCAATCCCAAGCAATATTATGATGTACATGTATACCAGCAATATTATGATGTACATGTATACCAGCAATATTATGATGTACATGTATACCAGCAATATTATGATGTACATGTATACCAGCAATATTATGATGTACATGTATACCAGCAATATTATGATGTACATGTATACCAAGCAATATTATGATGTACATGTATACCAGCAATATTATGATGTACATGTATACCAGCAATATTATGATGTACATGTATACCAGCAATATTATGATGTACATGTATACCAGCAATATTATGATGTACATGTATACCAAGCAATATTATGATGTACATGTATACCAGCAATATTATGATGTACATGTATACCAGCAATATTATGATGTACATGTATACCAGCAATATTATGATGTACATGTATACCAGCAATATTATGATGTACATGTATACCAGCAATATTATGATGTACATGTATACCAGCAATATTATGATGTACATGTATACCAGCAATATTATGATGTACATGTATACCAGCAATATTATGATGTACATGTATACCAGCAATATTATGATGTACATGTATACCAGCAATATTATGATGTACATGTATACCAGCAATATTATGATGTACATGTATACCAGCAATATTATGATGTACATGTATACCAGCAATATTATGATGTACATGTATACCAGCAATATTATGATGTACATGTATACCAGCAATATTATGATGTACATGTATACCAGCAATATTATGATGTACATGTATACCAGCAATATTATGATGTACATGTATGCCAAGCAATATTATGATGTACATGTATACCAGCAATATTATGATGTACATGTATACCAGCAATATTATGATGTACATGTATACCAGCAATATTATGATGTACATGTATACCAGCAATATTATGATGTACATGTATACCAGCAATATTATGATGTACATGTATACCAGCAATATTATGATGTACATGTATACCAGCAATATTATGATGTACATGTATACCAGCAATATTATGATGTACATGTATGCCAAGCAATATTATGATGTACATGTATACCAGCAATATTATAATGTACATGTATACCAAGCAATATTATGATGTACATGTATACCAGCAATATTATGATGTACATGTATACCAGCAATATTATGATGTACATGTATACCAGCAATATTATGATGTACATGTATACCAGCAATATTATGATGTACATGTATACCAGCAATATTATGATGTACATGTATACCAGCAATATTATGATGTACATGTATACCAGCAATATTATGATGTACATGTATACCAGCCAATATTATGATGTACATGTATACCAGCAATATTATGATGTACATGTATACCAGCAATATTATGATGTACATGTATACCAGCAATATTATGATGTACATGTATGCCAAGCAATATTATGATGTACATGTATACCAGCAATATTATGATGTACATGTATACCAAGCAATATTATGATGTACATGTATACCAGCAATATTATGATGTACATGTATACCAAGCAATATTATGATGTACATGTATACCAGCAATATTATGATGTACATGTATACCAGCAATATTATGATGTACATGTATACCAGCAATATTATGATGTACATGTATACCAGCAATATTATGATGTACATGTATACCAGCAATATTATGATGTACATGTATACCAGCAATATTATGATGTACATGTATACCAGCAATATTATGATGTACATGTATACCAGCAATATTATGATGTACATGTATACCAGCAATATTATGATGTACATGTATACCAGCAATATTATGATGTACATGTATACCAGCAATATTATGATGTACATGTATACCAGCAATATTATGATGTACATGTATACCAGCAATATTATGATGTACATGTATACCAGCAATATTATGATGTACATGTATACCAGCAATATTATGATGTACATGTATACCAGCAATATTATGATGTACATGTATACCAGCAATATTATGATGTACATGTATACCAGCAATATTATGATGTACATGTATACCAGCAATATTATGATGTACATGTATACCAGCAATATTATGATGTACATGTATACCAAGCAATATTATGATGTACATGTATACCAGCAATATTATGATGTACATGTATACCAGCAATATTATGATGTACATGTATACCAGCAATATTATGATGTACATGTATACCAGCAATATTATGACTGTACATGTATACCCAGCAATATTATGATGTACATGTATACCAGCAATATTATGTGTACATGTATACCAGCATATCTGATGTACAGTATACAGCAATATTAGATGTACATGTATACCAAGCAAATAT